>CM019063.1:27250586-27442699 GCA_009667805.1 Leptobrachium leishanense | reverse complement strand
TGCCACAGTAAACTTTAACACATCGCTACACATTTAAATACGTAAAGGGAATCCACGAGGTAGAGGAAGGGAGTATATTTAAAAGGGAACAAAGTAGCAAAACAAGAGGACATAGTCTTAGATTAGAGGGGCAAAGGTTTAAAAGTAACATCAGGAAGCATTATTTTACTGAGAGGGTGGTGGATACATGGAACAGTCTTCCAGTAGAAGTGGTAGAGGCCAAAACAGTAATTGAATTTAAGCAGGCATGGGATAGGCATAAGGCTACAAAACCCTCACTAACTCAGCTCCCCACTACCTGTCCTCACTAATCACCAAATACACCCCAGCCCGCTCCCTAAGGTCAAACAGTGACCTGCGCCTAGCTTCTCCCCGCATCACCTCTTCCCATGATAGACTGCAGGATTTCTCACGCGCAGCCCCCACTCTCTGGAACGCTCTCCCTCGTACTGTCAGACTTTCCCCTAACTTCTCTTCCTTCAAACGCTCCCTGAAAACATTCCTATTTAGGGAAGCCTACCCCCCAACTCACTGACGCAACCATCAATCACTCTCACCTTACAGTCCTCTCCTCCTGTTTCCAACCCCAACCCTCCCAGATTGTGAGTTCCTACGGGAATAGGGCCCTCATCTCCTCCTGTAGTGTTTGTCAAATGTTGTTCAATGTATTGTAACCCTGTCTGTACTGTGCTTATTGTACAGCGCTGCGGAATATGCTGGCGCTTTATAAAATAATAATAATAATAATAATATCCTAAACAAAAGATAAATCCAGGTAAAGTATCCATGTAATTGGGCGACTAGATGGGCCGAAAGGTTCTTATCTGCCGACATTTTCTGTGTTTCTATGTCCTACTGGTTTGCGAGGTATGGTTTTGGCCCTGGTGCATACGTCACAGGTGTTCACATATTCCCGTACATCTCGTGCGAGAGATGGCCACAAAAAATAACGAGATACCAGCTGCTGAGTTTTATTCCGTCCTGCATGGCCAGCCAAAGGAGAGTCATGGCATTGTTGCAATACTTGCAATCGGTGTTCTTTGGGTATCGAAATACGATCTACAGGACTCTTAGATGTTGTCATCATTGGTGTTCTTTGTTGTTCAAGATCTTGAAGAAGACGTGATGTTGCGAAAAGAAAATGATGTTCTTGTAGAATAGTGTCGCTGGTCTTTATATGTTAAGGGTCATCCTCATGAAGTCGAGACAATGCATCGGCCTTTCCATTCTTTGATCCTGGACGAAACGTTATATGAAACTGGAAACGAGAAAAAAAGAGTGCCCATCGTGCTTGTCTAGGTCGCAATCGTTTAGCCGTTTTCAGGTATTCAAGATTTTTATGATCAGTATAGATGGTTATGGGATGGTCACACCCCTCCAACATATGCCTTCACTCTTCAAAGGCCTGTTTAATGGCCAATAACTCTTTGTCGCCTATATCATAATTGCATTCTGCTGGACTCATTTTCCTTGAAAAGAAAGCAACTGGATGCATTTTCTCGGTTTCAGGACATCGTTTTGATAGAATTGATCCTGTTGCTTTATCCAAAGCATCTACTTCAACATAAAAGGCTAGAGATGGGGGCGTGTTCTGGCTGCGGAGAGGAATGGACGCTTAAGTGGTGAGCTCCGCGCTATCCCCTTGCTAATTCGGCTATCATAGCTAAAAAACCCGAGATAGTCAAACCCAAACGCACCTCGCAGGCACCGGGAACCGAGAGGCGACCGGAGGACCCCTCCCTGAACTCCATACGGCAATACCTCACCACGGCGGAGGACATACCCGACCCGCGACTAGGCCCCAACATGGCACCGGAGTCACAAAGCATCGGCTCGGCTTCTCCCATCTCAACACCCGGCACGTGGGAAGTCCCTCCTGACCTGTCCCAAATTCTACGCTCATTGCCCACCAAAGCGGATCTGCAGGAGGCTACCGCCCGCATGCAGGCGTCACTCGCGGGTGAAATCCAGGGTCTCCGAGTGGATCTCCTGGGGATTCGGACCCGCCTGGGAGCAGCAGAGGCTACATTGGAACGACAGGGAGCCCGTTTGCCAGCACTTGAGGCCCGCACAGATGCCCATCACCGCTCTGTTCGGCTCCTGGCACGACATATGGAGGATCTGGAAAATCGAGGACGCCGATGTAACATCAGATTGAGGGGTCTGCAAGAGACAGAAGAATCACCAGGGGACCTTGGTGGCACATTGATACGCCTGTTTAACCAGATACTGGGCCGTGCTCTGGACACCACCATAGACATGGAACGCTACCATCGTGCCCTCCGTCCCAGGGGTCCACCTGGTAGCCCACCCAGAGATGTCATTTGCTGCTTACTGCGGTTTGGGGTAAAGGAGGAGCTTATGCAGAAGGCGAGAAACCTGCAGAAAGTTAGATTTGAGGGATCGGAGGTGTCCTTCTATCAGGATCTGTCTCCTATCACCCTGCAGACCATACGAGCTCTTCGTCCACTAACATTAGCCCTATTTCAAGAAGGACTCCAATATCGGTGGCTCCATCCCTTTGGTCTCCAAATACGCACGCCCGATGGACCGTTGCTGATAAGATCAGAGGAGGACATGCTGTCAGCTGTCATCATTGGACCACCTGAATTTGCAACTGGACTCCCGGATCGCCTGGCCTGACCCGGCGCCGCCTCTGCCCCGCCGTGACCAACGCCATCGACGCCCTCGTTCCAGGCCGGCTTCGGTTGCTGACTCATTGCCCCCGAGCTCTCAGGAACCATGACTCCGGGATCCGATATTATAACTGGGCCTTGTACCATGTTTCGGTAACCTGAACTCCAACCGCACCTCGATCCGGCCTTTGCTAGCAACGGTTACATCACGGACATGGACGTTCCGTACGATCTGGATGGCAGATGATACAGCTGTTACGCCTTCCCGTACTACAGGTTTCACGTTTTTTATCTTCTCTAGGGACATGGGTTCCAGGGCATTGCTCCCTTTAAACACGTTTGAAGCCATAGCTATTCCGAGGATGTGTTTGGGAGGCTTCGGTTTTCTAAAACTGGGTTGCTTTTTGGCAGGGGGGTGGGGGGGGTTTTCTTTCCCTTTTTTTTTCTTCTAAAAAAAAAAAAAATTCTCTCCTCTCATCTACTCAAAGTGGGATGACATTTTAATCCCTCTGTTTCTGGATACGTTCCCTCCCTTTACTCGTGTCAAGTCGCGGCTGCGACATACAAAGGGTATTTCCCCCCTCCCTTTTTTTTTTCTTTCGGGGGATTCAATTTTACCCATTGTAGACACGTTGACGTAAATTTGTGATAACTGTCATTTCGCTTTTGAATCAAACCTCTCACGCTTGGTTAATTGTTTATTGCGCTTTCTTACTTTGATCGCTTAACATGTACCATCCACGCTCTTTACATGTAGTATCCATCAACGCACAGGGATTGAACATTCCTACTAAACGTCACATAGCCTTACAGGAATTTCATAAAAACCGTGCTTCGATAGTACTTATCCAGGAAACACACTTTCGAACGGGGCATGCTCCTATACTTCGTAGCAAATATTTCCCCATGGGCTACTTCGGTAACACCGCAGGAAACAAGACGAAAGGGGTGGCTATCTTGGTATCAAAGGATGTGCCATTTCAGCTTATGGACACGTTAGTAGATCCTGATGGGAGATATCTTTTTGTGAAGGGCACACTATGCGATGTTTCATATACGTTTGCCTCTATTTACATGCCAAACCGCCGTCAACACGTGACATTACATGACGTTCTAGACAGACTTAGCACTTTTTCTGAGGGCATAGTGGTGGTCGGGGGCGACCTGAACGTACCTCTAGATCCCAGGTGTGACACATCTACTGGCCGCTCCGGCATTCCGCATAACAAACTGCGTCGTGTTAATACTACCCTGGCTGAACACAGGCTCACGGATTGCTGGCGAGCTTTGCACACCTCCACACGTGATTTCACACATTGCAGTTCGGCACATAATTCCTATGCAAGGCTGGATTATTTATTTCTGCCTTTTGACTCCTTACATCTGTTACGCTCCGCATCGATTGGTACAGCGACTTGGTCCGACCATTGCCCGGTTTCAATGACTATACAATCCCCTTTGCTCTCCCCTAAAGAGAGACTATGGCGTTTTAACGAAACACTCTTTAATTCTCCCGACACTCTACCTGCTGTTCATAGTTTGTTACAGGATTACTTTCTGGATAATGTCACCCCGGGAATGTCCTCCACTACCGTTTGGGAGGCTCACAAAGCGGTGGTCCGGGGGTTCTTCGTTTCTACCGGTTCTAGATTAAAGAAAGAACGCGCAGCCCAGGCGATAGAACTGATAGCTCAGATAAGCGCCTTGGAGAGGAGACATAAATTATTATTGGAAGAGGATTCATATATGACCCTTTTAACCCTCCGCGCACAGTTGCACACACTTTACAATTTAAAGGCACAAAAAACCTTTACTCGGGTGAAACGGATTTATTATGAGTCAGGGAATAAGTGTAGGAGGTTGTTAGCGCGTGCACTGAGGAAACAAAGGACACAGCTTTACATTCACAAGATGCGGGACAGCCAAGGTCAAGCGGTTACACTCCCGGAAGGCCTATTGTCCATATTCCATTCTTACTTCACGGACTTATATAACTCTTCCCCACGACCGACCCCGTCCCTCCATTCTCACATTGACGCATATCTACACCAACATATAGAATCTAAACTTTTTTCGCCCATGCGCAAATCCATGGAACTTCCAATTACTTTGGAAGAATTTCAGGTGGTCTTAAAATCAATGCCATTGGGCAAGGCCAAGACCGGACGGCCTCACCTTGAGATATTACAGAGAAAATAGCACCGTTTTGGCCTCTCACTGGTTACGCGCCTTTAATTTGGTGGTGGAGGGGGAAGGATTACACCCGCATTCTCTGTCTGCTAATATCACAGTATTACTTAAGCCTGGGAAAGACGCAGAATATTGTAGCAGTTACCGACCTATTTCCTTACTAAATATTGACGTGAAAATCTTCGCGAAAATATTAGCCACACGCCTAAACCAATTTTTGCCTATGTTGATTCACGGAGATCAGACCGAGTTCATCCCGCAACAGGAGGTCCGAGATAACACAGTTCGAGTGATCAATCTGATTCAACGTAGTGCCGGGAAGCAAGGGGGTCCGACGCTGTTCCTCTCCACTGACGCAGAAAAGGCGTTTGATAGAGTTGCTTGGCCTTATTTGTTTGCCACCCTGAAACACATGGGCCTTGGTCCAAACATGTTGACGTGGATTATGGCCTTATACACCAATCCTACAGCTAGAGTTAGTGTTAATGGGATTTTGTCTGCCCCAATACAAATTTCCAACGGCACCAGGTAGGGCTGTCCTTTATCTCCTCTCCTTTTTGCTCTTTCCCTAGAACCTTTTCTTCAAGCGATCAGGTCTGCCCCAGATATTCATGGCATTAGATGTAAAGAGACACAACTCACAAAGTAGCAGCTTACGCTGATGACATGCTTTTCTTTGTGACACAACCTCTTATCTCACTCCCGAATGTATTAGCAGCCTTTCGGGAGTATGGTGCTCTGAGCAATCTGAAAATAAATTTTGGGAAATCAGAATATATGATGGCAAATTGCCCGGAACCCCTGAGGGAGAGCTTGTTGTCCTTCTTTCCATTTAGGGCTTGCAAAACTTCTCTACGATATCTGGGCCTGAATCTCACGCCGCATTGTTCTGACTTATTTCAAGCTAATTATATACCTATACTGTCGGCCGTGGAGAAAGACTTAAGGAATTGGCAGATGCCACATGTTACTTGGTTTGGCTGAATGTCCGTTCTGAAGATGAATATTCTTCCACGCCTTTTGTATATTTTCTAGACCCTACCGATAACTATCCCGTCCAGTTATTTCAGACGTCTTAGGAGCATTTTCACCCAATATGTCTGGGGAGGAAAGGCACCTAGACTCAGCCAGGAGATCCTCACGGCTCCAAAACACAAAGGTGGAGCGGGGCTGCCGAACATGCTACTCTATTACCAAGCAACACACTTGCTGCATCAGTTGGAGTGGAACAGCAGAATTAGGAGCAACCAATGGGTTGAATTAGAGGCAGAAGCCATGGTCCGCACACTTATCTCAGACCACCCGACGGTTCTACCCACCATGGCTGTTTGGCGGCGACTTACACAAGGCACTTCCATAGCTCCCTTCCCCTCCCCACTTATGCCAGTAAACCGATTACCCTCTTTCACACCCCATCTTCATCCAAATATAGAGTCTACATATACTGTACGACCTGACACGTTCTTGAAAGATGACCAACCCAAACCACTGAATGAGATTCCCCTGACACACCCCGACTCCTTTTTGACTCGGTTTCATCACCACCGACTTATTACGAACCTACTTCGACTTGCCCCGCTCTCCGCTTATCGGAGACCTCAAACCGAATATGAGACATTAAGCATGACTGGCAAGGTCCCTCAACATGGCATCTCCCACCTTTACTCACTCTTACAGCGTCTCCGATGCACGCCCCAACATTTCAGGATAGGGTGGGAGACAGACCTCTGTATGCAATTTTCTGATGACGAATGGGACCAAATTTGTTCTCTCACACATTCTTGTTCAAGCGCTTCCAGATTCCAAGAGTCAGCATATAAATTATTCACCAGGTGGCACCGCACCCCGGCTAAACTCATGCAAATGTTCCCGGAGACCGAGGCCTCATGCTGGCGTTGTAATATGAAAGGAGCAACTACGATACATATTTGGTGGGACTGTCCAATAATAGTCCCCTTTTGGGAACATATACATAACATCGTCTCGGAACTGGTCACCGACCCCATCCCGTTCACCCTTGAAACATACCTTTTACACCACACACTCCTTGCTCCTGAAATATATAAAAAATCAATCCAGATCAGACTACTGAACGCAGCGAAGGCACTGATTCCAGCGCATTGGAGGGACCCTCTCCCACCCACTATTACTGAATGGATAAACGCGGTAGAACAGATCCGCAAACTTGAGGAATTGATGTTCTCCTCGGAAGGTCTTCTGCCCTCACACACATTAAGATGGTTCTATTGGTCATACTACGCGATCCCCACACGACATATCGTCAGTCCTGTGCAGCCCCCTAGCACAATTAAGTAGGATTCTAATGTTTGATGTACTTAAGCGTTCTCTTCAGTAAGTTGTTACAAGCGTGAGAGGTTCTGTTACACACTATTATAGTATTAGATTTACTACATTTTTAATGCTCTGTCATAGTTTTCCTATATTGCATAGATTTTCATACACATATTGGAATGGATAAAAAAAAAATTAAAAAAAATTGTGTTTTCATTTTCATGTTTATTCACTGATGTTTTGACTTGGATTTAAGTCATGATATTGTATGCTTTCATTGTTTATTCTGTGAAAACCCAATAAAAATGAATATTTAAAAAAAAAAAAGGCTAGAGATGGATTAGGATGACATAAATTTGGAGCAGAGCAAAAATCGTAGTTTCAAATTGTTAAATGCCTTTTTGGCAGCAGAATTCCAGTGAAGGGGGATTGTGGTGCGTGTAAGGGCAGTTAAAGGTTGTGCAATCTTGCTGAAATCACAAATAAATTTCCTATAGAAATTTGCAAATCCTAAAAAATGTTGTACCTGTTTACGACTGGTAGGAATAGGCCATTGTTGTATCATCCGTGTTTTCTTCTCATCCATTGCGATCTTGCCAGGTGATATAATAAATCCCAAAACTTCCACGGAACGGGTCTCAAAAATGCATTTATCAAGTTTCGCAAATAACTGATGTCGTCCGAGTAGTTGGAGGACTAGTTGCATGTGTTCTCGATGCTCCTCTAAAGGTGGAGGAATAGACAAGGATGTCATTCAAATAAATGATAACGAATCGATCCAAATAATCAGGGAAGATATCTTTAATGAAACACTGAAAGGTAGCAGGGGCATTGCAAAGGCCATATGGCATCACCCATCACTCAAAGTGTCCATACCTTGATCAAAACGCTGTCTTCCTTTCATCATTTTTTCTGACACGTACCAGGTTTTATGCTCCCTTGAGATCCAATTTAGAGAATATGGTTACTGTTCTTAGCCGATCCATAAGTTCTGGTATGAGAGGAAGAGGATAAAGATTTTTTACGGTTATATGATTGAGTGCACGGTAATCTACACATGGGCGCAATCCCCCGTCTTTCTTGGATACGAAAAATATACCGGATCCCGCAGGAGATGTAGAAGGACGTATGAATCCTTTTCTCAAATTTTCATCAATATATTCATTAATATGGCAAGTTCGGGTTCCGATAACGGATACAACCTTCCATAAGGGATGGGTGCCCCTGGAAGAAGATCTATAGGACAATCATAAGATCGATGGGGAGGTAACACCTCAACCCTTTTTCATCAAACACGTCCTGAAACGACTCATACACCTGTGGAAGGACAACATTAGACGGCTTTTTATGTATATCCAGAATCGAACAAAGCGGAACTGCTGTTTTTTTATGCCAGTTCTGTTGACAATACTGAGAACAGAGGGTAAGGGTACCTGAAGAACATTGAATTATTGGATCATGAAGGCATAACCACGGAAGGCCCAATATTACTTGGAACAAAGGGGATGGAATGACATCATATGACAATAATTCTGTATGTGAAGAACCCAATTTCGTATGAAGAGGGGTTGTCTCCTTCCAAACAGGACCAGTATGCAAAAGAAGAGCCATCGACCATCCGTATATGCACAGGGTTAGGTTTATTACATATGGGTACAGATAATTGAGCAGCCAATGTATCATCAATGAAACAATTGCTGGCTTTGCTGTCAATCATAGCTTTCACCATCACGACTCTTCCTTCCAACTGCAAAACAAGGGCCACCATCAAGAGCGGGGTTAAAATGCGAGACATAGAAGAGGAGAGAAACTGGACATTATACTTGTTTGTCCTACCTCCCTTGGTTGGTCGTTCTGGGCAGCCACGAACAACGTGGTTGGCTCGACCACAGTAGAGGCATAGACCCGCTTCACATCTGCGTTGATTTTCTTGTGGTGTCAGATGACCACGAGCATTGTTAACCTGCATGGGTTCGTCAGGAGGAGGAAGTATTGCAGGAAGAACAGGCGGTGGAGTTTGAGCTACTGGTGAAAAGAGAGACCTCTCCCTTGTTCTTTCACGAAGCCGCTGATCGATCTGGATAGACAAGCGAATCAAAGGTTAGAGGAAAGTCGGTGTATCCGTTCGAGCCAGTTCATCTTTAACGACTTCAGCAAGACCCCATCGGAACTGGTTAGTCAGAGCGGCATCATTCCATCCTGCCTCTGAAGCTAATCGACAAAATTCCACAACATAATCCTCCACGGGTCTTCGCCCTTGTAGTAGATGTCGTATTACTGCTTGAGCAGTATGAGCCCTCTGAGGATCCTCATACAATTGATTCATTGCTGTCACAAAAGAATCCCAGGTTTGCAACACAGGGTCAGTGGTTCGCAACAAATTATGAGCCCACGCTTGAGCCTCACCAGTAAGAAGAGAAATAACAGTTCGTATTTTTATATAATCTGTATGATACATTCTGGCATTCAAAGTAAACAATAGGTCACATGACATGAAGAATCCACGGTATTCCTCACGGTTTCCAGAAAAACGATCAGGTAACGGGATTCTAGGTTCAGTTCCCACGGCATTCTCCGGTGAAGCAGGTGCAATGGCAGTAGATGGATTATTCACTTGCCCTTGAAGTTGAGCATGACTGAGTTGCAGATCTTGTACAGAATGAGTCAAAAGGGTTACTTGACGTGTTAGAGAGTTGATAGCATCCATAATCTCTGCGGGGTCCATATTGGTGGCTGGATAGTACTGTCACGGTTCGTCTGGTACCAGTACCAAAACACAGGACCTCTCGATGCAGAGAAATGATGGTGGACACACAGGCAGGCAGGAATAGCAGTCTTTATCAAATCAAGGGTCCAGGAATCATTGGAGACAAGGCAGAAGGGAATCAAGTCACGGAATAAATAACCAGCATGCGAATACTAAAAGAGGACAAAACATGACTATCCAGCAATAACCTCAGAGACCAACTGATCCTTTATACTCTTTTTACCAGTGAGGAAACACCCAGTGCTATCAGGTGCCTGATATCGGCACTTAGGAGTATTCGTGCATGTCCCTTTAAAACCCCCTCCATGGTCGCGCGCGCACGAGCATCCGCACACACGCCGAACAGCTCAACCACGCCGAGGGACGCCAGGACACGCCACGGCCTCCCAGCCCGCAAGGCAGCCCGAGTCCCCCGCAAATCCAGGAGCCGCCGCGGCACTCCCCGAGGACCACGAACCAATAGACTGACCAGTGGGGGCAACACACGCCGGCCACAACCGCGCCCGGGATCCGCTCCCTGCTGCACACCCTCACGCCGGTACTAGCGACGCTGTGACACTCAGTGATGGGTCTAAGTGTTCTTACTGGTCCCACATGCTACGGCTCACTGGAAAATTTGTTGTTATCTTGGTGGAGTCGGGCCCCATGGAGCCAATGGGCCACAGAACATATCATGGCCTCCACCCCCAATGGCGTCCTTGGGTTGGCTCATACCCGAGGGGCAACGTATCTGGCTGAAACTCTCAAAATATACCAACTTGCCTGTTTTCATAGACCTGATCAAACCATTTCCAGCCATTCTGGACAGGAGCAGATATAGCCCGGTGGCGGTGAACAGAATGCAGCGATATCACATTTACCTGGGTGATTGGGTGTATGGAGACATGACAGGTCGCGTGCCCTGACCGTTTCTCATTGATCAACGGATAAGATGGAGTTAATGTATGTCGAGTCGCACATTCTATCGAGAATCATCAGTATAGTCTCTTTTAGCAGTCATCGACTTGTGGAAGTGACCAGAAAATGATAATGTGTGACTCTTGACCTGAATGAAATGATAAGTAACTTTGTGTTCGTATAATTACGTGACAACGAGACGATTTATAACTCTATCGTTGGCCTTGGTTTTGGGATGATGCTATATTAAAATGGATTTGACTTCATCCACACAAAAAGAGGAGTATGTCCCTTGCAGGTGCCAGACGTCCAGACAATGTTTGTGTGCGTTCAACAGAAATTAACTCCTCCTTGTGCAAGTCAATGCTAATTACTGAATGTGACTTGCGCCACTTTGAACTTGGGGTACATGGGCCTAGAGTTGTGTTTTGGGAGGTGCAGGCCTCGCTTTCTATATTCTTTCCCTGCCTTCTCTTATGAAGTACCTGTAGGGTGTTTGTGTATTCTGTGTTATGTATGAATACTGTTATTATCGATATTGTCTATGTTTGTCTGTTACTATGGTTTATATAATTACTGTGTGGATTACTGTAGCCTTTCCCACATCCTCCTATCTGGAATATGTTTACATCTGTTACAGATTTTTGGATCAGGCAATTGTTATGTAACTTCTCCTCTGTTATCTAATGTATTCAGACAGTCTGATGCTCAGGCTGTGATTCCATGGCACCCTATTGTTTCATGTCTGGTTCACTTGAGGAGGAGGGGGAGATGCCAGGGTGTCATTTTCCATTGGCTGCCAAGTGAACTGCCTGGCACTGTATATATTCAGCTCAATGAAAGGCGTTCAGTTGCTGTCTGATCTAGCTAATAACCTCCAGATCTGTGTGTCGTCTCCTTTAGAAGGAATGCCATCAAGGCTCTTTGCTGGACCACGGTTCTCTCCCCAGCAGTCTTTCTCCAGCCCTTAGCCAAAGCTTAAAGATAGGTACTATCCTTAAACGGTGAGTTATTGGATCAATTCAGCAGTTTTTCGGCAGGTTATTGGATCGATTCGGTGGTTTGAGGATGCAATCGGCGGTTTATCGGATCGATTTGGCTGGTTTATCGGTGGCGTTCGTCGGTTTATCGGGTGCATTCGGCGGTTGTTCGGCAGGTTATTGGATCGATCCGGTGGTTTGAAGATGCATCCGGCGGTTTATCGGATCGATTTGGCCGGTTTATCAGTGGCGTTCGGTGGTTTGTCGGATGTGTTTAGCGGGGCAATACGCTGCACTTTGGGGACCCTGCGGTGAATGCTGAATTCACCACAGGCTCAGCGAATTGAACTCATCGAAGTGCGCCGAATGAATGAGCTTTCATGCTCAGTGAATAAACCCTTTAGACCCCTTATTGTACTCTTGCTTTCGCCTCATTATTTTATCTCCTTGTTGCGGTTTGTTTTCTTTCTGCCGGTCAGACGTTCTCCCACCTCATTTTGCAAATTCTGTGATTCCCGCCTGCGCGCCCACCAAAACTTAATTACTCCCACCTGAAAAGACAAAACGCAGAGATTGTGAGATGTAAAACTTTTTAATTGAGCGCAGCGGCGGTGGAATATTCACGGTATCACATTAACATAACAGAATACAGAATAAAGAGAGAAAAGGGATGAGTGAAGTCTCTCTCCCGGCTGGGATGAAGCCGCTCCCTCTCCCTCTGTAATTTGCATTTCATTATGGTGATCGGACAATATAAATATTCAGACTGCGTTACAGCACGCCGTCACCTTGTTTTAAGCTTTAATTGGCGCTGGGTTTGTACGGGAGATATCAGCGCCGCTCGCTCGCACCTCTATTTCCATATGAGCCGTCAACCGTGGACAAAGTAAAATGGAATAGGACAATAAGGACAATAACAATGTATATGTGTTTGTAGGTTTTGTGCTCGGCGCAGGCTGACGCTGATAATGATAAATTCCGTCCCGGAGCTTGGATATCAGTCAGGTATACGCATGTGGACATAGAAACACTGAAGGTCAAGTCCTATTGCCGTTATGATATGTGTTCCCGGAGATTTTTCCTGTTCTGTGAGTTTATTGAGTTTTCATTCCAGGTTTATTTCGTCTTTATTCCAGGTTATCGCTGCGTCCTTGTTGCAGAATAGTTCCCGTGTTATCTGGGATTTCAGGAAATCAGTCTGATTTGTGTCTTTTTGAGGAGAACACGCTGTGCAGACCATGCACCGACACCGAATGAGACACGTGGATCCCGCCTGGCGATTCCCAGGGAATATTTCAGACTTTCGGCATTTTACGCCAGGACGAAGCAGCATAAACACATAAAATTCCCGTCCTCTGGAGCTGCGAGGAGGACCGGGCAATCTCTCGTTGATTCCGATTGGTGGAATGTCCTGTCCGCGGCTCACGTGTCTGCGGGAATGAGTATAAGATGAGGTTAATCCTGATGTCTCCCTGACAGCTGCTACAAGGTTTGATGGAGTCAGAACGCTATGACTGGGGGCAAAGCGTCCTTCTTCTCAACTGACATCCCACCATCTGAATTCTGTCCTCGCGGCCACTGGAAACAAAGCAAAGAATGTGATTATCTTATCTGCAGCAATCACTAGACGTACAGGAATGTCCCCATACATGTTGGAATGAATGCTGCTTTATTGCTCCTTTCTTATGCCAATCACTTCCTTTTCTGTAGTCCATGACACCAGGGCACAGTGTTTGATCTGCCATCTTTTTATCGTACTTTTGGATTCTCATCTCCAAATATCTGTTCTGGTAACGTGACAATATGCTTGCATTTTTTTTTGAGAGGATCTGTACAGACATACAAGGCCTCAGACCATTGGAGGACTTTCCTAGATCTTTGCCGTATTGCTCCTCATGAAGCAGCCCCAGTCAGTCAATTCCAACTGGATTTGTCATATAGCCAAAATTAGGAGTTAGTCCATGTAGGGGCACCTCTAGCCCAAACTCAACCCATGCAAATGGAGTTAGCTTCACTGGAAGAACTGACACTCTGTCTCAAATTCTCAATACACAATTGTGTGTAGTGTGGTGACTTAATCACCCGGCAAGATCCTGATTAGCTACGCCATCAGTCAGTGGACGTCAACCTCCTGGACAAGTATCACTTGCTGCCCTGTCCTCACGTGGGGTACCACATCAAACCACCTCTATTTATACCTATGCTTCATTATGTGCATAATTTTTGGAGCATATGTTTCATTCTGTGCATCATTTTTGGAGCATATGCTTCATTATGTGCATAATTTTTGGAGCATATGCTTCATTCTGTGCATTATTTTTGGAGCATATGCTTCATTATGTGCATCATTTTTGGAGCATATGTTTCATTCTGTGCATAATTTTTGGAGCATATTTTTTATTCTGTGCATCATTTTTGGAGCATTTGCTTCATCCTGTGCATAATTTTTGGAGCATATGCTTCGTTCTGTGCCTCATTTTTGGAGCATATGCTTCATTCTGTGCATCATTTTTGGAGCATATGTTACATTCTGTGCATCATTTTTGGATTATATGCTACGTCTTGTGTATCTTTTTATTGCATGTGTGTCATTTTGATGTTCATTCCGGAACCATTAGTGCGTCACTCTTTTCGTGTGTCAATTCTTCTCTTTTCTTCGCAGTTCTGAAAATTAGAAATGGTCTCATATATCAAACCCTTTCAATATTCCGAATCCGATTGATCTGAAAATTCAGAAACTTTTGTTGGCTTTTACGAATACTTAAGGATCCAACATTTTTGGATTTAGAAATATTCCAAAGCAAGCCAAACCGAATCGCTTATCTGTGCACAGTGCTTTTTTTCTGGAAAAAATAGGTGGGGGTACTCTCTCACGCCCGGGGAAAAACTGATTATTATGACTATTTTCATGTCCTCATAAACAATGGTTGTAGCTCACTTAAGGAAGACACTATAAAAGGGAACCATATTTTTTAATACTGTGTTCCTTTAAAAGAACTACAACTATTGTTGTAACCCTATGGGGGTTATCCACTAAGTGCCTCTGTTGCAAGAAAAATCTGTATTGCAGGGCAGTTAGCTGTTTTTTGTTGTTGTTTTTTTTGCAACGATGGCACTGAGTGGATAATCCCCTAGCATTTGTGGGCACCACAGCAATGAAACTCACAGTTTTACTGAGTATGTATGAACTCCACAGCAATAAAACTCACAGTAATGCGCAGTGTGTATGAGCTCCACAGCAATGAAACTCACAGTAATGCGCAGTATGTATGAACTCCACAGCAATAAAACTCACAGTAATGCGCAGTGTGTATGAGCTCCACAGCAATAAAACTCACAGTAATGCGCAGTGTGTATGAGATCCACAGCAATGACACTCACAGTAATGCGCAGTGTATATGAGCGCCACAGCAATGAAACTCACTACCGCCTTACAGTGCCAGCTCCTCTGATCACACCGCTTGCCTGACAATCCGCAGCTCTGGCAGATGTGTGTAAACATGCTGCACCCCCCTCCCCATGCTATTCAAAGTTTCAGTGGCTGCAGAGAGAGGGGGAGCAGCCCTCCCTTGTCACTTACTGGGGGAGGAGGGTTATCAGTCCCTACATACACTCCTGACAAATGGAAGCGTTCAGGAGCAACATGAGCTGCCGATCACTTCCGATTCTCTGCCTGCCACTGCAGGAGGAGGGAGGAGCATCATGCTCTTTCCTGTTAGTTCAGGCTGGTGGTGAGGTGCCGGTACTGAGTACCCCTGAGTACCCCCTGAAAAAAAAGCCCTGCCTGTACATATTTCTAGCATCCACCCGCATTGATCCCCAGATCAATCTCAGAGGTTTAGCTTAAGTTGACAGAGGATTGTGCGTTTCTCAGTGAATGAGGATCAGTCGACGTTTCTTGTTCCTAATTGCATTTTGGGTCATGTTGTGTATACAGCTCAATTGGGGACTGGCAGGAGGAGGAATCATGTTCACGCTCCATCAAAAGTGGACTTTGTTCCTCGAGGTTCCAATAAGCCAAGACCGCAGACCATGAGGCTAAGCATCTCCTGGTCTTCACCTCAGTGAGGGACGTTCCTCAGGCCACAGAGAGATACATTTAACGAGTCCCTCTGTGTCAGCTCTAAGACCTCCTGTCACTCTATCATCCTTTACGCCTCACGCTGACTGATGATGAAAGCCGCTGTGAGGTTGTGGTTTCCCCCTGCGGTTATTTTGCTGATCGGAGAATCTCAGAGCGACAGAGACTTATTATTTGCTGTTTTATTTATTATTACATTAATTATTGATGAAAAGTTTGATCAGGAAGAATATATTGTGATTTATCTGCTTTTCTGTCCTGAGGGAAAATAGAAATAATACACAATAATATGAAACAGTCGCGGAACTAGTGTGGCTAACTGTGTGAAGAAGGAGGTCTCCGTTCTGTAGGGGACTCGCCTTTATCTTTCAATAGGGATTGATTCAAGTTGGGACATTGTTAACAGCAGGGATTTTGGGGACGTGTAGATAGTCGGGGCATCAGAACTTTCAAGCCCCCCTGTAACCAAAACTCCCACTACCTTTGTGCCCTCACTCTCCTTGGCACCCTTGCCCACACTTTACCTGGCCTATGTGCCTCTTGGAGAAATATGGATGCTGGCCTCCTGCCAAGGGACCACGGACCAATTTGGCAAAGCCAATTCTCAAGTGGGCACCTAAGGGTTAACGGGTTAAATGTATTTCTGTCTTTACGCTATTTGTATTTTAGGAGTTGGTTTATGTTAGTGATACAATGGAGACTTATTGTTTTTGCTGTTTGTCTTTAGATTGATTTGATGTTGTTTATTTGCTAATCTCATCTAGTGTAACTGATCAGGTTTCTGCGTCTCCTGAAGGAATCACACCCCCTTCATGTACACAATGTATTCTGCTTATTGTGTCCCCTCCCTGTTTCCCATATAACTGCTCCCCATTTCCAATAAAATATAGTCTTCTTCCCTGCATTAAGCTGTGTCTGGTGTTTGGGGACAGATACATAGAATATACAGTGCTCCCTCAAGCTCCGGCTGAGGGTTGTGAGAAGAGAAGCTGCTGTGGATCAGTTTGGCTGAAAAAAAGGGACGGACACTGTAACACAAGCTGGAGACCAATAAACCGCAGTTGCTGTTACACCCCCTATGTCTCTATCCTGTGCGTGTGTGGTACTGAAGTAGTGCCCTATCACCTCCGGAAAATGTTCAGCTTGGCTTTCTTGTTCCCTGGGTTTTAGTTCTTAGTCTCAGTCTGGGTATTAACCACATAGACACTCATAGGCTCTGACGCGTAATGTGTGATTTCTTGGTGTGTCTGACTAATAATGTACATTGTTTTACCTGTATCATCACATCGATCTCTTACCGTGACCCACCGTCATGGCCATGTACGCCATGTGTGGTTTCCAGTGATTGAGTTACATCATGCTGGCCTGTGCGTCCGAGACTTTATCACTCAAAGGCTTCCTCCTCCCTGCTCCTCCTGCTCCTCTTGCTCCTCCTCCTGCTCCTCCCTGCTCCTCCTGCTCCTCCTCCTGCTCCTCCCTGCTCCTCCTGCTCCTCCCTGCTCAGGACGATATGTCAGAGATCACAACATTCTATGTTTCCTCTTTAATAAATGAATCATTAGATCCTCTGCGTGAAAGGAACGCGTTGCCTGGCGGTCATTACAACATGTGCAATGACTGTGAATCAGATCCAGGAGCCGTCCGGCCCTGACACTCCCTGTTGTTAAATTTTAATCTTAATCAAGCAATAACAAATTCCCTAATATAATTACCATATATGAAATTTCAATAGACCGTTTTCTTCCCATATATCAAAGATGAAGTAAGGCGCTGCGCGAGCTGCGCGACTCTGATCAGAGGAGACAATAGAAACAACCACACCGAGATATGGCAGATCATCACCTATCATCATCATCATCATCATCATCTAGCTCGTGGTCAGTCAGACTCGTTTATTATTTCAACATCCAATAGAAATGTTCGTTATAGAAAAGAGCTTCCTGTCCACTCCTTACATAGGAATGTGATATAACAGCCAATCAGAGCAGATACATTTCCACATCATGTAACAAAGATTTTGCGGGCATTTCTAAGTTAACACAGGATATCTATTTCAATCACCCCGCTGACTAGCATCGAGAGGAAACGAAATTGAACAAACACCGTACTGGAACAAGAAGGAGGGGGGGATTTCACACTAATGCATATTGAAATATGGCACGTATTTCAATTATAGGACATTTATAATCCTACAGAAAATTAAAATCTAACACCTGTCCTCCTGCCTGACAGTCCTGTCCTCCTGCCTGACAGTCACTATCCTCCAGCCTGACAGTCACTATCCTCCGGCCTGACAGTCCCTGTCCTCCTGCCTGACAGTCACTATCCTCCAGCCTGACAGTCACTATCCTCCGGCCTGACAGTCCCCGTCCTCCGGCCTGACCGTCTCTGTCCTCCAGCCTCTCTTCGGAGACCCTCATCTATTACGGACTGAGACCCTCATCTATTGCCAAGACCCTCATCTGTTACTGAGACCCTCATCTATTGCCAAGACCCTCATCTGTTACTAAGACCCTCATCTATTACTAAAACCCTCATCTGTTGCCGAGAACCTCATCTATTGCCCGAGACCCTCATCTGTTACTAAGACCCTCGTTTGTTGCTGACACCCTCATCTGTTACCGAGACCCTCATCTGTTACCGAGACCCTCATCTGTTGCCAAGACCCTGTTGTTGCCGTGTTACCTGCCTTGCTGCCGGATCTCCTGTTTCTCTGGACTCCCACTCTCAGCATCCCTGGACTCTAACCTTCCATACCCCTGCATATCTGCTTCCATCATATTAGCCCGTAACCTTCTGTTATCAGCCCTGTTCTTGCCCTGTCCATCTGTCGGACAGTCAGCCCCCCTTTCTGTCCTGTCTGTCTGGTTTATTCTGTGTGTTCTCTAGTTAACCCCTTTCCTGTCCTGTCTCTCTGAGTTCTCCTTGTATCTGTAGCCAGCTCTATTCCTGTCCTGCTCCTCTGTTTCTGTCCTGAGTTTTATGTGTACTTCAGTCAGCCCCTTTCCTGCCCTGTTTGATTCTCTATATCCTTAATTAGCCTTATTCTAGCCTGACCCCTGACCTGCGCTTCCACCTGCGCTTCCACCTGCGCTTACCTATTAAACTGGAGCCTTTACCATACTGGCACCTCCATTGTCACTGCATACCTGGACTCACCCTCCTGAGTGCTATCCTCACCTTCCTCACCATCCTCGGTGCTATCCTCACCCTCCTCATCAAAAAGAACATACGTGTGAGAGGTATCTGGGTTCTCTTTAATGTCCAGGATTAACCCCCGATGATCTGGTGTCAGCGCGGCCACGGCCTGGCGAATCTGATCTTCGGCCCAAGTGTCTGCAGGAATATCCATGACTATACACAATTCTAACTGACTACTGTGTTCCTCACACCATTTGGCAGCAGTGTCTGGATCCATATTTAACCCTTTAAATGCGGTTTTTCCAGAGACTGGATCCTGGAAACGAGCCCCCACGTGTAGCGCTCACTCCCGGAGGAGCCGCTGAATTTGAACCTCGGGTCAGTCTCCCCGCACTAGGGAATAAATATACTCCAGCACCGTCGTGGATTTTATAAATTATATACTTTACTGAATAAACTGGCATTTAAGACGGTATACGTATATATATTTACAGTACTTCGTAATGCGAGAAACGCGCAGCGGAAAAGGAATACAGTACTTTGTAATGCGAGAAATTCGCAGCGGAAAAGGAATACAGTACTTCGTAATGCGAGAAACGCGCAGCGGAAAAGGAAAAAAAATGTATTTTTAACCCCTTTGTGGTTGGAGTGTGAGTCCCGTACAGGTTATGTCCCAAGGAATGTATGTGTATGTGTGTATTGGTACCCTGGTACAATATTCAACTGGCCAGTGAATTATTTAGGAGGTATCTTCGACTAGTCACGTTGGGGCCCTGTGGGTTTTGAACAAACTGCAGCGTGCTTTAGTATTTTACAGTGGCCTGGAAGGCCTCTCACCCATCCGCCAGATACTCTGTGCTCCGCTCGACCCAGGACGTCTCTCCGCTCGATTTTGACTGGGATTCTCTGTGTCACCGGATCCGCTGTCTTGCTTGTCTGTATCGACCACAAGATGTCAAGCTAACCGACTGCACTCCCTGTTAGATCGTCTGCGGTTCTCCTAACTCGGGGTCCTTCAGCTTACTCTGTATCAGCGTGGGTTACTAGCGGTGGATCACTGGGTCTTCGTTTAATAAGAAGGGAAAAAACGATCTCCAGCTCTGCTAGGCCGCACCTGTGCTCTGGCCTGGTCGTGATCACTCTCTGCTACACTTGCGTCTTACTCCTCTCACTCCTCTGCCGCTCTGCCGGCTCTTTCCACGAGGCTGCGGATGTCACTGTCTCTCTCCCACCCACTTCTTGTTCCCGCCCGCAAAGCATGCTGGAAAATGTAGTCCCAATGTCCAGTGTCTTACATTGCGCTTGTCTCCCTCCGGTGGCCAAAAACAAGTACTACAACGACAGGGAATTAAAACCAGCGCTACATGTGTATATTACACTGTATCACTTGTTTTAGTGACTCAACCCCCTGCTGGCTGCTGAGTTGATCACTCGCTGTTTTGGGTTCTATTCCTTTACGTTTAGGGGTATCGTTTGCTACCCTCCGGGGTCCTTGTTCCCAGGTTACAACTTACATTTGTGGTTTTTGCTTAAGACCATGATCACAAACTATTGTTCATCTCTGTTTTATGTCATTTCTGCATTTCTGACTGCCCTGCACCTTGAGTACTTCACGGACTGTCATTCCACGTCTGCTGTTTTTTGATTGTGTCCTAGGTAATTTGTTGGTCTCGAAACCTTCAGAACTTCGAGACAATTTAAGTTAGTCCTTGTATGAACTCTAGCTCTGTTTCTGTTTATGTTAGTGTGTGCTGGATTAAACATTATGAAACAAACCACAAACCTGCCTCAAGGGCTCAAATATATGCGCAATGAAGGACCTTCCCTGGCATCTGCCCGGGTCCCCCGTGACACTATCCTCCGCTCCTCACTCTCCTGGGTGCTATCCTCAACCTCCAGGCAGCTATCCTCACCCTCCCAGGTACTATCCTCTCCCTCCTCACCCTCCCAGGTACTATCCTCTCCCTCCTGGCAGCTATCCACACCCTCCCAGGTACTATCCTCTCCCTCCTCACCCTCCTGGCAGCTATCCTCACCCTCCTCACCCTCCTGGCAGCTATCCTCTCCCTCCTCACCCTCCTGGCAGCTATCCTCACCCTCCTGGCAGCTATCCTCACCCTCCTCACCCTCCTGGCAGCTGTCCTCACCCTCCTGGCAGCTATCCTCACCCTCCTGGCATTATCCTCTCCCTCCTGGCAGCTATCCTCTCCCTCCTCACCCTCCTGGCAGCTATACTCTCCCTCCTGGCAGCTATCCTCACCCTCCTGGCAGCTATCCCCTCCCTCCTCAACCTCCTGGCAGCTATCCTCTCCCTCCTGGTTACTACCCTCACCCTCTTCACCCTCCCAGGTGCTATCCTCACCCTCCTCACCCTCCTGGGTTGTGTGACCCATGACAGAAACATAGAGACCCAGCGAGGATTATAACCGGCTGGAAACCTAGGAATCCAGAGGAGACACTGAACCCAGAATGAAGAATCAAAGGAACGACGCACAAAATGAATTGATACCCATCAATCCAATTCAGGGTCAAAGTGAAGACTTTCTGCTACAATGTTACCAGTTCCTGGTCCAGTGAATGGAGGTCCCCCCCCCCCGTGTTACAGAATCCAGCCATTCTGGTAACAATCCAAAATCTGTATTAACCCTGTATTGGCAGAATCTCCCCGAGGACAGCTCTCCTCACACAGTGACTTTTTGGAATCTCCGAGAGGGAAATCATTTTACTCTGAATGACGCGTTTCTCAGGTGGAAAGGAGCAAGTGGAAATGGGCCGGTGGAAAGGAGCGGGTGGAAAGGAGCCGGTGGAAAGGAGTGAGTGCAAAGGAGCGAGTGCAAAGGAGCCGGTGGAAAGGAGCGGGTGGAAAGGAGGAGGTGGAAAGGAGTGAGTGGAAAGGAGTCGGTAGAAATGGGTCGATGGAAATGGGCTAGTGGAAAGGAGCCGGTGGAAAGGAGCCAGTGGAAAGGAACGAGTGGAAAGGAGTCGGTAGAAATGGGCCGGTGGAAATGGGCTAGTGGAAAGGAGCGGGTGGAATGCCGGCGGCTTCATTCCTCTCTTTGTGCATTCTCACTCGGCAAGTTACGGCTTAAGGTGATTAAAGGATTTGTAAGACATTAAATTAAGAAAGGGGAAGAAAAGTGAAGTCTGTGTCCCCGCCGGCTTCACCATCAGTCTGGAACACACAAAGCGCGCCGGTAGATAATAGCCGGGCCGGTGTTTTCAGTCCAGCTCCCGGCAGTGATTAGCTGTGTGGGTTTAATGTCCCTGCAGGGAGATAAATAATAGATAAATCCTGCTCAGCCGCCGCAATTTCAGCTTCTCTCCCTGTGTGTTGCTAGATGGACGTGGGGAAGAGCAGGACGGGCCGGGAGCTGATTCCATGGTTTAATAGCTTGGGGCACAGCCTGACGCCGACCTGACCCGAGCAAGTAAGGGGTCAGAGAGGGTCAGAGAGCCGAACTGGCTCTGAAATTGCACCAAACGGTGCAGAGAACAGGCAGTTCACCAAATTTTGGTGAATTGTCAGTGAAATACGGTGCCTGTTCGGTGGCAGTGAAATAGGGTGCCTGTTCGGCGGCAGTGAAATATGGTGCTGTTCGGCGTCAGTGAAATACGGTGCCTGTTCGACGGCAGTGAAATACGGTGTCTGTTTGGTGGCAGTGAAATACGGTGTCTGTTCGGCGGCAGTGAAATACGGTGTCTGTTCGACGGCAGTGAAATACGGTGTCTGTTCGGCGGCAGTGAAATACAGTGCTGTTCAGCGGCAGTGAAATCCCCCATAGAGAAGCAATGGTTTATTGAACAGCAGAGAAATGTCAGTGAAATGCCCTGATGTTCAGTGGTTTCATTCGACAGGTTTAATCAGACGAATCCCATAGGTTTCAATGTTACAAATATTTCCGTTTTAATCCAATATCTAATAAACCGTTTATTTTAATCTGCAGCAAAAAGTTTCTTTATTTATTGATTTTGTTTAGGATCTTTTAAGCATTTTTCAGTAACAGACCATTTTATTATCATTCATTGGATCTTAGACCAGCGTCAGACGAACGCAGTGATCACGTCCATGTTGCTGCACAGTTTAAGGTCCGTCGTAGCATAGAACCATGATCAATAGAGACCCACACACAAGTGCGTCCGCACCGAACTGCACATGCACAACACACGTGGCAAACGGACGCAAGTTAGGCAAGAACGTAAAGCCGCTAGACGGACGCGCAGGGTGCGCCACATCCAGGTAGCGTTCTGTGTGAGTGATAAGATGTCAGACGCAGCGCATTTGCAACGTCCAGCACCTTGACGCACACAATGGCTTTTCATATCATTTTCATATTTTTATCATTTTTCATATTAATTTTATTTCCCATAATTCCCTTGTTTTGTTCTACATCCGTTAAGAAAAACGGATCGTGTGGTGTCTACAGCATCTTCCGTCAGTACGTCCATCCGTTATGCACGCGCGCAGAGTGCGCTCAGAATGCACTCGTCTGACATTAGCCTTAAATGTAAATTCCAGACATTTTCGTTCAGTAGTTTTTTTGCGAACAGCGTTTCAATGTTGACACTTTCAATCGTATCGTTTTGTTTTTTACCCCATTTGTCGGCTTGTCGGCTACTTCTGCCGGCTGGTCTGCGCTGTGATCAGCAGCTCGTTGGCTACGTTTGGCGACTGTCCGGCGTGCTTGCAGTGGATGTCCGGTGGGTTGGTGGCGATGGGTTTGTGGCGGCCGGTGGGCTTGCCGCGGATTCAATGCACTCCAGGGACCTTGCGGTGAATGCTGAATACATCACAGGGTCAGGAAATTTGATTCCCCGAATTGCAGGTAACAAGAGAGCATTGAAATGTTGGCGACATTTCGGTGCTCTCTGAATAACCCACTGTTTGTGTGTGTTGAAAGCTGTGTGCGGGTGGCTCTATGTGTGTGATAAGAGACACGTGAGGGGTTGTATGCATTGAGTTCCCCCGAAGTGCAGGAAGCGGAAGAGCACCGAAATGTTGGCGACATAGCGATGCTCTCTGAATAATCCCCTTTGTATCATTACTCAACTTTCTCTGCTCACCTGCGTATCTGGATACTGATTATTGAACACAGACACACAGACACAGACACAGACACACAGACACACACACACATACACAGATACACACAGACAGACACACACACAGACACACACACACACATAGACAGACAGACACACACAGACACACACAGACACAGACACACAGACACACACACACATACACAGATACACACAGACAGACACACACACACAGACACACACACACAAACACACACAGACACACACAAAACACACACAGAAACACACACACACACACACACACACAGAAACACACAGACACACACACACACAGACTTTTCTGTATCCGTTTCCCACCCTCAATAACATTTAAGGGAACGCTCTCTATTGGAAATTCATTTCCCTTAAATAATTGGGCGGATCTTGCTGAAAATTTTATTATTATTTTCTATTATTCGGTGGTTTCCCCCCCTTTTCCCCCTCCCCTTCGGCTCATGGATTCCAAACTCTGAAGCTTTTCTGCACAATTTGTGCTTCTATACAACTTGTGTAGCATAGGAACCACAAATTGTGCACCGCACTTAGTAGAGGTTGTGTAGTGCCTGCACAGAGCGATGGGTCGGAGCTGCACGCGCATGCACAGATCTGATCCATTGCTGCCTCTCTGGGAATAGGGATGAGCCGAACACTCCCCGAGTTCGGTTCGAGCCCGAACCCGAACATCCCATTTGTTCGGGACCGAACTCGAACCCGAACCCCCATGCAAGTCAATGGGGCTGAAAATTCGGTTTTTAGAGTGCCCTCCAAGAGGGCATATATGCTACATATTTGCCATAAAAGGTGTATGGGGGTCCGGGTAGTGCCCTGGGGGACAGGAAAAAAGGACAAAAAGATTTAAAAAAAACGCTTTTAAAGGGACAGTGAGTTTTCCATGAAATAAGGGTTAAAAATAAAAACAAAAAATTCCTTCAAATATCGTGCCTAGGAGGTCCCCATAACCTGCCCGTGAAGTGGCGGATTTCTAGGATGTATAGAAACATTTAAAAACAAAAAAATGACGTTTCATATGACGGTAAATGCTTTTCCTTAATCTATCCATAAACAACTGCTTGGGGCGGCAGTCTGTATGAAAAGACATTTTAGGACGCACAGAAAAAGTTTAGTGTTTTTTTTTGGCTAAATTATTGTGAAACTTATGCAGGCTTTGGATGAAAGTAACAATAGGTGCTTTAAAATTGGGCTTTTAGCGTCGGCAACAGTGCCGTCACACCGTAACCCCTCTGAGGATATGAATCTGATACAGGCGTCAATGGCAGTGCAGCCAAATATTGTGCCTTTAGTGCCAGGCATGCAAGTACTATCATACAGTAACCCCTCTGTGGTATTGTGGAAGAGTGCAGGGGTGAACCATGTGGTCCTATATTAAAAAGATATGAATCTGGTAATGGGCGTCAGTGCACCCAGATATTGTGCCTTTAATGCCAGGCCATCAAGTATCATCATACAGTAACCCCTCTGTGGTATGGTGGAAGAGTGCAGGGGTGGACCATGTGGTTCTATATTGAAAAGTTTTTGATCTGGTAATGGGCGTCAGTGCTCCCAGATATTGTGCCTTTGGTGCCAGGCCATCAAGTATCATCATACAGTAACCCCTCTGTGGTATTGTGGAAGAGTGCAGGGGTGGACCATGCGGTCCTATATTGAAGTTTTTTATCTGTTAATGGGCGTCAGTGCACCCAGATATTGTGCCTTTGGTGCAAGACTACCAGGCCAGCAAGTATCATCATACAGTAAGGCTGGGGTCAGACGAACGCAGTGTTAACGTCCGTGTTGCCCGCACATAAGTACGTCCGTGATAGCATACAATTGTGTTAAATGGAGCCCCACACTCGAAGTACGTCCGCACAGAAGTGCGGGGGCTGACGGACGCTGCAAAAGGATGCAGGTTAGGCAAGAACGTAATACTGCTAGAACGGACGTGCAGAGTGCGCCACGTCCACAACGTCCGCATAGCTTTGTGTGTGAGTGATGCAACAAGGTCAGACAGACTGCATTTATACGTCCAGCATTTTTGACGGACAGAATGTTCTTTCATTGTAATTTATTTTCCCTGCTACATCAGTGAAAAAAACGAACTGTGTGGCACTGGCCACTACCTTGTCGTCACAGTCAGTAAGTACGTCCGTACTGCACGGATGCACAGTCCGTAGAAAATGCGCTCATCTGACCCATGCCTAACCCCTCTGTGGTATTGTGTAAGAGTGCAGGGGTGGACAATGTGGTCCTATATTGAAAAGTGTTTTTTTTTATCTGTTAATGGGCGTCAGTGCTCCCAGATATTGTGCCTTTTATGCCAGGTCAGCAAGTATCATCATACAGTAACCCCTCTGTGGTATTGTGGAAGAGTGCAGGGTTGGACCCTGAGGTTCAAAAAAATAAAATGATATAAATCTGGCACAGGCGTCAGTGCAGCCAAATATTGTGCCTTTCATGGCAGCAAGTGCCTTCACACCGTAACCCTTTTCTGGTATTGTGGAAGAGTTCAGTGCTGGAGGTTTTGTGAATGCAGAAGAGGACATCCCCTATCTATTCCATTACTTCAGCATCAGGGGATTGATAGCTGCTGATCCAGGACTGATTCATTTTTATAAATGTCAGCCGGTCTACAGAGTCGGTGGACAGACGCACTCTTTTGTCTGTGACAAAACCTCCAGCGGCACTGAACGTCCTTTCGGAAAGCACACTAGATGAAGGGCAACCTAGTAGCTGCATAGCATATTGGCTAAGTTCTGGCCAGTGATCCAATCTCAACACCCAGTAAGCCTGTGGATCATCTGCTGGAAAGGTATCCAGGTCTGCCCTTGACCCTAGGTAGTCCTGCACCATATGGTGAAGACGCTGGCAATGGGTGCCTACATTTGACGTCCTTGGGTGTCGTGGACTAAAAAAATTTAAAAAAGCATCAGTCAAGCGGCCCTGGCCTTCACCGCTATTCCTCTGATCACCCGCAGCCTCAGAAGCACGTGTGTCAGCACTTGGTAATCTACCAGTGCCTGGAAAGGTGTTACACAAGTGTCGCTTTAGAGCATCCTCAAGTTTTGTCATCCTGTGCTCCCTCTGTGCGGGCAGGATAAGCTCTGCAACTTTCCCCTTGTATCGTGGATCAAGAAGGGTTGCCAACCAGTAATGATCCCTCTCCTTGATAGCACGAATCCTGGGGTCCTTTAACAGGCTTTGCATCATTAAGGAGCCTATGCAGCGTAGGTTGGAGGTGGCATTAGCTGCCGAGTCTTCCTGGTCAATGAGGATGACAGTATCGTGCACTTCCTCCTCCCAGCCACGCACATGCCCTTCTGTTTCTGGGCACACAAAACCCTCCCTTGAGGAATCCCCACCTTCAATGCCCCCACTACTTAAATAGTCCTCCTCCTCCTCATCCTCCTCCTGTCTGATCTGAGTAGGACCCGCTGGAATGCTGTCTGCGGAAAGACTGGGGCCTTGAGAGCTAGGGAAGGCCTCCTCTTCCTCCCGCTGCTCTGCCTCTAGAGCCACATCTATAATTCCCCGCAGAGTGTGCTCCAGCAGGAACACTAAAGGAATTGTGTCACTGATGCATGCACTGTCCCTGCTCACCATCCTCGTTGCCTCCTCAAATGGTGACTGTACAGTGCATGCATCCTTTATCATCAGCCACTGCGGGGGGGGAACCAAGTTGACCTGAACCTGTCCTTGTGCCATACTCACACAGGTACTCGTTGATGGCCCTCTGCTGCTTGTGCAAACGCTGCAGCATTGCTAATGTCGAGTTCCACCTGGTGGGCATGTCACAGGTCAGACGGTTTGTGGGAAGGTGGAATTCTCTTTGAATTTCTGCCAAGCGAACGCTTGCTGGGAATGACCGTCTGAAGTGGCTGCAAACTTTTCTGGCCTGGATGAGAAGCTCTGGCAACCCTGGGTACTGGGTTAGGAAACGCTGTACCACCAGATTTAGGACGTGTGCTAGGCATGGTACATTCGTCAATTTACCCTTGCGTAGGTCAGAGAGAAGGTTGCTGTCATTATCGCAGACAATCATTCCCAGCTCAAGCTGGCGTGGTGTTAACCATCTCTGCACCTGCCCCTGCAGAGCTGACAGAATTTCTGGCCCGGTGTGGCTCCTGTCCCCTAAACAAACCAGCTCAAGCACAGTATGGCATCTTTTTGCTTGAGCCATTGCGTAGACCCTGTCAGGCGTCGGTTTAACTGCCACTTCGCCAGAGACAGAGAAGGAGGAGTGGGAGGAAGAGGGAGAGGTGGTGGTGGTGGAGCAGACAGACCTCATACAAGCAGCTTTCTGGAGGCGTGGTGGATGAACAAGCTCCAGCACAGAGCTTCGTCTTGGATCCCTCCCAGCTGCATTCAGAGTTACCCATGAAGGAAATGTAATGACCCTGTCCATGCTTGCTGGACAACGTGTCTAAAGTGACATGCACCTTGCTGCTGACTGCCTTTCCCAATGACTGGATAACATTGTCTTCCAGGTGCTGGTATAGTGCTGGAATGGCCTTGCGTGAAAAGTAATGGCGTTTTGGAACCTGCCACTGTGGTACAGCACATTCAGCAAATTCACGGAAGGGAGCAGAGTCCACCAGCTGGAAAGGCAGCAGCTGCAATGCGAGTAATTTTGCTAAGCTGGCATTTAAACGCTGTGCTTGGGGATGGTTGGGTCTATATTTTTTCTTTCGCTGCAGCAGCTGCGGCAACGTAATCTGACTGCGTAAATCTTCAGCTACTGGGATGATGTCACATTGTGAGGAAGGACCTGCTGGTACATCCATTACTGTAGCATCATCCCTGTCGGTGGAGGTTGTAGGCAATGACATGGCAGGACATACAGTGTGGGTAGAGACAGATGAGGAGGAGGAGGACCTACGCAAAGTTTTGCGCCAACGGGATGTGTGGCACTTGTTCATATGTCGCCTCAAGCACGTGGTACCCAAGTGTCCGGTGTTTATCCCACGCTTCAGCCTCCTCTGACATAGATTACAAATAGCAACGGTGGGGTCTGCTGCACATTTCTTAAAGAACTCCCAGAAAGCAGAGTTCCTGCATGTGTTCTTTGAGACAACAGCGCTCTGCACCGGAGCAGCTCTGACATCTGATGCCTTGGACTGGCTAGTGCTATGGTTGGTCACAGAGGATGTTGTGCCTCGTGTTTGCTGTGCCTCCTCCTCCTCCCCCTCCTCCTCACTTGATTCCTCAGTTCGATCTGGCACCCAGGTGGAGTCAGTGACCTCATCATCATCAATGTCATCTTCACCCCCTATCTCCTCGTCACTGGAGCCAACTTGGCAGTATACTGCAGCTGCTGGGGCAACATGAGTGCCAGTTATTTGTGTGTCATCACTAGCACCCCCTTCCTCTAGGTTGATTATACTCCCTTGCTCAACCTCAGAGATTGAATAAGAACACTGTACTTGCTGCGCATCCTCAAGCAGCTTGTCACTCTCATTGTAGTCAAACAATTCAGCTGACTCCTCCGTGTGTGATAGCGAGGCTACGGCAGGAGTAGCTGTGGACATGGAGGCTGCATTAGATGCTTTTGCAGCTGAGGTGGACTGTAAAGCACTAGAAGCCTGGCTGGCAGAGGACTCGGAGGATGAGTATGGCCTGGCTAGCCAATCCACCAAATCCTCTCTATGTTGCTGCAGGTTCAGAAGACGGCCAGCACCAGTTATAAAGGACAAGCGTGCCCCTGCAGAGGATGCACCACGTCCACCACGACCAGAGGCACAGCCTCCCGACACAGGGGCTGCTTGCCATCTAATCTGTGTCTGGGAGTGTCTGCCTGTCCTTTTTGTTCTTTCAGACATGGTGAGTGATATATAGATTAATATATACAGAACTCTGATTCAACTCTGGTATAAAGATTTAAAGAACTCTGGTATAACTCAGTGAGACACACTGATAGCTGGCAGCCAGTGACAAGAGACAGATCACCTCAATTCACAAATGTTTTAAAGAAATTTGTGAGCCCCAAAATAATGCGTGGTACTGTTTGTGTGACGAGACACAGATCACCTTAATTCACAAATGTTTTAAAGAAATTAGTGAGCCCCAAAATAATGCGTGGCACTGTTTGTGTGACAAGACACAGATCACCTTAATTCACAAATGTTTTAAAGAAATTAGTGAGCCCCAAAATAATGCGTGGCACTGTTTGTGTGACGAGACACAGATCACCTTAATTCACAAATGTTTTAAAGAAATTAGTGAGCCCCAAAAAAACTTGCTGGCTGTGTGACGAGACACAGATCACCTTAATTCACAAATGTTTTAAAGAAATTAGTGAGCCCCAAAATAATGCGTGGTACTGTTTGTGTGACGAGACACAGATCACCTTAATTCACAAATGTTTTAAAGAAATTAGTGAGCCCCAAAATAATGCGTGGTACTGTTTGTATGACGAGACACAGATCACCTTAATTCACAAGTGTTTTAAAGAACTTAGTGAGCCCCAAAATACAGCGTGGTACTGTTTGTGTGACGAGACACAGATCACCTTAATTCACAAGTGTTTTAAAGAAATTAGTGAGCCCCAAAATACAGCGTGGTACTGTTTGTGTGACGAGACACAGATCACCTTAATTCACAAGTGTTTTAAAGAAATTAGTGAGCCCCAAAAAACTTGCTGGCTGTGTGACGAGACACAGAAGATCACCTCAATTCACAAATGTTTTAAATAAATTAGTGAGCCCCAAAATACAGCGTGGTACTGTTTGTGTGACGAGACACAGATCAACTTAATTCACAAGTGTTTTAAAGAAATTAGTGAGCCCCAAAATACAGCGTGCTACTGTTTGTGTGACGAGACACAGATCACCTTAATTCACAAGTGTTTTGAAGAAATTAGTGAGCCCCAAAAAACTTGCTGGCTGTGTGACGAGACACAGAAGATCACCTTAATTCACAAGTGTTTTAAAGAAATTAGTGAGCCCCAAAATACAGCGTGGTACTTTTTGTATGACGAGACACAGATCACCTTAATTCACAAGTGTTTTAAAGAAATTAGTGAGCCCCAAAAAAACTTGCTGGCTGTGTGACGAGACACAGAAGATCACCTCAATTCACAAATGTTTTAAATAAAGTTGTAAACCCCAAAAAAACTTGCTAGCACAGTGACAAGACACACATCACCTAAATTCCCTGATATTCAGTCGAAATGAGACCCCCCCAGTAGCGTGGCAGACCGGCAGTAACAACACACACAACTATCTCCTTTGAAATCTCCTCTGAAATGCGTGCAGAAGCGCTGCGTGGAAACCTTATATAGTGTGCTGCGGGACTTAGCTCTGTGAGCCCATGATTGGCCAAAATTTGCCCAATCAGGACTCTGAGCGATGATTGGCATTGTGTTCAACCAGTCTTGCACCAGACCTGTGGTCAGGTGCAAGGCTGTAGTCAATTACGAGCTTCAGGCCAGTGGGAAAATGCATTGTGGTCCATTGTGGTCGAACATGCAGCGAACACCCGGAAATGTTCGGTGTTCGCGATCCGCTCGAACAGGCTAAATTCGGGTTGAACCCCGAACCGTCCGAACCCGAACAGCTCATCCCTATCTGGGAACGCTCGCTGCAGCGATTGGTCTCACAGGGAGACGTCGCCCGCTCTCTGCGTGTGACATCACTAGTGACCGATCTGGTGACCGGCAGCAGTGAAATTCAAAATCCGGGCTGCTGGTGACACTGGGTAGGGTGGAGGAAACTCCTGCTTCACTAACAGAAGTCCCCAGATCAGGGGGGAGAAGGGGGGCACTCCTCACATCCTGACCACTTTAAAACTATAATGACACTTTAGGTTTTTTAAAAAAATTCTAACCCCAACGAGCAGCGGCAAACTTTATTACACGCTCTGTGTCTCGCGATGATAAACACATTATAGAGGAGAGTCACAGACTCCAGACCCAGATCACTGTGACCTTTTCCGCGTCATGGCTTTATTCCGTTCCTTGTATTCTCTGTGTTTATTAATAATGTATCTAGTGTTTTAATGTGGGAGTTTCTCCGGGCTGGACGTGCGCTCCCTCTGCCAGAGATTAATATGTATTCCTGAGCGCAGCAATCTGTAATGAAATGAACGCGTCTTCTCCCCCGGGGCCGCGAGTCGCACAGAATACACACAGGAACTGGAGACCCTCATACATATGCAGCGGCGCACCACTGAATTGTAACAATTAATGCGGCCGCTGCAGGTTATGCTCGTTTCTATGTGGGGAGAAACATCGTCACCGACACTGACGTGTAATGAATCAAACTTCACCCGCTGGAAATGCTGCGACCATGAGACATGAATATAAAATACTCACCCCGTGTGTCACCCATGTGAGTCGTGTATGTGTACATTCCATGTATGTGACCCATGTGAGCCGTGTATATGTACATTCCATGTATGTTGTGACGGAACCGTTCTCTTCCGCCTGTCCTGACTCTCCAGACACCCCTTCGTTGCGGTCAGCCCGGCTACTGGGAGCGCTGTCCTCAGCGCCTCAAGCAGCTTGACCCGCCTGCCTCTGTTCCTCTGCCCTGGAGACGTTAGGAATCTCCAGAAGGCCGCTCAGTGCCTTCTGCGGTTGAGTGTATAGTGTAGCGTCGCTGAAATAAAAACACCAGGCGCGGCTGTATGCTTTAAAACAGGATCCTCTCTCTCTCTCAGTCTGAGAGTTCTCTGATTTTTAATGAACAAAAACGCCACCATTTATGCTGAAATCCAACAGTCATAATTTGCATAAATGACGCACCTCGTCTTACCAATATACTAATTACATTATGTCAGTTATTTACAATAAACATTCTTTACATTCTTTAGCCTTCAGCTCACACAACATTTGTATAATCCATTGTTCTAACACATCAGATTAAATACAAACACAATCACAGACTTCTTGAATTAAATATGCAGCCAGAAAAGGGGAAAAGCCCTGTTGCATAAATTACACAGCAGTAAAGCTTGTTTACTGGCTATACAGAAACACATTTACCTACAAGAATATAAGTATTTAAAACTAAAGCTATGCCATTTTACACTAAACTAATTTAAACTAAAACCAAACGATGTAAAATATATTTAAAAACACACAATATAAATGAACATAAAGTCTCTTGGGGGTTTGAAGCATGGAGCGTTACATCAGCTCCATGACATATGTGACCCATGTGAGTCGTGTATGTGTACATTCCATGTATGTGACCCATGTGTGCCGTGTATATGTACATTTCATGTATGTGGGCTTATGTGAGCCGTGTATGTGTACATTCCATGTATGTGACCCATGTGAGCCGTGTATGTGTACATTCCATGTATGTGACCCATGTGAGCAGTGTATGTGTACATTCTATGTGGGTGACCCATGTATGTGGCCCTATATGAGAGGTGTATGTGTACATTTCATGTATGTGGCCCATGAGAGTCGTGTATGCTGGGGCAGACTGACAAATAATGGGGCCTCTGGGCAATAGGAGATTGTGGAGCCCCTTGTGCCACGCCCACAGAAGGTCACATGCATACAAAACCCCACCCATACAACGTAACACCCACATGTACATTGTTGTTTTAAAGAATTAATTTCTTCACACGATTTTCAAAATAATGAATTAACTGAGTTACAAAAATCCACTCGGGCCCGGCAGTAAATTGGGGGAATCCATTGTGCCCCCTCCAGACTTACAGATGGCGACCAGGTGCAGCAGCCGTCACCCACTCATTGCAGCTAAGGCTGTGCCACGACACAGAAAGTCCCTGTGACAAACATAGGAAACTGACGCTCACTTTTCAGGTTTATAAGATACTATACATTACTGATACACATGTACACACTTGAAAATACAGAGCTCCACTGCAATAAAACTCACAGTAATGTGCAGTGTGTATGAGCGTATCACAGAGCTCCACAGCAATAAAACTCACAGTAATGTGCAGTGTGTATGATCATATCACAGAATCCACAGCAATAAAACTCACAGAAATGTGCACAGTATATGAACATATCACAGAGCTTCACAGCAATAAAACTCACAGTAATATGCAGTGTGTATGAGCGTGTGCCGCACGTCACTTTGGACTTGAGGTGAACAGACCTGGAGGCATATTTGAAGGGTGCAGGCCTCCCTTGTGTGCAGAATGATTGGGTAATCTGTGATTATGAAAGAATGCTATTGTCTATCTGTCTATTTTCTGTGTATCTGTTATCTGTTGCTGAGGATGAACCTGCCAGTCTACTCTTTGTCTCAAGAATGTTCTTATCTGTGTATATTTGAATAGTTTGTAAATCTGCTGTCTGTAATCTGTTATCATCCCGATTCCCATTGTCTTGCCTAGTTTAGAAATGTTTCGTAATGTTTAATTTAATTGTCTGTGCTTAATCTATTTAGGTTTCACCTTCCAATAAGTAAATGTTTGTCCAGTTGTCTGTTTCAGTCTGGTTGGGCCCCTCAGTGGTTTCTAGGGGTGGTTTTATGTATGTAACTGACCCATGTGACCCATGTGTGACCGTATAAATATGTGTGTGTCCCCTGATCAAACCAGTTCTGTTCTGACCCTACATGCAGTTACAAGTGACAACTCATGGTTTGGGTAGCAGCTTTATTCTGTTCGCTGTTCCAATGAAAAGCTCCAGATCTACAGCCACAGCTTATTTCTGGGGATGCTGGCAGGGCTCTCTACGTGTATCCATCTTTAAACTGCGGCTAAGGACCGGGAGAAAGGCACGAGAGTCATGAGAAGAACACAGGGGGTCCAGCAAGGAAGCGGCATTGGCAGATGTGACCCTTTGGTGTACTGAGATCTCTTACACAGCCAATCTGGCCCCGAAAGGCACCGAACAGGGAATTTCCCCGTATAGTGCCATTTAGGTGCCATTCGGCTATTCAGAGAGCAGGCAGTTCACAAAAGTTTGGTGAATTGCCAGCGAAATATGGTGCCTGTTCGACGGCAGTGAAATATGGTGCTTGTTTGGTGGCAGTGAAATACGGTGCCTGTTCGACGACCGTGAAATATGGTTCCTGCTGGGCGGCAGTGAAATACAGTGCCTGTTCAACGTCAGTGAAATACGGTGCCTGTTTGATGGCAGTGAAATACGGTGCCTGTTCGGCGGCAGTGAAATACAGTGCCTGTTTGGCGGCAGTGAAATACAGTGCCTGTTCGGCGGCAGTGAAATACAGTGCCTGTTCGATGGCAGTGAAATATGGTGCCCGTTCGATGGCAGTGAAATACGGTGCTTGTTCGGCGGCAGTGAAATACGGAGCCTGTTCAACGTCAGTGAAATACAGTGTCTGTTCGGCGGCAGTGAAATACGGTGTCTGTTCGGCGGCAGTGAAATACGGCGGCCGTGAAATACGGTGGCAGTGAAATACGGTGTCTGTTCGGCGGCAGTGAAATATGGACCCTGTTCGACGGCAGTGAAATACGGTGCGTTTTGACAGCAGTGAGATATGCAGGGTTATTCAAAGAGCTCCGAATTGCTTGAGAAAGGTAACCGAACGCTGAAAATCAGCGTTCGGTTACCTTTCCTGGCCATTCGGCTATCCAGAGAGCAGGCAATTCACCAAATCCTGGCGAATTGCCTGAGCATACGGTGCCTGTTCGGTGCCTGTTCGGTGCCTGTTCGAGGGCAGTGAAATCCCCATGAAAATGCACTGCATCGGCTATTCAGAGAACACAAACCAGCAGTGAAAGGTTCCCCTAATGTCCTGCCATTCGGTGGTTTCATGCGGCAAATTTATTCAGGAGAATCCCATAGGCTTCAATGTTAAAAATATTCCCGTTTTAATTCAATATCTAATAAACCGTTCATTATAAAATTCTGCAGCAAAGAGTCTCTTTATTCATAGATTTTTTAGGATATTTTAGGCATTTTTCTTAATTTTTCTTTTTTTTTTTTAAAGTCCGATTTTTTTTTTTTGGCGTTGACTTTTCGAATCTCTTTGAATTACCCTGATGGTGTTGTTCGGCGGCAGTAAAATACGGTGCTGTTCAGCGGCAGTGAAATACAGTGCTGTTCGGCGGCAGTGAAATCCCCCATAGAGAAGCAATGGTTAATTTCTTCACATTGAACAGCAGAGAAATGTCAGTGAAATGCCCTGATGTTCAGTGCTTTCATTCGGCAGGTTTAATCAGGAGAATCCCATAGGTTTCAATGTAAAAATATTCCCGTTTTAATTCAATATAACCGTTTATTATTTTAATCTGCAGCAAAAAGTCTCTTTATTTATAGATTTTTTTGGACCTTTTAGGCATTTTTCGGGATTATTTCAGCAAAATTTATTTTCCATTTTCTTTTTTTCTGTATCAGCCCTTTTTATTATCATTCATTGGATTTTATATGTAAATTCCAGACATTTTAGTTCAGTAGTTTTTTGCAAACAGCGTTTAGAATTTTGCACTTTCAATCGTATTGTTTTGTCTTTTTTTACCCGTCCGGTGGACTGTCAACTCTGGCGCTGTGCTCGGCGGCTCATCGGCTGCATTTGGCGGCTGTCTGGTGGGTTTGCAGTGGATGTTCGGCAGGTTGGCCGCGGCAGGCAACGGGTTTGCGGCAAGTTGGCGGCAGCATTCGGCAGTTGATTTCCTGCACTTTGGGGACCCTGCGGTGAATGCTTAATTCACCGCAGGGTGGGGAAATTTGATTTCCCCGAAGTACGGGGAACGACAGAGCAACGAGATGTCGGCGACATTTCGATGCTGTCTGAATAACCCCCTTTAATCCGAATCATAAATCCCACAGAAACTCTAACCCTATTTATAACACACTTAAAAGTAACCCTATCCTGTAGTCCTAACCTAACTCTAATTACAGAACACACGAAAACTGTAACCCAAGCTCTAACCAATGATTTGTCAATTCTTCAGTGGTGCATGTCAAGAAATGTGCTGCCCCTGCACTTACCATCTCGCTCCTGCATTTAGTGTGACTTTTTATTTTGAGCCTTTTTTCCTTCTTTTACTGCATTATACGCAGAGGACCCTCATATCGGAAACAGGTCATATAATTGGACGCTTCCAGTACCTCCATGATGGTTCGATCCGTAATATCAGAAGCTTCCACTATTCCCGAATCAGCTGATTCCAAATAAAATAATCTGAGTCAAAGCGACATGTTCTGTGCAGAGAGTCCCTAATAATCAATGTTTCATATATTTTACCCCGTTAGTCCCATTAAAGATGATAAAGCAAAACAAAACCCAAATGCCGAAGCCTCTATAAAGGTCCCTGACACCTCGCCGTGCCCTGTATTTCCTGCGTCTATGCGAAGACACAAGGTAAAGTACAGAGATCTCCTCTATGTCGCAGTCGCTGTTCCTTTATCCGGACGTGATGATGGAGTTTCTCAGTGACGGTCACTCAGATGGTTCCATTAAAGCGTCGTCTCCTGCAGAAACGCTCATTATCCTCGGTTCCTCTCTGGAAATTTCCCCGAATCTCCCTTTACAGGTCGCGTCGCCGCTTGTAATTACCTGACAGCCGCCGAGTGATCCGGCGACGCTCCGGTTTGCCGTTTGCGTGAACGAGGCGCAGACATTTGTGAAATTGCTTCTATTTGCGGTGTCGGCGCCCGGATCCGTCACAAAGTGATTACTTTTATGATTTCATTAACATGTAGAAGATTGAAATTGGCGTCGCTGAGAGAGGCCGCGAGGGAGGCCGGGCGCATCGTACGGAGCTTTTCCGTGGTTTGGGGGAGGAAGGCGCTTTAATAACTGGAAATGTCACCGGCGTAACGACAGGACAAGGTCACGCAGAGTAATCAGAGGGACTCAAATCAATCCTGGTGAACTTTAACCCCGTGGATACTCCTCAAACGCTGATACATTGTACTTTTAATTTAAAGGATTCTGATAATAATCATCACTTGTTCCTCAGACGCGTCATCAATTCACTGTGTAACATCCTGTGAATAATAAGGATCCCGTGTCACGGACCATTGTCACGCACAGGAATATGGCTCTTCTTCCACATACAGAGCGGTTCTAGACTACCAGAAGGTCCCATCACCAGCAGATATACATACAATGTACATCCTGAGTATCCGGGTCTCCCCATCCAGAGCTCGATCCAAGAGGGGATCCACTGTGTCCAGTTTGCTTTCACGAATCCAGAGCTGAGCGTCAGAGTAAGAATTAATTAGGAATCAACCTGCATGGAAGCTGGTGGTGACACATGTTCTTTCCTCGTGCAGACAGCACTGTGGTGTTATAAACGCTCACGTTCAAGTCGCTCAATAACTCAACTCCTCCCTACGTGTCTTCAGTACTCTGCAATAACGTCCCGACTAGACAACTCCGGTCAGCAGGTGATCTTCTCCAGTCCTCTGTCTACACACGCACGGCCAACTCTCGCCTCCAAGACTTCTCAAGGGCAGCTCTGGTCCTGTGAAATGACTTGCCTCGTCCTATCAAACTCTCCCCTGACCTTCAGGCCTCCAAGAAATCCCTCAAAACCCATCTCTTCAGATTATTGTACCAAATCACTGATGCGACTCATCCCTTCCCCACCTCACAATTGATTGAAGATGCTTGTATGGTCCCACCATTCCCAAACCAGTGGCACTAATGATCCATTCCTGACATCCAGTAAAACTTCCCTTGTCTTCCTCAACCCCCAACCCCTCTAGACTGTAAGCTCCTATGAGCAGGGCCCTCTACACCTCTTGTTCCATCATATATCCGTTTATATGTATTTCGTTCCCTTTGGTTATTGCAAAGCGCTGCAGAAACTGTTGGCGCCATATAAATGATGACAATAATAATAATAATAAATACAGGGCCCTATTACATTCTTCACGCACAATTGTGCGCATGCGCAAAAACGCATTAACGTGAGGGGCAAAACCCTTTGCGCTGAACGTCGTATTACGATGTTCGCGCACAAAATGTGCGTTAACGTCTAACGCGAGTGTCCGTGCGCGAACGCAATTTAGTGCGCGCATCCTATACTTAACATTGTGAGCGCAAATGCGTTTGTGCGCTGGTGCGCGCATGGTATTACAATCATAGCGCAAAATTTAACGCACAGCGCTTGCGCGCATAATTTTAACGTCTTTGAAAAGCTGGTGGTAACTAGGGATGAACCGAAAACCCCCGTGTTTTCAAATTTCGAACTCAAACACGAACCGAACTCAATGCAAGTCAATGGGAGTCAAAAGTTCGGTTTTTAGAGTTTTCCATGAAATAAGGGTTAAAGATAAAAACGAAAAATTCCTTCAAATATCGTGCCTAGGAGGTCCCCATAACCTGCCCGTGAAGTGGCGGATTTGTAGGATGTATAGAAGCATTTAAAAACCAAAAAATGAAAAGAGGAGACGTTTTAGGACAAGCATAACAAGTTTAGTGATTTTTTGGCTAAATTATGGTGAAACTTATGCAGGCTTTGGATGAAAGTAACAATAGGTGCTTTAAAATTGGGGCTTTAGTGTCGGCAACAGTGCCGTCACACCGTAACCCCTCTGTGGTATTGTGGAAGAGTGCAGGGTTGGACCCTGCGGTCAAATATTAAAATGATATAAATCTGATAATATAGGTGTCAGTGGCAGTGCACCCAAATATTGTGCCTTTCATGGCAGCAAGTGCCTTCAAACTGTAACCCTTTTGTGGTATTGTGGAAGAGTGCAAGGTTGGACCCTGCGGTCCTATATTAAAAAGATATGAATCTGGTACAGGCGTCAGTGCACCCAAATATTGTGCCTTTGGTGCCAGGCCAGCAAGTGCCATCACACAGTAACCCCTCTGTGGTATTGTGGAAGAGTGCAGGGGTAGACCATGAGGTCCTATATTAAAAAGATATGAATCTGGTAAAGGCGTCAGTGCACCCAGATAATGTGCCTTTGATGCCAGGCCAGCAAGTGCCAGCATACAGTAACCCCTCTGTGGTATTGTGCAAGAGTGCAGGGGTGGACCATGTGGTCCTATATTAAAAAGATATGAATCTGGTAAAGGCGTCAGTGCACCCAAATATTGGGCCTTTGGTGCCACTGCCAGGCCAGCAAGTGTCATCATACAGTAACCCCTCTGTGGTATTGTGGAAGAATGCAGGGGTGGACCATGCGGTCCTATATTAAAAAGATATGAATCTGGTAAAGGCGTCAGTGCACCCAAATATTGTGCCTTTGGTGGCAGCAAGTGCCTTCACTTGCTGGGAATGACCATCTGAAGTGGCTGCAGACTTTTCTGTCCTGGCTGAGAAGCTCTGCCAGCCCTGGGTACCTGGTTAGGAAATGCTGTACCACCAGATTTAGGACGTGTGCTAGGCATGGTACATACGTCAACTTACCCAGGCATAGGGCGGAGAGAAGGTTGCTGCCATTATCACAGATGACCATTCCCAGCTCAAGATGGCGTGGTCTTAACCATCTCTGCACCTGCCCCTGTAGAGCTGACAGAATTTCTGGCCCGGTGTGGCTCCTGTCCCCTAAACAAACCAGCTCAAGCACAGTATGGCATCTTTTTGCTTGAGCCATTGCGTAGCCCCTGCCACTTAAACTCGGTTTAACTGCCACTTCGCCAGAGACAGAGAAGGAGGAGGAGGAGGAAGAGGGAGAGGTGGTGGTGGAGCAGACAGACCTCATACAAGCAGCTTTCTGGAGGCATGGTGGATGAACAAGCTCCAGCACAGAGCCCCGTCTTGGATCTCTCCCAGCTGCAATCAGAGTTACACAGTGTGCCGTGAAGGAAATGTAACGGCCTTGTCCATGCTTGCTGGACTATGTGTCTAAACTCAGGTGCACCTTACTGCTGACCGCCTTTCCCAATGACTCCATAACATTGTCTTCCACGTGCTGGTATAGTGCTGGAATGGCCTTACATGAAAAGAAATGGCGTTTTGGAACCTGCCACTGTGGTACAGCACATTCAGCAAATTCACGGAACGAAGCAGAGTCCACCAGCTGGAAAGGCAACAGCTGTAATGTGAGTAATTTTGCTAAACTGGCATTTAGACGCTGTGTTTGGGACTATATTTTTTCTTACGCTGCAACAGCTGGGGCAACGTAATATGACTGCGTAAGTCTTCAGCTGATGGGATGCTGTCACATTCTGAGGAAGGACCTGGTACACCCATTACTGTAGCATCATTCCTGTCAGTAGAGGTTGTAGGCAATGACATGGCAGGACAAATAGTGGGGGTAGAGACAGATGAGGAGGACCTATGTAAAGTGTTGTGCCAACGGAATGCGTGGCAGGTGGTCATATGTCGCCTCAAGCACGTGGTACCCAAGCGTGGGATGTCTTTCCCACGCTTGATCCTCATCTGACATAGATTACAAATAGCAATGGTGCGGTCTGCTGCACATTTCTTAAAGAACTCCCAGACAGCAGACTTCCTGTACATGTGCTTTGAGACAACAGCGCTCTGCACCTGAGCAACTGTGACTTCTGATGCCTTTGACTGGCTACGGTTGGTCATAGAGGATGTTCTGCCTCGTTTTTGTTGTGCCTCCTCCCTTTACTCCTCTGTTCGATCAGGCACCCAGGTGGAGTCAGTGACCTCATCATCATCATCATCACTCCCTATCTCCTTGTCACTGGAGCCAACCTCGCAATATGCTGCAGCTGCTGGGGGAACATGAGTGCCAGTTCTTTGTGTGTCACTGGCACCCCCTCCCTCTAGGTTGATTTTACTCCCTTCCTCAACCTCAGAGTTTGAATCAGAGCACTGGAGTTGCTGCGCATCCTCAAGCAGCATGTCACTGACACTGTCACTGTAGTCAAACAATTCAGCTGACTCCTCCGTGTATGATAGTGAGGCTACGGCAGGAGTAGCTGTGTGGACATGGAGGCTGAGTTAGATGTTTTGGCAACTGAGGTGGACTGTAAATCACAACAAGCCTAGCTGGCAATGGACTCGGAGGATGAGGATGGCCTGGTTAGCCAATCCTGCAAATCCTCTGCATGTTGCTGCTGCTTAAGATGGCCAGCACCATTTAGAAACAAGGACAAGCATGCCCCTGCAGAGGATGCACCATGTCCACGATGACCAGGGGCACAGCCTTCCGACACAGAGGCTGCTTGCACTCTTATCTGTGACTGGGAGCATCTGCCTGTCCTTTTTGTTCTTTCTGACAAGGTGAGTGATATATAGATTAAAGATATACAGAACTCTGATTCAACTCTGGTATAAAAATTGGAGATATGGAGAACTCTGATTCAACTGTGTTATCTAGATTAAAGATTTCCAGAACTCTGGTATAACTCAGTGAGACAGCCTGATAGCTGGCAGCCAGTGCCAAGACACAAATTAAAATTCCCAGAAACCTCCTATAAATCAGTGAGACCCCCTGATGGGTGGCAGTGACAAGACACAAATTACAATTCCCAGGAACCTCCTATAAATCAGTGAGACTCCCTGATGGGTGACAGTGACAAGACACAGATTGAAATTCGCAGAAATCTGCTAGAAGTATGTGGGACCCCCTGATAGCTGGCAGTGAGAAGACACAGATTACAATTCCCAGGAACCTCCTATAAATCAGTGAGACCCCCTGATGGGTGGCAGTGACAAGACACAGATTACAATTCCCAGGAACCTCCTATAAATCAGTGAGACCCCCGATGGGTGGCAGTGACAAGACACAGATTACAATTCCCAGGAACCTCCTATAAATCAGTGAGAACCCCGATGGGTGGCAGTGACAAGACACAGATTTCAATTCCGAGATATCTGCTAGAAGTGAGACCCCCCCCAATAGCTGCTGGCAGTGAGAACAGACAGATTACAACAATTCCCATATATCTTGTAGAAGTGAGACCCCCACAATAGCTGCTGGCAGTGAGAAAACACAGATTACAACAATTCCCAGATATCTTATAGAAGTGGGACCCCCACAATAGCTGCTGGCAGTGAGTACACACACTAACAGAACAATCTCCTCTCAAAAAACACGTGCTGGGGCTGCGAGGGACGCCTTATATAGTGTGCTGCAGGACTTAGCTCTGTGAGACCATGATTGGGCAAAATTTGCCCAATCAGGACTCTGAGCCGTGATTGGCATAGTCTTGCACCTGTCTTGCACCTGACCTGTGGTCAGGTGCAAGGCTGTAGCCAATTACAAGCTTCAGGCCAGTGGAAAAGTGCATTGTGGTCCATTGCGGTGCATTGTGGGCGAACTCGAACTGAACAAGCGGAAATGTTCGGAGAACAGCCAAACGGCCTATGTTCGATGCGAACTCCGAACAGATCGAACCGAACAGCTCATCCCTACTTGCAAGCATGTTATACGCAATGTGTCCTATAGTGTACCTTACAAGCATGTTATACACAATGTGTCCTATAGTGTACCTTACAAGCATGTTATACACAATGTGTCCTATAGTGTACCTTACAAGCATGTTATACACAATGTGTCCTATAGTGTACCTTGCAAGCATGTTATACACAATGTCTCCTATATAAGACCCGGACACATAAAAACTCTTTGACGCTGTTATAGCAAGTTCTCCTGTGTATGTCAGTTATTCTCTGTCCCGCTGGAGCGATCGCGCATTAACTGAAGAGGAGCACAAAGACACAGAGGAACCCCATAGTCCAGGCTCGCCAATCCTATTGGTCAGGTTGACCATTTCAACAGGGAGACACAAGAGCCGTGGGTTACAGCCAGACGGCTGCGGCCATTAAAATCTCACACTGTGCCGGTTCCTCGATAACGACAGCTATGACTGATATAAAGGTTACAACTAAAAGAAAGATAAAAACAACCCTAAATGGGATAATAATAAGGGCTGTTTATCACAAGATCTCCAAAGCTACAACATTACAAATATATACAGTCCGATCCAGAAATATTGGGACATGGACACAATTCTAACATCTTTGGCTCTATACACCACCACAATGGAGTTGGAATGAAACAAACACAATGTGCTTTAACTGCAGAATTCATCCTGCTGCTTTTGTCAGCAGTCAAATCATCAATAAATACAAGAGAACCAGTTCCATTGGCAGCCATACATGCCCACGCCATGACACTACCACCACCATGCTTCGCTGATGAGGTGGTATGCTTCAGATCATGAGCAGTTCCTTTCCTTCTCCATACTCTTCTCTTCCCATCACTCTGGTAGAAGTTGATCTTGGTCTCATCTGTCCATAGGATCTTGTTCCAGAACTGTGAAGGCTTTGTTAGGTGTTGTTTGGCAAACTCTAATCTGGCCTTCCTGTTTTTGAGGCTCACCAATGGTTTACATCTTGTGGTGAACCCTCTGTATTCACTCTGGTGAAGTCTTCTCTTGATTGTTGCCTTTGACACACATACACCTACCTCCTGGAGAGTGTTCTTGATCTGGCCAACTGTTGTGAAGGGTGTTTTCTTCACCAGGGAAAGAATTCTTCATTCATCCACCACAGTTGTTTTCAGTGGTCTCCCGGGTCTTTTGGTGTTGCTGAGCTCACCGGTGCATTCCTTCTTTTTGAGAATGTTCCAAACTATTGTTTTGGCCACGCCTAATGTTCTTGCTATCTCTCTGATGGGTTTGTTTTGTTTCTTCAGCCTAATGATGGCTTGCTTCACTGATAGTGAAGGCTCTTTGGATCTCATCTTGAGAGTTGACAGCAACAGATTTCAAATGCAAATAGCACACTTGAAATGAACTCTGGGCCTTTTATCTGCACATTGTAATTGGGGTAATGAGGGAATATCACACACCTGGCCATGGAACAGCTGAGAAGCCAATTGTCCCATTACCTTTGGTCCCTTAACAAGTGGGAGGCACATCTGCAAACTGCTGTAAGTCCTACACCGTTCACCTGAGTTGGATGTACATACCCTCAAATTAAAGCTGAGAGTCTGCAGTTAAAGCACATTATGTTTATTTCATTATAACGCCATTGTGGTGGTGTATAGAGCCAAAGATGTTAGAATTATGTCCATGTCCCAATATTTCTGGACCTGACTGCACATAAATAACTGCTAAAAAGAAAAAGAGTGGGGTAACCCTATGGTCATGTCCAGGGGAACGTATGGGAAGAGAGTTCCTGCACTATTTTTTCAGAGGGAACTGAGTTCCCTTTAGTCTCACACACTATAAAGCTGTTTTCAGGTGATCAGTGATATGTTTCCCTATTAAGTCAAAGTAAGTATATGATTTAGCATATAGTTTTGCTACATTCCATATCTATACATAAATATATCACATTTGAATGTGTGTTTGTGTTTCGTGCGAGATGATAAATGCTAATTGGGGGACAGAAATCTAGGTGAGTTCCCACACTTCTTTTTTTTAGGACTTAACTGCTGTAACCAAAGGCTGGGACGGCGCAACATCAATTTCAAACCTACATTTTATTAATGAAATAAATTATATTAATCTAATAGATTATATATATTTTTTATATTATAATTTATTATATACAAAAATCTTTATTAGTTCAAACAGAGCAAAGAAAACCCTCAACTCGTACTGAATAAGGATGAGCTGTTCGATTCGGATCTGTTCGGAGTTCAATTCGAACATCGCCCGTTCGGCTGTTCGTCGAACTCTGAACATTTCCGCGTGTTCGTTTCGAGTTCGCCCACAATGCACCACAATGGACCACAATGCACTTTTCCACTGGACTGAAGCTTGTAATTGGCTACAGCCTTGCACCTGACCACAGGTCAGGTGCAAGACAGGTGCAAGACTATGCCAATCACGGCTCAGAGTCCTGATTGGGCAAATTTTGCCCAATCATGGTCTCACAGAGCTAAGTCCCGCAGCACACTATATAAGGCTTCCCCGCCTGCAGCCCCAGCATGTGTGTTTGCAGGAGTGAATCAGAGAGGAGAGTAGATTGTTCTGTCAGGGTGTATCAGTGACGTTGTAGGAGATTTCTGGGAATTAGCCTGGCAGTGCCCACACAGATTCTATCATGGACAGTGTGTATCAGTGAGTTCTACCACAGTTCAGCAAATTAGAATCTGTCTTGGCAGGGTCCAACCTTGCACTCTTCCACAATACCACAGAGAGGTTACGGTGTGAAGGCACTTGCTGCCACCAAAGGCAAAATATTTGGGTGCACTGTCGCCTGTACCAGATTCATATCATTTTAATATTTGACCGTAGGGTCCAACCCTGCACTCTTCCACAATACCACAGAGGGGTTACGGTGTGACGGCACTTTTGCCGACACTAAAGGCCCAATTTTAAAGCACCTATTGTTACTTTCATCCAAAGCCTGCATAGGTTTCACCATAATTTAGCCAAAAAAAATCACTAAACTTGTTCTGCGTGTCCTAAAACGTCTCCTCTTTTCATACGGGCTGTCGCCCCAAGCAGTTGTTTATGAATAGATTAAAGGAAAAACATTTACCGTCATTTGAAACGTCACTTTTTTCTTTTTAAATGTTTCTATACATCCTAGAAATCCGCCACTTCACGGCCAGGTTATGGGGACCTCCTAGGTACGATATTTGAAGGAATTTTTCGTTTTTATTTTTAACCCTTATTTCATGGAAAACATAGAAACATAGAAACATAGAAAATGTCGGCAGATAAGAACCTTTCGGCCCATCTAGTCTGCCTAATTACATGGATACTTTACCTGGATTTATATTTTGTTTAGGATAGCCTTATGCCTATCCCATGCCTGCTTAAATTCAATTACTGTTTTGGCCTCTACCACTTCTACTGGAAGACTGTTCCATGTATCCACCACCCTCTCAGTAAAATAATGCTTCCTGATGTTACTTTTAAACCTTTGCCCCTCTAATCTAAGACTATGTCCTCTTGTTTTGCCACTTTGTTTACTTTTAAATATACTCCCTTCCTCTACCTTGTGGATTCCCTTTACGTATTTAAATGTTTCTATCATATCTCCTCTGTCTCGTCTTTTTTCCAAGCTGTACATGTTAAGATCATTAAGCCTTTCCTGGTAACGTTTCTCCTTCAAGCCGTACACCATTTTAGTAGCCCTTCTCTGAACTCTCTCTAAGATGTCTATATCCTTCTGGAGATACGGTCTCACTGTTCCTTTAAAAACCTTTTTTTAAAAACTTTTTGTCCTTGTTTCCTGTACCCCAGGGCACTACCCGGATCCTCATACACCTTTTATGGCAAATATCTTGCATATATGCCCTCTTGCAGGGCACTCTAAAAATCGAACGTTCAAGTCCCATTGACTTGCATTGGAGTTCAGATCGTGTTCAAGTTCGAACTCGATCTTTTGAAATTGTTCGAGTTCAAAGTCGAACCGAACACGGGGGCGTTTGGCTCATCCCTAGTACTAAAAACCTGAATAAGATGGATTTTATGGAAGCTCCATCACATATTACAGGATTCGCTTCTTCCGATGAGATTTAATACTATGTAAAGTTATTTATTGTATTTTTATGCACGGCCCCACATTCTCTCATCACGTGGACGTGCCAGCGGAGTAAAACCATCCGAGTCGCTCCTGATTATCCTGCTGTTAGTTATGGAGCTTGCCTGGACCAGCTTCGCTCACCCCCGCAGTCTCCCCTCAGGTCCTCCTCTCGGTTTTTCAGTCACAGGACGTTTCTTCATGTGATAATATTACTATACGTTGTTCTCGCGTCGCCATATGGCGCAGGACGCGCTTCTATTTCCACCCACTGCAGCATATGTTTCTCCCAGACTTTCCATCAGTAACGATCTCACTAATTCCACCAGATGGGGATGTCAGGACGCGGCTGGGATGAGTCCGTCACCTGTCGGGAAGGAGTTCGTCGGGTCTGATGATGGGGGTTTAATGAAATCCGCTGGAAGAATCCACGTAAAATAACTGGGGGAAAATCATCCCAAAACGACGAACGAGACGGCTCTATCCCCAGAAATGGAAACGCACTGAGATCTGGGGGTCCGGGTCCCCCTAAACACGGAGACTCTGGGCTCAAGAGCCAAAATTTGAAGCTTTTTCAGCCACAGTTTGGCCATTTTTTGGTTCAGGAGTTTTAAATTAGGGCATATCAGCATTTTATCTTCTGTTAAAAATGCGTCGAATTATCGGCCCCTGCGCCGGTACGATTTAATGGCAATTTCGGCTTTACTGATGCAGGTGGAAACTATCAGTAAAATGAATCTGGGGGAAGAAAATGAAACATTTGAGGAGTTACTCACTAACCTCCAAATTGGCGCCACATTGCGCCGAATGGTGAATTTCCCCGTTCAGTGCAGTTTTGGGGTAATTCATTGAAGACTATTAGGGTTTATTCAGAGAGAGACGATCTGTCCCCAAGATGTCACCGAACAGCGAGTTTCCTCGTACGGTGACATTTCGGGGCCATTCGGCTATATCTAATAAACTGTTTATTATTTAACCTGCAGCAAAAAGTCTCTTTGTTTATAGATTTTTTAGAATCTTTTAGGCATTTTTAAGGATTTTTTCGCCAAGTTTTTTTTTCTGCTGTTTTTTTTTTAAATAGCGTCTTTTCTTTACTCTGTAACAGACCTCTTAATTATCATTCAAAGTATCTTTATATGTAAATTCCAGACATTTTCCTTCAATTGGTTTTTTGCAAACAGTGTTTCAATTTTGACACTTTCAATCGTATTGTTTTTTGGTTTTTTTTTAACCCCGTTCGTCAGCTTGGCGGCTTTTTCCAGTGGCTGGTCAGTGCTGTGATCGGCGGCTTTTTCTGGCGTGTTCAGCGTGTTTTTTGCGGCGGTTCCGGTGGGTTTTCAGTGGGTGTTCGGCAGGATTGCGGCGGGTTTTCCCTGCACTTCAGGGACCCTGCGGTGAATGCAGAATTTTGATTCCCGGAAGTGCTTGGAACGAGAGAGCACCGAAATGTTGGCGACATTTCGGTGCTCTCTAAATAACCCCTATTGTGTCTTCTATTCCAAGAACACCAAGGTTCCGGCGAAAAGCCCTGATTTTCAGTGATTCAATTCAACAGGTTGAAACAGGCGAATCCCATAGGATTCAATGTAATAAATGGAATATCTTTATTTTTTTTCTTTTTCATTTTCGATTGTTGCAAAAATCCTTTTTATATTTTTTGAACATTTTTGTTTCTTTATTTTTTAAAAGACTCTTTTTCATTGTGTAAAAGACAGTTACAGTCACTTATACACAGAGCCAACAGAATCCACAGCACTTTACAACGGGGGAGCACGAAGATGAGACATACAGGGTTATTCCACCGAAGTCTCTGCGCTCATTTTTTCCATGCACTTCGGAGAATGAAGCTCTTCGACCCTGCGGTGAATTCAGCATTCACCGCAGGGTCTCCGAAAGTGCAGGGTACAGCCGTCGACCGAATCCGAAAAACATCCAACGCATAACCGCTGATTCGAGCGCAAAAAAACGTCGCAAAACCCCGAAAAAAAATATTGGAGTGATCCAAAAGACCACCGAAAAAAAGCCAAATGCACCCAACAATCTGCCCCAAAACCGCCGATCACATCCGAAAAAAGACAACGACCGGCCAAAAACAGCACCGACCAGCCGCCGGAAAAAGCCCACAAGCTGACGAATGAGGATAAAAAACAAAAAACACACCGCAACTTTTAAAAGTTGTTTTGCAAAGAAACTACTGCACGAAAATGCCTGAAAATGACATATAAGATCCTATGAATAACAATAAAAAGATCTGTTAAAGAAAAAAAAAACTATTTAAAAAAAATGGAAAAAAAATCTTGCTGAAAAAATCCCGAAAAATGCCTAAAAAAGTCCAAAAAAATTAATAAAGAGACTTTTTGCTGCAGATTAAAATAATAAACGGTTTATTAGATATTGGATTAAAACGGGAATATTTGTAACATTGAAACCTATAGGATTCGTCTGATTAAACCTGTCGAATGAAACCACTGAACATCAGGGCATTTCACTGACATTTCTCTGCTGTTCAATGTGAATAGATTAACCATTGCTTCTCTATGGGGGATTTCACTGCCGCCGAACAGGCACCGTATTTCACTGCCGCCGAACAGCACCGTATTTCACTGCCGCCAAACAACACCATATCTCACTGCCGCCGAACAGCACCGTATTTCACTGCCGCCAAACAGCACCGTATTTCACTGCCCCCAAACAACACCATATCTCACTGCCGCCAAACAGGCACCATATTTCACTGCCGCCAAACAACACCATATCTCACTGCCGCCGAACAGCACCGTATTTCACTGCCACCAAACAGCACCGTATTTCACTGCCGCCAAACAACACCATATCTCACTGCCGCCAAACAGGCACCATATTTCACTGCCACCAAACAACACCATATCTCACTGCCGCCGAACAGCACCGTATTTCACTACCGCCGAACAGCACCGTATTTCACTGCCGCCAAACAACACCATATCTCACTGCCGCCGAACAGCACCGTATTTCACTACTGCCGAACAGGCACCGTATTTCACTACCGCCGAACAGGCACCGTATTTCACTGCTGCCTGACAGCACCATATTTCACTGCCGCCGAACAGCACCGTATTTCACTACAGCCGAACAGGCACCGTATTTCACTGCCGCCGATTAGGCACCGTATTTCAGTGCCATCAAACAGCACCGTATTTCACTGCCGCCGAATAGGCACTGTATTTCACTGCCGCCGAACAGGCATCGTATTTCACTGCCGCCGAACAGGCACCGTATTTCACTGCTGCCGAACAGCACCGTATATCACTACCGCCGAACAGCCACTGTGTTTCACTGCCGCTGAACAGGCACCGTATTTCACTGCCATCGAACAGGCACTGTATTTCACTGCCGCCGAACATGCACTGTATTTCACTGCCGCCAAACAGGCATCGTATTTCACTGCTGCCGAACAGCACTGTATTTCACTACCGCCGAACAGGCACCGTGTTGTTTCACTGCCACCGAACAGGCACCGTATTTCACTGCCATCGAACAGCACCGTATTTCACTGCCGCCGAACAGGCAATGTATTTCACTGCTGCCGAACTGGCATCGTATTTCACTGCCGCCGAACAGGCACCATATTTCACTGCCGCCGAACAGCACCGTATTTCACTACCGCCGAACAGGCACCGTGTTTCACTGCCGCCGAACAGGCACCGTATTTCACTGCCATCGAACAGGCACTGTATTTCACTGCCGCCGAACAGGCATCGTATTTCACTGCCGCCGAACAGCACCGTATTTCACTACCGCTGAACAGGCACCGTGTTGTTTCACTGCCGCCGAACAGGCACCGTATTTCACTGCCATTGAACAGCACCGTATTTCACTGCTGCCGAACAGGCACCGTATTTCATTGACGCCGAACAGGCATCGTATTTCACTGCCGCCGAACAGGCAACGTATTTCACTGCCGCCGAACAGCACCGTATTTCACTACCGCCGAACAGCACCGTGTTTCACTGCTGCTGAACAGGCACCGTATTTCACTGCCATCGAACAGCACCGTATTTCACTGCCGCCGAACAGGCATCGTATTTCACTGCCGCCGAACAGGCACCGTATTTCACTGCCACCGAACAGCACCGTATTTCACTACCGCCGAACAGGCACCGTGTTTCACTGCCGCCGAACAGGCACCGTATTTCACTGCCATCGAACAGCACCGTATTTCACTGCTTCCGAACAGGCAATGATACAATTCGGCGGCGGTTGTCGTGACCACTGGTTGCTAAATAGTAAGTTCACTGTATTTTTTTTGGCTAAATGTGATGGAAGTGCATCGAAAGCAAAGCACCGAGAATACCTTGTGAACGGAGCCGTCGCTTTTAAAACAGGGCATTTTATCGGCATCTTTTGGGCATTTTATCGGCATCTTTTGGGCATTTTATCGGCATCTTTTGGACATTTTATCGGCCTGTTTTTAACAAACCAGCATCATTTTTCAATATGGCCGAATGTTTTCAAGTGAATCAGCTGATACTTAAAAAAACATTTGTTGAAACACTTTGATAAATATTTAAAAAATTTCCGCAGAAATAAATAAATCGAGCTCTTGGTCTGCGCCGCTGCTGTGACAGTGATACCCTGCCGGGAGGCTCAGTGACTGAGCCGTGTGATTAAACTCTTTTGTCACGTTCCAGAAGCGCGTCCTTTATCCGGTGTGCGCCGCGCAGGTCCTGGGTGTCACTGTTGGTTTTATGGTGTCAGTTACATAAGACGACAAGTCTGAATCCAGATTATGACACGTTTTCCCCCAAACAATCGCCGGTTCCCGGGAAGCCGCCAGCTCCATCTATTCCTCTCACAGACTCAATCTCATTACGCAGAAATAAATCCATCAAACCGCCGGCAGATTCCCGCTTCACCGTCCAGGAACATATCGAGGAACCGCAGTGACCTTTCCTGCAGAAATATCTGCCTTTCTGCTGGCGTGACGCTCCTCCAGCTCCTCGTGTCATGTCGGCGGCACACACCACGGCTTCGCTGATATTTCACATTCACACGTCAGCTCGGATTTCTTCCAGGCGGTTTGAATGGAAATGACCCTTCCAGGCGGCGTGAAGGTGCGCGGCGGCCGCTGAGAGTCACTTTGTAGGAGTCGTCCCTCGGGACGGTCTCACTGATTTCCAATCACACGGAGAGAATAGACCATTCATCCAACGTGTCACCCCGGGCAGCGGCGTCACCTCCACACTGAACCACGCAGGGAGAGAGATTCATTCATGGGGAAAACATCATTTATTTCTGCGCAGGACAAAATACACTGTTTAGCGAATAAACCCCTCCATTTTGATAAGTACTAATAATAATAAAACATCTGACGTCCCCAGGAATCTCCTGATCCAGCGTCTGGCAGCGCAAAGCAATGTGACCCGCGGGGTGTTATTTACAGATAATCAGTGAGTGCAGAATAAAACAAAGAAAATTCTACAAAAATCTGTACAGGAACAGAGTCAGAGGAAAGAGAGTCAGAGGAAAGAGAGTCAGAGGAAAGAGAGTCAGAGGAAGCAGAGTCAGAGGAAAGAGAGTCAGAGGAAAGAGAGTCAGAGGAAGCAGAGTCAGAGGAAAGAGAGTCAGAGGAAAGAGAGTCAGAGGAAAGAGAGTCAGAGGAAGCAGAGTCAGAGGAAAGAGAGTCAGAGGAAAGAGAGTCAGAGGAAGCAGAGTCCGAGGAAACAGAGTCAGAGGAAGCAGAGTCAGAGGAAAGAGAGTCAGAGGAAGCAGAGTCCGAGGAAACAGAGTCAGAGGAAGCAGAGTCAGAGGAAAGAGAGTCAGAGGAAAGAGAGTCAGAGGAAAGAGAGTCAGAGGAAAGAGAGTCAGAGGAAAGAGAGTCACAGGAAAGAGAATCAGAGGAAAGAGAGTCAGAGGAAAGAAGAGTCAGAGGAAATAAGAGTCAGAGGAAAGAGAGTCCGAGGAAACAGAGGAAGCAGAGTCAGAGGAAAGAGAGTCAGAGTAAAGAAGAGTCAGAGGAAAGAGAGTCCGAGGAAACAGAGGAAGCAGAGTCAGAGGAAACAGAGTCAGAGGAAGCAGAGTCAGAGGAAAGAGAGTCAGAGGAAGCAGAGTCAGAGGAAGCAGAGTCAGAGGAAGCAGAGTCAGAGGAAGCAGAGTCAGAGGAAGCAGAGTCAGAGGAAGCAGAGTCTGAGGAAGCAGAGTCAGAGGAAGCATAGTCAGAGGAAGCAGGACGAGAATCAAAACTTTCATCTAAAAAATTATAAGTTTTGCTGAAAATGAAAAGAATAAACTTTTAAAAATAATAAAATGTGTTTCAAATTTTGAAAGTTTCAATCTTTAATCTTTTTTTTGGGGGAGTTACCCCCGTTTTGTCGGCTTTTTTCAGACGTGGTCGGCACGTTTGTGCTGGGCTCGTTCTCTGAAGTTTTACGAGTCGCTCAAATTTTTTCCGGCGGTTTTGCAGCGGTGTTTCCAATGGATGCGGCGGTTCTGCAGCAGCTTTTCAGGTCCGTTCTCTGCACTTCGGGGACCATGCGGGGAGTGCTGAATTCACTGAATTAAATTTTTCTCTTCCCCTATGTACGGGAAGCAAGAGAGCAGCGACATGTCAGTGACATTTCGGTGCTCTCTGAATAACCCCTTCTAAAAACAGCGTAATCTGCTGCACATGGCCACCAGGAGGAGCTGCCACCAGGAGGAGCCTCCACCAGGAAGACCCACCGCCAGGATAAACCTCCGACAGGACCTACCGCTGCCTGGAGGAGCCACCGCCTGGAGGAGCTGCCGTCAGGGATGCGCATCGGACACTTATATCCTTTTATTTACTCATGCTGCCAATGTGATACATTGCTGTGTTGTAACGCTGTGCGCAGTTTGAGAGTAAAGGATCCTGGGTATTGGCGAGCAAATAAAATGATGCATTGTCCAGACCTGAAATTCCAGCTTGGGTCTCTCGCCAGACGTCTACCTGCTGGTAGGCGTGATTAAGCTTCATGGGACATGTAGTTCTGAAACCTTTTGAGTCATTGATATATGGTGACCCCAGGGTGAGTTTGAGGAGGCTCCGCCCCTGCCGTATCAGTTATCAAACATAATCATGATTTAATGTATTCGCTCGGCCATTTCAAGCACCGCGATTCACTGACACAGTTATATTGGGAAATTATATTTCTGCCGTAACATGTATATGAGTTTTGGGTGAGTGCTTCAGTGAATGAAGTTTCTAAGCAAGATGCCTCATTGTGGTGAGTCCTGCTGGATGGGGATAATTAGCTGTTCTCTGGCAGGGCCAGGTAGCAAAAGCCTTTAATGATTATTTTGTTGGATGCGACACCACTTTGATTGCCAAGCTAGGAAATGACATGCAATCAGAGAGGCCTGATGTAGGTCAGGCCCCTCCAACTGTGCACCATTGTCTAGTGTACTGCGTGCGCAAAATAAAGGCCATGAAATCTCCTCCAAAGGTAATAACCACCAGGTCTTTCAAGAAATTTATTCTTGAATCCTTCCTAAGTGATCTCAAACAGCTCCCCTGGTACAGACTAAACCCAATCCCAGACCTAGACTGCGCAGTTGAATACTTTCAGTCTGAGCTCCTGCAAGTCTGGAATTCCCATGCCCCGCTGCGTAAAGTGCGAGTAAAAGGGACCCTTCTCCCCTGGGTTACAGCTGATCTTACACTAATGTACCAGCTTAGAGATTCACTGTGGTCAAATTTCAAGAGTACTGGTTCCATGAACGATCACTACGAATACCGAAAATGCCGGAATGAATGCACAAAACAAACAAAAATGGCTAAAGCCCGTTACTTCAATGAAAATCTAAACAATAACATATCAAACCCTAGAAACTTTTGGAGAACCATAAGTGACATACAAGCACCCCAGTCCACTCCCAGCCAGCTGCTGTCAAAGTAAACAACCAAACCCTGCAACACCTAGATGTAGCAAATGCCTTTAATGATTATTTTGTTGGATGCGCCACCACTTTGATTGCCAAGCTAGGAAATGACATGCAATCAGAGAGGCCTCATGCAGGTCAGGCCCCTCCAACTGTGCAAAGTCCCTGTATCAGACAGGAATTCAGTTTTAGACCAGTGCCTGTCAGTGTCGTTACTAAACTTCTCCGTAAGCAAAAAATTAAATACCAGTCTGGACCTGATCAAATACCAGCAATGCTGCTGAAAATCAGTGCGCCAGCAATTGCAAATCCTGTCGCAACCCTAATAAATGAATCACTGGCGACTGGATACATACCCAAACTCTGGAAGACTGCGGGAGTGGTACCTATCCATAAAAGTGGTGACAGTACTTTGGTATCCAACTACCGTCCAATATCGTTGCTCCCTGTAATGTCAAAAATTTTGGAAAAATGCGTCTACACACAATTACGTGATTATTATCAATATTGGAACTATTTAACCCCAGATCAATCCGGCTTTCGTCCAAATCACTAAACTACAACCGCCCTTTTAAAAGTCTGCAATGATATCCAAGCTGGGATGGAACAAGGAAACCTAACTGGAGCATCTTCCTTGATTTTGCCAAGGCCTTTGACACGGTAGACCATGGCATCTTGTTAGAAAAACTTAAAAACTCTGGTATTGGTGATCACACGCTAACCTGGTTTCAATCATAAGTGTCTGATCGGTTGCAATATGTGTCAATTTCTGGCAGCTCCTCCCTCCCCCTCCCAGTCACTTGCTGTGTACCCCAAGGCTCAATACTCGGCCCCCTGCTATTCACAATATTCATAAATGATCTGCCCAACGTCTGCAAAGCCTCAACTGTACATATGTACGCAGACGCAACCGTAACCTATACCAGCAAACCAAATCTCCCACAGCTGGAGGTCGTGCTGCAAGAACAATTCACAGAGGTAGAAAAGTGGATCAAAAACAACAAACTTTTTCTAAATACTGACACAACTTTAACGATGCTCTTTGGAACCGCACCTAAACTACACAAATTGCAAACACCCCATCTATGTGTTGGGACAAAATCAAATGGCACGCTGACCACAGTCACTTCTCTCAAATATCTAGGTATGTGGTTAGACCCAAATCTATCCTTTGGCTCCACATCGAAAAACTCGCATCTAAACTTTACCCCAAACTAGGTGCCCTGTACAGAAACAAATCCTGCCTGAGTCCCGCGGTAAGAAAGCAGATTGTACAACAAATGCTTATGCCGGCTATTGATTACGGAGATGTAGTGTATGCAGCCGCCCTGCAAACACACCTTCAGAAATTTACTACATTGTGTAACTCCTTCTGCCGCTTTGCATTACAATGTAACTACATGACCCACCATTGTGACATTTTATAAGAACTAAACTGCCCATCGCTGGAGTCTAAACGCACCCTTCACCTTTCCAGCCTGGTGTTTAAGAGCATTTCTGGGAAGCTGCCACCCTACCTGAATAGACTGCTTCCCCCAGCAGCTCCCTCATCTTATAACCTCCGATCCAGGACAAGCACCTTACTTGCAATACCACAATACAAAAAGAAAGTGACTCGATCCTCATTTTCCTACAGAGCACCACAAATATGGAATAACCTCCCAGACACCATCAAATCTTCCCACAGTCTTAAGTCACTCAAGAGCTTCCTATTAACATACCTCAATACAGAATGCACCTGTAAACATGTAACACAGTGACTATATACAGAATGCACCTGTAAACATGTAACACAGTGACTATAAACAGAATGCACCTGTAAACATGTAACATAGTGACTATACACAGAATGCGCCTGTAAACATGTAACACAGTGACTATATACAGAATGCACCTGTAAACATGTAACACAGTGACTATATACAGAATGCGCCTGTAAACATGTAACACAGTGACTATATACAGAATGAACCTGTAAACATGTAACACAGTGACTATATACAGAATGCGCCTGTAAACATGTAACATAATGACTATATACAGAATGCGCCTGTAAACATGTAACACAGTGACTATATACAGAATGCACCTGTAAACATGTAACACAGTGACTATATACAGAATGAACCTGTAAACATGTAACACAGTGACTATATACAGAATGCACCTGTAAACATGTAACATAGTGACTATATACAGAATGCACCTGTAAACATGTAACACAGTGACTATATACAGAATGCACCTGTAAACATGTAACACAGTGACTATATACAGAATGAACTGTAAACATGTAACACAGTGACTATATACAGAATGCACCTGTAAACATGTAACATAGTGACTATATACAGAATGCACCTGTAAACATGTAACACAGTGACTATATACAGAATGAACCTGTAAACATGTAACACAGTGACTATATACAGAATGCGCCTGTAAACATGTAACACAGTGACTATATACAGAATGCACCTGTAAACATGTAACATAGTGACTATATACAGAATTCGCCTGTAAACATGTAACACAGTGACTATATACAGAATGCACCTGTAAACATGTAACATAGTGACTATATACAGAATGTACCTGTAAACATGTAACATAGTGACTATATACAGAATGCACCTGTAAACATGTAACATAGTGACTATATATAGAATGCGCCTGTAAACATGTAACACAGTGACTATATACAGAATGCACCTGTAAACATGTAACATAGTGACTATATACAGAATGCACCTGTAACATGTAACACAGTGACTATATACAGAATGCGCCTGTAAACATGTAACACAGTGACTATATACAGAATGAACCTGTAAACATGTAACACAGTGACTATATACAGAATGCGCCTGTAAACATGTAACATAATGACTATATACAGAATGCGCCTGTAAACATGTAACACAGTGACTATATACAGAATGCACCTGTAAACATGTAACACAGTGACTATATACAGAATGAACCTGTAAACATGTAACACAGTGACTATATACAGAATGCACCTGTAAACATGTAACATAGTGACTATATACAGAATGCACCTGTAAACATGTAACACAGTGACTATATACAGAATGCACCTGTAAACATGTAACACAGTGACTATATACAGAATGAACCTGTAAACATGTAACACAGTGACTATATACAGAATGCACCTGTAAACATGTAACATAGTGACTATATACAGAATGCACCTGTAAACATGTAACACAGTGACTATATACAGAATGAACCTGTAAACATGTAACACAGTGACTATATACAGAATGCGCCTGTAAACATGTAACACAGTGACTATATACAGAATGCACCTGTAACATGTAACATAGTGACTATATACAGAATTCGCCTGTAAACATGTAACACAGTGACTATATACAGAATGCACCTGTAAACATGTAACATAGTGACTATATACAGAATGTACCTGTAAACATGTAACATAGTGACTATATACAGAATGCACCTGTAAACATGTAACATAGTGACTATATATAGAATGCGCCTGTAAACATGTAACACAGTGACTATATACAGAATGCACCTGTAAACATGTAACATAGTGACTATATACAGAATGCACCTGTAAACATGTAACACAGTGACTATATACAGAATGCACCTGTAAACATGTAACACAGTGACTATATACAGAATGCGCCTGTAAACATGTAACACAGTGACTATATACAGAATGCGCCTGTAAACATGTAACATAGTGACTATATACAGAATGCACCTGTAAACATGTAACACAGTTACTATATACAGAATGCACCTGTAAACATGTAACATAATGACTTTATTTCCTACATATTTATTTTCTGTTCATCTGTATATTTGTGTTGTTTTTTTGTAATATCTCGCATTTTATTACTTTGTATTTCTGTAACCACTCAATGCTCTTGAACCCAGGACATACTGAAACGAGAGAAATCTCAATGTATCCTTCCTGGTAAATTCCTTTATAAATAAATGAAACCCAAGCGTTCACCCCCTATAACACATGGAGCCGCGCCGGGCCACACCGTGCACTCACACAGCACCGGAAGCCGCTCAGGCTTTGCTGGTTTTATCGCTTTGTGTCTTTTATCAGATTTAGTGTCTTTTTCCTCATAATTACTCTGCGTTTGTTCCCTAATACAATCCGGCTAATGGAGCCGAGGCGCCGCGTGCGTTTCATGACAATTGAATCTCGTTTTTGTGGAATTTAGTGTTTCTCTCCATCCGGCGGCGCGATCGCTCAGCGTTTTAATTAAAGGAGTAAAAAGCCGAGGTTTGACACCAGGACTCGGTAAAAGAGGCGCCTGACACCATAAACGCACTTTAAATTATCTGCAGCGCAGTTAGCAGAGATTTCACTGGAATAATTCCTCTTCCTCCAACAAAACCACAGAACGATTTAAACCTGGATTAATAATGTTATTTACGTGACGGTCTTTCTGCCCCCGAGCTTCCGTATCATGTGATGGAGCCAGAGTCATAAAACACGACAAAACACAAAAATCATATAGCAAGGAAACAATAATGTGTGTTTTAAGACCATGTTACGCAAGTACAAACCTACCCAAATAAAACTCACAGTAATGTGCAGTGTGTATGAGCGTATCCCGGAACTCCACAGCAATAAAACTCACAGTAATGTGCGCAGGGCCGGCCCAAGACATTGTGCTGCCTGGAGCGAAGGCTGAAATGCTCCCCCACCCACTAAAAAGACACCCACACACCCTGAATATATGGATGAACCCCTAAAAAAACACTCGTACACAATGAATATATGGAGGAACCCCTAAAAAGACACCTGCACACCCTGAATATATGGAGGAACCCCTAAAAACACACCCGCACACCCTGAATTTATTGGGGAGCCCCTAAAAAGACACCCGCACACCTTGAATATATGGAGGAGCCCCTAAAAAGACACCCACACACCCTGAATATATGGAGGAGCCCCTAAAAACACACCCACACACCCTGAATATATAGAGGAACCCCTAAAAACACACCCGCACAGCCTGAATATATGGAGGAGCTCCTAAAAAGACACACACACACCCTGAATATATGGATATATTTGCCCCAGTTCACATGGATATATATATTTGCCCCAGCTCACACCGATATATATTGCCCAACGCTCTCATGGGCATATAGTGCCCCCAGCTCTCATGGGTATATATTGCCCCCAGCTCACATGGGTATATAGTGTCCCCAGCTAATATGGGTATATACTGCCCCAGCTCACATGGGTATATATTGCTCCAGCTCACTAAGGATATATATTGCCCCCAGCTCACATGGGCATATATTGCCCCAGCTCACTAAGGGTATATATTGTCCCCAGCTCACATGGGTATATAGTGCCCCCAGCTCTCATGGATATATAGTGCCCCCAGCTCTCATAGGTGTATAGTGCCCCAGCTCACATGGGTGTATATATTGCCAGCTCTCCTGGGTATATAGTAGTCGTGCCCCCAGCTCACATGGGTATATATATTGCCAGCTCTCATGGGTATATAGTAGTCGTGCCCCTGCTCATATGGGTATATATATATTTTTGCCAGCTGAGCTCAGTTTGGTACATTTGCCCACAGGGCAGCTCTCACCTCAGGCGGAGTCCCCGGTCCCCCCGACTTACTTTTGCACACACTGGTCTCTGGTCTGGTACGACTCGAGTAGCGCTGGGCACTGGCTGGTCCTCCAGGGCCTGTCAACAAATGTTGTTTACAAAGTTTGTCCTGCAACACGATCCGGCCGGTCACAGGTCTCACTCTCTCCACCTCACAACAGTGTGCGCTGCTGCCGCTGCCCTAGCTTGAAGGAGGAAGATGATGCCGACGGGAAGAGCCGGATCTATCCGCGGCTGCCACGGCGCCCGCGCTCCCATGGACGCATGCCTACCATGCCCTGAATGTGCGGTGTGTATGAGCGTATCACAGAGCTCCACAGCAATAAATCTCACAGTAATGTGCGGTGTGTATGAGCAAATCACAGAGCTCCACAGCAATAAACCTCAAAGTAATGTGCGTGTGTATCAGCGTATCACAGAGCTCCACAGCAATAAAACTCACAACAATGTACAGTATGTATGAGCGTATCACAGAGCTCCACAACAATAAATCTCACAGTAATGTGCAGTGTGTATAAGCGTAACACAGAGTTCCACAGCAATAAAACTCACAGCAATGTGCAGTGTGTATAAGCGTAACACAGAGCTCCACAACAATAAATCTCACAGTAATGTGCAGTGTTTATGAGCGTATCACAGAGTTCCACAGCAATAAATCTCACAGTAATGTGCGTGTGTATGAGCGTATCACAGAGCTCCACAGCAATAAAACTCACAGCTAGGTGCAGTGTGTATGAACGTATCACAGAGCTCCACATCAATAAAACTCACAGTAATGTGCGGTGTGTATGAGCGTATCACAGAGCTCCACAGCAATAAATCTCACAGTAATGTGTGGTGTTTATTGTGTATCACAGAGCTCCACAGCAGTAAAACTTACGCTTATACACACTACACATTACTGTGAGTCTTATTGCTGTTGAGCTCTGTGATATGCTCATACACACTGCACATTACTGTATCATAGAGCTCCACAGCAATAAATGCCTACCATGCGTGGGGTTGGGCGCGGTCAGCGGCAGTGCCGGCACGCAATGTAGCCACGCGCCGGCCGCCACAATAGATGCAGCCGCCGCACTGGCAAAAAAATTGTGCAGCAGCCCAGCGTCGGGAATCATGAAAATGGCGCCAAAGATGGCGGCAAAAATTTGCCACCTTTCAAAATTGCCACAGGGAGCGAGCGCTTCGCGCTGCTCCATGGTCGGGCCGGCCCTCAATGTGCGGTGTGTATGAGCGTATCACAGAGCTCCACAGCAATAAATCTCACAGTAATGTGCGGTGTGTATGAGCAAATCACAGAGCTCCACAGCAATAAACCTCAAAGTAATGTGCGTGTGTATCAGCGTATCACAGAGCTCCACAGCAATAAAACTCACAGCTAGGTGCAGTGTGTATGAGCGTATCACAGAGCTCCACAGCAATAAAACTCACAGTAATGTGCGGTGTGTATGAGCGTATCACAGAGCTCCACAGCAATAAATCTCACAGTAATGTGTGGTGTTTATTGTGTATCACAGAGCTCCACAGCAGTAAAACTTACGCTTATACACACTACACATTACTGTGAGTCTTATTGCTGTTGAGCTCTGTGATATGCTCATACACACTGCACATTACTGTATCATAGAGCTCCACAGCAATAAAACTCACAGTAATGTGCAGTGTGTATGAGCGGATCACAGAGCTGCACAGCTTCAGATCCCTTTAGGAATGAGTATCTTTTTATTTACATATTTATATCTTAGGTCTCTATGTTTTGTCTATAGGTTGTATAAGTGCAGGTGCCGTCACGACCATTCTGGAGGTTCCATGATATTCTTTGTACAGACTGTGAATATATGGCAACGCTGATCTAAACACTAAGCTTTGGATGTCAGTGTTCTATAATCTCATTAATTCCCCCAATAAAAGCTCTGGTGATGAAGGCATCTTTGGGACAAACAGATATTGTCCTGTGCCGGTGTTGCTGTCCGCTGTGCTGAAGTGTCTGAGCTGCACTGAATGAACAGGTTTTACTGTAGAGGAGCACAAAGCACCAGAGCGCGATACAATGTACCTCAGCCAAACCTGAATGATTGAGAGTCACACTGTGTCCCCTCTTTATAATCACTGTGAACAATAAACACATTGCTCTGCCTGGGAGATGTTACATGGACCGCTTATATTGTAGTGCTACATGCAGGGTTATAATGAAGATTTATATGAAGGGGTTATATTGTAGTGTGAAAAGTAGGGATATTTTAAAGTGTTTAGGATTATAGGAAAGTGTTTTTATTTTGAGGTTTATAATGTAGTGTTATATGGAGAGTTATATTGTAGTTTTGTAAGGAGGGCTGTGGTATAGTGTTATATGGAGAGTTATACTGTAGTGTTGTAAGGAGGGCTATAGTATAGTGTTATATGGAGAGTTATACTGTAGTGTTGTAAGGAGGGCTATAGTATAGTGTTATATGGAGAGTCATATTGTAGTGTTGTAAGGAGGGCTGTGGTATAGTGTTATATGGAGAGTTATATTGTAGTGTTGTAAGGAGGACTGTGGTAGGGGGGGGTGACACCATAAGTTACCGCACCGGGTGACACCAACCCTAGTGACGCCACTGGGAGAGTTATATTGTAGTGTTGTAAGGAGGGCTGCGGTATAGTGTTATATGGAGAGTTATATTGTAGTGTTGTAAGGAGGGCTGTGGTATAGTGTTATATGAAGAGTTATACTGTAGTGTTGTAAGGAGGGCTATAGTATAGTGTTATATGGAGAGTCATATTGTAGTGTTGTAAGGAGGGCTGTGGTATATTGTTATATGGAGAGTTATATTGTAGTGTTGTAAGGAGGACTGTGGTATAGTGTTATATGGAGAGTTATATTGTAGTGTTGTAAGGAGGGCTGTGGTATAGTGTTATATGGAGAGTTATATTGTAGTGTTGTAAGGAGGGCTGTAGTATAGTGTTATATGGAGAGTTATATTGTAGTGTTGTAAGGAGGGCTGTAGTATAGTGTTATATGGGAAGTTATATTGTAGTGTTGTAAGGAGGACTGTGGTATAGTGTTATATGGAGAGTTATATTGTAGTGTTGTAAGGAGGGCTGTAGTATAGTGTTATATGGAGAGTTATATTGTAGTGTTGTAAGGAGGGCTGTGGTATAGTGTTATATGGAGAGTTATATTGTAGTGTTGTAAGGAGGGCTGTAGTATAGTGTTATATGGAGAGTCATATTGTAATGTTGTAAGGAGGGCTGTAGTATAGTGTTATATGGAGAGTTATATTGTAGTGTTGTAAGGAGGGCTGTGGTATAGTGTTATATGGAGAGTTATATTGTAGTGTTGTAAGGAGGGCTGTAGTATAGTGTTATATGGAGAGTCATATTGTAATGTTGTAAGGAGGGCTGTGTTATAGTGTTATATGGAGAGTTATATTGTAGTGTTGTAAGGAGGGCTGCGGTATAGTGTTATATGGAGAGTTATATTGTAGTGTTGTAAGGAGGGTTGCGGTATAGTGTTATATGGAGAGTTATATTGTAGTGTTGTAAGGAGGGCTGTAGTATAGTGTTATATGGAGAGTTATATTGTAGTGTTGTAAGGAGGGCTGTAGTATAGTGTTATATGGAGAGTCATATTGTAATGTTGTAAGGAGGGCTGTAGTATAGTGTTATATGGAGAGTTATATTGTAGTGTTGTAAGGAGGGCTGTGGTATAGTGTTATATGGAGAGTTATATTGTAGTGTTGTAAGGAGGGCTGTAGTATAGTGTTATATGGAGAGTCATATTGTAATGTTGTAAGGAGGGCTGTGTTATAGTGTTATATGGAGAGTTATATTGTAGTGTTGTAAGGAGGGCTGCGGTATAGTGTTATATGGAGAGATATATTGTAGTGTTGTAAGGAGGGCTGCGGTATAGTGTTATATGGAGAGTTATACTGTAGTGTTGTAAGGAGGGCTGTAGTATAGTGTTATATGGAGAGTTATACTGTAGTGTTGTAAGGAGGGCTGTAGTATAGTGTTATATGGAGAGTCATATTGTAATGTTGTAAGGAGGGCTGTAGTATAGTGTTATATGGAGAGTTATATTGTAGTGTTGTAAGGAGGACTGTGGTATAGTGTTATATGGAGAGTTATATTGTAGTGGTGTAAGGAGGGCTGTAGTATAGTGTTATATAGAGAGTCATATTGTAAGGTTGTAAGGAGGGCTGTAGTATAGTGTTATATGGAGAGTTATATTGTAGTGTTGTAAGGAGGGCTGTAGTATAGTGTTATATGGAGAGTTATACTGTAGTGTTGTAAGGAGGGCTGTGGTATAGTGTTATATGGAGAGTTATATTGTAGTGTTGTAAGGAGGACTGTGGTATAGTGTTATATGGAGAGTTATATTGTAGTGTTGTAAGGAGGACTGTGGTATAGTGTTATATGGAGAGTTATATTGTAGTGTTGTAAGGAGGGCTGTGGTATAGTGTTATATGGAGAGTTATATTGTAGTGTTGTAAGGAGGGCTGTGGTATAGTGTTATATGGAGAGTTATATTGTAGTGGTGTAAGGAGGGCTGTAATATACTGTTATATGGAGAGTTAACTGGCATCGCAACGTGGGGGCGGGGGGTGCGGCCTGCAGGTGACACCCGCCCTTAGGGTGACACCGTCACCCTAAGGGCGGACGTCTCACCCTGCGACGCAGTGTTCGCTCCCTGCGAGCGTCCGAAGCTATGGAGCTTCGGCGCTCGCCTGGGGGAAACACGTCACTAGCCGAGTTCTCGCGAGATCGCGGCTGGTCACGTGGCTCCCCCAGGCGAACACCCAAGCTCCATGCCGCCGGACGCTCAGAGGGAGCCGAACACGCGGCGGCAGGAGGTGAGCTGGGGGCATTATCCATGAGGTGAGAGGGGGAAAATCCATGAGAGGAGCTGGGGCAGTATATCCATGAGTGAAGCTGGGGCAGTATATCCATGAGAGGAGCTGGGGCAGTATATCCATGAGAGGAGCTGGGGCAGTATATCCATGAGAAGAGCTGGGGCAGTATATCCATGAGAGGAGCTGGGGCAGTATATCCCTGAGAGGAGCTGGGGCAGTATATCCATGAGTGAAGCTGGGGCAGTATATCCCTGAGAGGAGCTGGGGCAGTATATCCATGAGAGGAGCTGGGGCAGTATATCCATGAGAGCAGCTGGGGCAGTATATCCATGAGGAGCTGGGGGAGTATATCCATGAAAAGAAGCTGGGGCAGTATATCCATGAGAGGAGCTGGGGCAGTATATCCATGAGAGAGCTGGGGGCAATATCCATGAGAGCTCCTGGGGCAATATCCATGAGCTGGGGGCAATATCCATGAGAGCTGCTGGAGTATTATCCATGAGAGCTGTGGGGCATATCCATGAGAGCTGCTGGGGCATATCCATGAGAGCTGCTGGGGCATATCCATGAGAGCTGCTGGGGCATATCCATGAGAGCTGGGGCATATCCATGAGAGCTGGGGCATATCCATGTGTGCTGGGGGCAGTATCCATGTGTGCTGGGGGCAGTATCCATGTGTGCTGGGGGCAGTATCCATGTGTGCTGGGGCATATCCATGAGAGGTGGGGCAATATCCATGTGTGAGCTGGTCTGGGGCAATATATCCATACGTGAGCTGAGGTGCAATATTTCCATATGTGAGCTGGGGCAATATATATCCATGGGTGAGCTGCTGGGGGCAATATATATCCATGGGTGAGCTGCTGGGGGCAATATATATCCATGGGTGAGCTGCTGGGGGCAATATATAATTGTGAGCTGGGGCAATATATCCATAGGTGAGCTGGGGCAATATATATCCATGGGTGAGCTGCTGGGGGCAATATATATCCATGGGTGAGCTGCTGGGGGCAATATATCCAGAGCTGCTGGGGGCAATATATATCCATGTGTGCTTTCACTGCCTTCGAACAGGCATTGTACTTGCTTGCAGTTGGCAAAAATTTGTGCGAGCATATGAGAGAGCTCCACAGCAATAAACCTCACAGTAATGTGCGCTGTGTGTATGAGCATTCAGTGTTATATGGGAGTACTGATTTAGGAGTAAGAGTAGTTAAAAAAATCCGTAAAACTAGGGGGGGGTGACACCATAAGTTACCGCACCGGGTGACACCAACCCTAGTGACGCCACTGGGAGAGTTATATTGTAGTGTTGTAAGGAGGGCTGCGGTATAGTGTTATATGGAGAGTTATATTGTAGTGTTGTAAGGAGGGCTGCGGTATAGTGTTATATGGAGAGTTATATTGTAGTGTTGTAAGGAGGGCTGTGGTATAGTGTTATATGGAGAGTTATATTGTAGTGTTGTAAGGAGGGCTGTGGTATAGTGTTATATGGAGAGTTATATTGTAGTGGTGTAAGGAGGGCTGTAATATACTGTTATATGGAGAGTTAACTGGCATCGCAACGTGGGGGCGGGGGGTGCGGCCCGCAGGTGACACCCGCCCTTAGGGTGACACCGTCACCCTAAGGGCGGACGTCTCACCCTGCGACGCAGTGTTCGCTCCCTGCGAGCGTCCGAAGCTATGGAGCTTCGGCGCTCGCCTGGGGGAAACACGTCACTAGCCGAGTTCTCGCGAGATCGCGGCTGGTCACGTGGCTCCCCAGGCGAACACCCAAGCTCCATGCCGCCGGACGCTCAGAGGAGCCGAACACGCGGCGGCAGGAGGTGAGCTGGGGGATTATCCATGAGGTGAGAGGGGGAAAATCCATGAGAGGAGCTGGGGCAGTATATCCATGAGAGGAGCTGGGGCAGTATATCCATGAGAGGAGCTGGGGCCGTATATCCATGAGTGAAGCTGGGGCAGTATATCCATGAGAGGAGCTGGGCAGTATATCCATGAGTGAAGCTGGGGCAGTATATCCATGAGAGGAGCTGGGGCAGTATATCCATGAGAGGAGCTGGGCAGTATATCCATGAGTGAAGCTGGGGCAGTATATCCATGAGAGGAGCTGGGGCAGTATATCCATGAGTGAAGCTGGGGCAGTATATCCATGAGAGGAGCTGGGGCAGTATATCCATGAGAGGAGCTGGGGCAGTATATCCATGAGAGGAGCTGGGGCAGTATATCCCTGAGAGGAGCTGGGGCAGTATATCCATGAGTGAAGCTGGGGCAGTATATCCATGAGAGGAGCTGGGGCAGTATATCCATGAGAGGAGCTGGGGCAGTATATCCATGAGGAGCTGGGGGAGTATATCCATGAGAAGAGCTGGGGCAGTATATCCATGAGAGGAGCTGGGGCAGTATATCCATGAGAGGAGCTGGGGCAATATCCATGAGAGCTCCTGGGGCAATATCCATGAGCTGGGGGCAATATCCATGAGAGCTGCTGGAGTATATCCATGAGAGCTGCTGGGGCATATCCATGAGAGCTGGGGCATATCCATGAGAGCTGGGGCATATCCATGTGTGCTGGGGGCAGTATCCATGTGTGCTGGGGGCAGTATCCATGTGTGCTGGGGGCAGTATCCATGTGTGCTGGGGCATATCCATGAGAGGTGGGGCAATATCCATGTGTGAGCTGGTCTGGGGCAATATATCCATACGTGAGCTGAGGCGCAATATTTCCATATGTGAGCTGGGGCAATATATATCCATGGGTGAGCTGCTGGGGGCAATATATATCCATGGGTGAGCTGCTGGGGGCAATATATATCCATGGGTGAGCTGCTGGGGGCAATATAATTGTGAGCTGGGGCAATATATCCATAGGTGAGCTGGGGCAATATATATCCATGGGTGAGCTGCTGGGGCATATATATTCATGGGTGAGCTGCTGGGGGCAATATATCCAGAGCTGCTGGGGGCAATATATATCCATGTGTGCTTTCACTGCCTTCGAACAGGCATTGTACTTGCTGGCAGTTGGCAAAAATTTGTGCGAGCATATGAGAGAGCTCCACAGCAATAAACCTCACAGTAATGTGCGCTGTGTGTATGAGCATTCAGTGTTATATGGGAGTACTGATTTAGGAGTAAGAGTAGTTAAAAAAAATCCGTAAATCTCGGGGGGGGGGTGACACCATAAGTTACCGCACCGGGTGACACCAACCCTAGTGACGCCACTGGGAGAGTTATATTGTAGTGTTGTAAGGAGGGCTGCGGTATAGTGTTATGTGGAGAGTTATATTGTAATGTTGTAAGGAGGACTGTGGTATAGTGTTATAGAAACATAGAAACATAGAAAGATGTCAGCAGATAAGAACCTTTCGGCCCATCTAGTCGCCCAATTACATGGATACTTTACCTGGATTTATCTTTTGTTTAGGATAGCCTTATGCCTATCCCATGCCTGCTTAAATTCAATTACTGTTTTGGCCTCTACCACTTCAACTGGAAGACTGTTCCATGTATCCACCACCCGCTCAGTAAAATAATGCTTCCTGATGTTACTTTTAAACCTTTGCCCCTCTAATCTATATGGAGAGTCATATTGCAGTGTTGTAAGGAGGGGTTATATTGAAGTGTTAAATTGAGTTTTATTGTTATATGGTTATTTTAATGTTATATGTGGTACGTGGCAGTGTAACGTGTAGGGGTTATATTGTAGTGTTGTATGTGTAGTCTGTGTACACTGCATTAGATACTGTTTCGTTGTAAAATCCTATTATCTATATTATACCGGGAGCTTCTGTTTTGATACGTGGAGATATGAAGATATTCGCCAAAAACCAGGAAATTCAGAGTTAATAAAGATTATTTTTAGAATCACTGATCCGTCAAACTGAGCAGAAAACGAAGCTAAAAATAATCTGGTGTCTGATTCCGATCTCTGACCTCAATACTAGGGATGGGCTGGCGGTTCGATCCGAACATGAGTTCGATTAGAACATTGTCCATTCGGCGAACGTCGAGCTTTTCAGGCTGTTCGCAAAAAGTTCGAAAAAAAAAATGCTTAAAAAATCTAAAAATAAAGAGAATATTATAAGCAATGGTTTATTAGATATTGAATTAAAATGGAAATATTTTTAACATTGAAGCCTATGGGATAAAACATTCTTGTTACTAAAACATCAGGCAGACGAGGCCCTCTAATCAGGCACTGTAGAGGGCAGCCCGCCGGGGCCTCCCAAGGATCCCTTGAGGAGCATGCGGCCGCCGGATGAAAGCGATGCGACTGTGCGTCAGGCTGGCTGGGTGCATGTGGCAGAGAGAGATGCCGCAGGGAGGGAGCCACTGCACCTGCAGCCACGGCAGACCCCCCCCCCCCCCACAACCAGGATCCAGGGAGCCTCCACGGACTGACCACCAGGCTAAGGTAAGGCGACACATTTGTAAAATAAATTAAATCCGAGGACATTTTTAAATGTCTCCGGGAACATAAAATAAAACTTTTTTTCTTTCTATTACTCACCGGATTCCTGGATCCACCAACAAGCGCAGCCTCCCGTCTCCCACGCTGTTAGATGCTGCATACGCCGGCACGCTGTGTGCAGCTTCTGAGAAGATACGCTATTAGTGTAGAGGGAGCGATGCAAAATGCGCAGCCGGCTTCACCGCTACACTAATAGCGTATCTTCTCAGAAGCTGCACACAGCGCGCCGGTTAAAGCTAGCGTCAGACTGTAGAGGTGCTGCCCGGCAGTGTGAGGATTCATATGCTGCAGTAATTATTCTTCTTACAAATTTGGTTACTTAACCCGTTTGCATTTGGATTGTAATATTGTGACATCCAGGGCCCCGGGTGGCGATCGGGGGGCCCCGGACGCATGGTGCCGCCAGCTGGCCGAATGCACCCGGCGCAGCTGTGAGTGATCAGGGTGCAGGGCGCGGCGTGATGACGCGGAGCCGCCGGGACCTTTAAATCAGGAGTGCGCGCTTACACCTTGCCTTGCCGTGGAGTTTCATTCCCGCGTCGCTAGTTTACCGAATCAGTTTGTATACTTGTTACTGACCCTGCTTGTTCTGAGGACCCGATCTGTTGCCGGCTTTGCCTGCCATTTGACTATTCTCTCTGTGTATTCCCTGCCTGTTCTGTTTGCCTCCTGTTGCTACTGGTGTGCGCCCGATTCTCACCACATACAGTAGCGCAGTACAAGTGCCTAAACGTTGCTGACCCAGTTTTGTTATAATGACAACTCTTGATCTGCGCCCCTGTCTGGTATATTCCGCTGCTTGTTACTGCTGGTGCGCTTCCATCCTGCCATACACTGTAGCACAGTACAAACATACAGTATATTGATCTCAGTCTGTGGTGTATATTGTTGGTGCTGTCTCCCTGGCCTGTGTGGCTGCTAGAGGTTAGGTTTAGTGGTCCCGACCATCCTAAGGATCGGAGGGTTAGAGGTCTGTTACCTGGGGAATCGTTACAAATATGCGGTGAACGCCGCATCAAACCTTAATGCTCATTTTTAAATGTATCTATACATCCTAGAAATCCGCCACTTCACGGGCAGGTTATGGAGACCTCCTAGGCACGATATTTGAAGGAATTTTTGGTTTTTATTCTTAACCCTTATTTTATGGAAAACTCACTGTTCCTTTTAAAAACTTTTTTTTAAAAACTTTTTGTCCTTGTTTCCTGTCCCCCAGGGCACTACCCGGACCCCCATACACCTTTTATGGCAAATATCTTGCATATATACCCTCTTGGAGAGCACTCTAAAAATCGAGCGTTCCAGTCCCATTGACTTGTACTGAGTTCGGATCTTGTTCGAGTTCAAACTCGAACTTTTGAAATTGTTCGAGTTCGAAGTCGAACCGAACACGGGGGTGTTCGGCTCATCCCTACTCCTTACACACTACAATATAACTCTCTATATAACACTATACCGCATATCGAAATGCTCTGATTTAGAACTCGCCAACATGTTTCTCCGGCACACATCTCATCACATGTTGCTCTTTTTTAGAAATCGTCAATGTGGTTCAATACAAGTGGTTCTCCAGCAAACGCTTCATCACAGGCTGGTTTGGATCTTGCCAACGTGCTTCGCCTGTATGCAGTGTACTAGGAAGCTGTGGGAACAGTAGCAATGAGTTTCTGCAGATTTCCCTCCGGTGACTTCAGATTTTCTAACACGTAGAATCTAATGGAACATTTTCTATTAAAATAGTAATTCCATTGAAATTGGATTTTTATTTAATTTCTTTATAAACCTAATAATAAAGAGAATGTTAACAAGAGCCACGATTCCCCTGAGCGTCTCCTCATCAGACAATCCATGAAGTCAGGGACCGGCCTCTCACAAAGTGGACACAATGAGATTATCCATCATTATTATAGGAGACATGACTAGGGATGCACCGATACCATTATTTTAAGACCGAGTACAAGTAGCGATACTTTTTAAAAGTACTCACCGATACCGAGTACCGATACTTTTATTCAATGTCATGTGACGCTTTCCAATAAATAAGTTAGGATTTTGCTGAAAGCCTGTCCTGTTTATGTTAATATTGAAATGTATGACCAGACACCCCATTTACCCCACTGCACACACGCACACACACACACACACACTCTGTGGTCTGGTGTCTGTTCGGTATACATGTATCTGAAGCCTGTAGGGTATAGTGTATATAAAAATAATATATCCCACAGGTATCAGAGACATGTATACCCATCAGACACCAGACCAGAGTGTGTATGTGTGTCTGTGTGTGTGTATATATATATACACATATCAGACCAGATAGTATGTGTCAAATATCTATCTATCCACACACATACTTTCAGACCAGCCCTCTGTGTGTGTGTATATGTGTGTGCGCATGTATAATATATATATACATACACACAGAAGGCTGGTCTGAAAGTGTGTGCGTGTGAATATTTATATATTACACACACTATCTGGTCTGAGGTCTGATGTGTGTGTATAATATATATGTTATAATTATACACACAAACATCAGACCTCAGACCAGATGGTGTGTGTAATATATATATATATACCCACACACTCTCTCTGACTCTTCAGACCAGACATGGGGCGACTGGCCGAATGCTCTAAATGCATTCAGACAGGCCCCTGCAGCTGACCGCATTCCTTCCAACCAGGGCCGGCAAAGTCTTCGAGCGGCCACTCATTGCTAAGCCTCCAGCCGTGATCGAGAGATCACGGCTCGGGGCTTCACAACGAGGAGCCGCTCGAAGACTTTGCCGGCGCTCGCTGTAAAGAACGCAGTCAGCTGCAGGGGCCTGTCTGAATGCCGTTAGAGCATTCAGACAGCCGCCCCAGCCCCTCGGATGCCGGTAAGCCAGCTCAATGCTGGCTTCCGGTATCGGGGGAGGTATTGGGGGCATCTGCACGAGTACTAAGTACTCGTGCAAATGCCAGTATCGGTGTATCCCTAGACATGACCAGAGACGTCTAAAACAACCAAACCCCAGAGTATCACGCTTAGAACTAACTGTATGAATACATATTAAATTAAATAAGGACCTTCATATATAAATCGAAACGTCTGAATGTGAATATAAAATAACAATAAATGAGCATCAACAGAAATCATGAAAAAATCATCTCCCTTGGTGGATCCCCTTGGGTTTACGATACTGGTCCCTGTATACAGTAAGCTATCCAAGCCCCGCATCCTTGGATGGCCGGTAGCACTAACTACCTGCAGGGAACAGATCTTGTAGCACCCAGCAAGGGTTAACAGATACCAGATGAAAAAGACACTCTTAGTACCAGGAGAGGTGATCAGCCTTAAACCAAGAGTGAGACTCAGAGTGGGGTTCTCAGAAATAGCAGGGGTCATACACAAAGCAGGGTTCTCAGAAATACTTGGGGTCATACACAAAGCAGAGGTCTCAGAAATAGTCAGGGTCATACACAAAGCAGGGTTCTCAGAAATAGCTGGGGTCATACACAAAGCAGAGGTCTCAGAAATAGCAGGGGTCATACACAAAGCAGGGTTCTCAGAAATAGCCGGGGTCATACACAAAGCAGGGTTCTTAGAAATAGCTGAGGTCATACACAAAGCAGCTTTCTGCGAAATAGCTGAGGTCAGACACAAAGTAGTAAATAGCAATTAGCACTGAGGGAAGCAAAAACCACATCAGGGCAATGAGTCTGCCTGGCAGACTGGTTATAAATCTGGCAGCGCCACGCAGTGGCGTAGCGTAGGTTGTCAGCGCCTGGGGCCAGCCAAGAATTGTGCGCCCCCCCAACCTGTGGACACGTTATCGATATTGCCCCAGCCAGCTCACATGAATATTGCCCCAGCTCTCACATGAATATTGCCCCAGCCAGCTCTCACATGGATATTGCCCCAGCTCTCACATGGATATTGCCCCAGCTCACACATGGATATTGCCCCAGCTCACACATGGATATTGCCCCAGCTCTCACATGAATATTGCCCCAGCCAGCTCTCACATGGATATTGCCCCAGCCAGCTCTCACATGGATATTGCCCCAGCTCACACATGGATATTGCCCCAGCCAGCTCTCACATGGATATTGCCCCAGCTCACACATGGATTTTGCCCCAGCCAGCTCTCACATGGATTTGCCCCAGCTCACACATGGATATTGCCCCAGCCAGCTCTCACATGGATATTGCCCCAGCCAGCTCTCTCATGGATATTGCCCCAGCTCACACATGGATATTGCCCCAGCTCACACATGGATATTGCCCAGCTCTCACATGGATATTGCCCCAGCTCACACATGGATATTGCCCCAGCTCTCACATGGATATTGCCCCAGCTCACACATGGATTTGCCCCAGCTCACACATGGATATTGCCCAGCTCTCACATGGATATTGCCCAAGCTCACACATGGATATTGCCCAAGCTCACACATGGATATTGACCTAGCTCTCACATGGATATTGCCCCAGCTCACACATGGATTTGCCCCAGCTCTCACATGGATTTGCCCCAGCTCTCACGTGGACGGCAGCCAGCTCATACATGGATATTGCCCCAGCTCCGGATTCAGCAGGGGTTGGGGCCCAGATGCCGGGCAGCGGGAGTGCCTGCCCGGTCCTGAACAGCGTGTGAGTCCGTGTTGAAGGGGAGGCGGCTGCGTGCATGCGCAGGTCACGCGGTCCAGACAGTCAGGTGGTACAGAGACTCAGTACCACCTGATTAGCCGGACCACGTGACCTGCGCCTGCACGCAGCCACCTCCCCTTCAACATGGACGGACTCACTGTTCAGGACCGGGCAGGCACTCCCGCTGCCCGGCATCTGGGCCCCCTCAACCCGTGGGCCCTTGGGCGGCGCCCGAGGGCCCGGCGGGTCAGTCCAGGCCTCAACTTTTAGGGGCGCAAATTTCTTTTGAAATGATGCGCCCCTAAGAAAACTGCGCCCGGGGCCACGGCCCCCCCAGCCCCCCCACGCTACGCCACTGGCGCCATGTCATCGTGCCGCGCCCCTCCCCCTGACCATCCACTTGACCACCGCGAGTGTGTACTTCACTCGGTGCACGGTCAGCAAGCAGCGAGGATGGCACTGCTATGGCGATGGGTCAAATCCCTGGCATAGGACGTGACACCTGGTTGCTTTCAATGGCATAGGACGTGACACCTGGCTGCTTTCAATGGCATAGGACGTGACACCTGCTGCTTTCAATGGCATAGGACGTGACACCTGCTGCTTTCAATGGCATAGGACGTGACACCTGGCTGCTTTCACAAAGCACTGAAATCAAATGAAATTTCGGCACTTTGCATTTCATCTTACTTCGATTCCATTTCACCGAAAATTCTGTGAATTTACTGTTTAGTAAATAGTGGTCACTGTATTTTGCTGCAATTGAAAGCACTGAAGCAGTTTTCCAATATTGCCAAAAAACGCCAATAAGCACGAAAAGCACTGAATTCCACCAAACTAAAAACAGGAGGCTTTCTATTCAGCTAAAATGAGCTTATGATGAATAATAATTTCCCTGTTCCATACATATAAAAGGTTATCGAAATATACCATTTAGTTAATAAGCTCTTTTCTTAAATAAATATAATTGTAGACTGCTTGCTGTAGAAAGTCCCCCCTTCCTCCTCCCCTTTCTATGAACATAACACGTGCATCTGGGCATAAGAATGTCTTTGTCTAAACCATATATGGTAACTAGGGATGAGCCGAACACCACTGAGTTCGGTTCGCATTCGAACTTTTCAAAAGTTCGAATTCGAGCTCGAACACGAACACAAACTCAATGCAAGTTAATGGGGCTCAAACTTCGATTTTTAGAGTGTCCTCCAAGAGGGCATATATGCTAGATATTTGCCATAAAAGGTGTATGGGGGTCCGGGTAGTGCCCTGGGGACAGGAAACAAGGACAAAAAGTAAAAAAAAAAGGTTTTAAAGGGACAGTGAGTTTTCCATGAAATAAGGGTTAAAAATAAAAATGAAAAATTCCTTCAAATATCGTGCCTAGGAGGTCCCCATAACCTGCCCGTGAAGTGGTGGATTTCTAGGATGTATAGAAACATTTAAAAACAATGTCCGGGTCCGGGTAGTGCCCTGGGGACAGGAAACAAGGACAAAAAGTTTAAAAAAATACGTTTTTAACCCCTTCACTGCTGACGACGTGTGGGACACGTCCTCAGTTACTCCCGCTGTATGCTGAGGCGGACGTGTCCCACACGTCATCAGCTTTGCGGGACCCCCGGCGGAGATACTCACCTCTCTGTCTGGGGTCCCGCGGCGTTCTGACTTCAGCGTCCTCAGACGCTGAAGTCAAGCTCCTCCCGACGTAAATGATGTCATTGCGCCATACGCGATGACGTCATTTCCAGGCGACCCCCGGCAATGCCGGGAGATCGCCTGGAAGGGAGGGGGGGTCCATTCAGATCCCTCTCCCTCCCGATCGGGAGGTCCCACAAAAAAAAGCCAGGCACCGCTTAAAAGGGGAGAGTCTCCCCTTTTAAGCGGTGCCTGGCTTTAAGGCTAAGGTCAGACTAACGCAGTATTAACGTGCATTTAGCCGCACTAAATCACGACCGTGCTAGCAGCAAATTATGTCCAATGCCGGGCAGCATATGAAGAACCGCCGCACAAAAGTGCAGCCGCGCAACGCAAGTGGCAAACGAACGCATTTTTTCGAGAACGTCAAACCGCTAGTACTGACGTACAGAGTGCGTTGCGTCCGCTAGCGGCGTGTGTGTGTGATTAGGAGACGTCAGACGCTGCTCATGTCCGGCCAACATCATGTCCAGACACAAAAAGGGTTTTATTGATAACCGTACAAAATCACGGCGAAAATGCGCATCGTATGACCGCTATCGCGTATTCCGTGAAAAAATGCGTCCATTCGTTCGAATACACTTTTTCACGGACAATGCTAAAAATGCGTTAGTCTGACCCCAGCCTTACCCCTTAGGCACCCCGGCGCACTTCGGCGACGAAGTGCAGCCTAGCTCCGGTGGGGGCCACCATCTTGGATGGCGGCTCCACCCCCAGGTCCCCCCTCACTGTCTGACATCATCACGCACAGCGTGATGATGTCAGATAGTCGGGGAACCCCTAGCTGCCCGGAATCCCCTGGTGGAGATATGGGGTTCATTTGAACCCTGATATCTCCAGAACCGTGGCAGCTAGGCGGTCATGGAGGGTGTGGCCCTGAGCATGGCCTTTCGAATGATACCCAACATGACCAGGTATAAAGTAAAAAAATAAAAATAAAAAAACATGTATGATGATGATTTTTTTCTATGGTGTGCGTTTGCTAAAAATCACATAATTCCCCCCAAAAAATTTAATAAGTCCCCATTTCTAATTTTTTTACAAGCGCACCCCATAGAAAATATAACTGCAAATGTTCATGTGATAAAATGTGAAAAAAAACACTTTACACGCTGCAGATGATTAAAAATTCAAGTTTTATTGCATTTTTTGTTATAATATACAGGCAGAACATGACATATACATATAAAAATGATATATTGTGAATCTGCCGAGTCTGCCGGAAAGAACGATATATAATATGTCTGGGTCGTATAATAAAATGTGGCTTCAAATCGCGTTTAAACATGATGAGCGAAAGCGGTAAAAATTAGCTCAGCACACAGAGGTGAAATGCCTCAGCAGTGAAAGGGTTAAAGGAACTGAGTTTTCCATAAAATAAGGGTTAAAAATAAAAACCAAAAATTCCTTACAATATCGTGCCTAGGAGGTCCCCATAACCTGCCCGTTAGTGGCAGATTTGTAGGATGTATGGAAACATCGCCATCACACAGACCCACACACGACACCTGGCACACCCAGTCTGCATACAATGTATCAAATTCATGAGACCGGACTAATTAGAAGCACATGTTATTTCCAAACACTAATTAAACACCTGTAGTTTACGCCGTTTGAGAACACAGGTCATTTAGAGGTGAGAATCTTTGCACCTAGACATTAGTTTTTAATTCAATATCTAATAAACCGTTGCTTATAATATTCTGCAGTAAAGAGTCTCTTTATTTCTAGATTTTTTAGTATTTTTTTAAGCATTTTTTATACTTTTTTCAATTTATTTTTTTTAGAACTCGAACCGAACACGCCAAAAAGTTCGAAGTTCACGAACTTGCGAACGGCCAAAGTTCGAATCGAACTCCGAACTGATCGAACCGAACAGCTTATCCCTAATGGTAATAGTGCTGGCCATGCTAATTATTATCTGTGACGTTGAGAATATTCTATCAGCTTTTAAATCTGGGATTTTTTTTGCATGTCTTATCTATACTATAATTGAGTAAGGCTTGGCGTGTCCGTCGCCAAGCCTTACTCTGCTCATGCGCGCGCAACCAGCGGCAGTTGGTTGTGCGCGCATGCAACCGCCGCGGCACGAGCCGGCTGCCGGCTCGCCGCGGCGGTTACAAGATGCACACAGCAGCCGGGTACAGGCTGCGCTCGCAGCCTCTACCCGGCTGCCGCGCGCATCCAACCCCCGAGCGGTGAAGGGAAAGGTCCCTCCGCCGCTCGGGGGTTGGATGCGCGCGGCAGCCGGGTAGAGGCTGCGCTCGCAGCCTCTACCCGGCTGTCGAGCGCATCCAACCTCCGAGCGGCGCCGGGGAAGTGAAAGTTTCCCCACTTCCGCTCTTTGAAGGACCCAAGCGCCGGTCACGTGACCGCGGCTTGGGTCCTTCAACGAGCGGAAGCGGGAAACTTTCACTTCCCCGGCGCCGCTCGGAAAGGTAAGTATGGGGCGGCTGTCCGAATGCCAATAGAGCATTCGAACAGCCGCCCCATGTCTGAGCTGGGGCATATATCCATGAGCGCTGGGGGGCATATCCACGAGCTGGGGGGCAATATCCATGAGCTGGGGGCAGTATCCATGAGCTGGGGGCCAATATCCATGAGCTGGGGGGGCAATATCCATGAGCTGGGGGCAGTATCCATGAGCTGGGGGGGCAATATCCACGAGCTGGGGGCAGTATCCATGAGCTGGGGCAGTATCCATGAGCTGGGGGCAGTATCCATGAGCTGGGGGGCAATATCCACGAGCTGGGGGCAGTATCCATGAGCTGGGGGCAGTATCCATGAGCTGGGGGGGCAATATCCACGAGCTGGGGGCAGTATCCATGAGCTGGGGGGGCAACATCCATGAGCTGGGGGCAGTATCCATGAGCTGGGGGCAGTATCCATGAGCTGGGGGCAGTATCCATGAGCTGGGGGGGCAATATCCATGAGCTGGGGCAGTATCCATGAGCTGGGGGCAGTATCCACGAGCTGGGGGGGCAATATCCACGAGCTGGGGGGCAATATCCACGAGCTGGGGGCAGTATCCATGAGCTGGGGGCAGTATCCATGAGCTGGGGGGCAAATCCATGAGATGGGGGCAGTATCCATGAGCTGGGGGGCAGTATCCAGGAGCTGGGGGGCAGTATCCACGAGCTGGGGGGGCAGTATCCACGAGCTGGGGGCAGTATCCACGAGCTGGGGGGCAGTATCCACGAGCTGGGGGCAGTATCCACGAGCTGGGGGGCAGTATCCATGAGCTGGGGGGCAATATCCAGGAGCTGGGGGGCAGTATCCAGGAGCTGGGGGGCAGTATCCAGGAGCTGGGGCAATATCCACGTGCTGGGGCAGTATTTCCACGAGCTGGGGCAGTATCCACGAGCTGGGCCATATATCCATGAGCTGGGGCAGTATATCCACAATAGACTGCCCTCTGGGCAGGCTTTCCACCTTGTATTATATAAAAGAACTAACCTAAAAAAGGAATACCAGATTTTTGAAGAACGAACTCTGTGTCTGATGTCTTCATTTATTTCCGCTAGCTAGCGCTGCGCTGCCCACGCCTTACATGATGGAAAAAGCAGAGTACAGAAATCTAACTTGCATGTCTTGGTAAGTATGAATAGGAATTTATAACAGCTTATATCACCAAAAAGTTTGTAAAAATGTGTCTAAATAAAAAAGCTCCGTTAAATAATAAAAAGGTCTTTTAAAAAATACAAAAGGTCTTTTATATAATAAAAAAAAGGGGTTTTTGTAAAGAATAAAAACAATAAGTGGTCTAAAAAAAATAAAATTAAAAAAAAAATCCATTTTTATTACATTGAATCCTATGGAATTCGTCTGTTTAAAATTGACAAAATTATCGAAATCAGGTCATTTTGCCACAATTTCGGTGCAATTCAGTTTTCTTTGAATAGACAAATCATTCTCTCTGGTACCACCCATCCCGGTGCCGCTGAACTGCAGCAAAATGCACCCTATTTCTCTAGCAGTTCTCCTGATTTTGGTGAAAACACAGCTTTGTGAATAATGAATTGCCCTGAAAGTGCAGATACTGTGAAATTCACCTTTCGGTGGCAGGTTTGGAGGTTAGTGAATATTCTAATTTTTGACACGGCGTCTGAATTAATACAAAGTATCGAAAAAATAGGGAACATCCAGCAAACCCAACATGCAAACACACAAAACTGCACAATGTGTATAATACCAGGTTACACTCACATACAATGGATGAATATATCTTGTGAGACCGTCACCTAAAACCTCCCATACTCCACCCCCCCCCCATCCCTGCGTTTAATTTTGTTGCCATCTCTTCATGGTTGAATCGCAGTAATTTGGCCCAAAATCAAACTTACAATTTTAGTAAAGCAGCGTCCTCGTGTGACACTATGACGGCCGTCAATTCGGACAAGGTTATTCAGAACGAGCCGATCTGGCCCCGAAATTGCACCGAACAGGGAATTTCCCCGTATGGTGACATTTCGTGGCCAACAGGCAGTGAAATACGTTGCCTGTTCGACAGCAGTGAAATACGGTTCCTGTTCAACGGCAGTGAAATACAGTGCTGTTCAACGGCAGTGAAATACGTTGTCTATTCGGCGACAGTGAAATACGGTGTCTGTTCAATGGCAGTGAAATACAGTGCTGTTCAACGGCAGTGAAATGCATTGCCTGTTCGGCGACAGTGAAATAAGTTGCCTATTCAAGGGCATTGAAATACGGTACCTGTTTGGCGGCAGTGAAATACGGTGCCTGTTCGACGGCAGTGAAATACGGTGCCTGTTCAACGGCAGTGAAATACATTGCCTGTTCGGCGGTAGGGATGAGCCAAACACCCCCGTGTTCGGTTCGCATTCGAACTCGAACAATTACAAAAGTTCGAGTTCTAACGCGAACACGAACCGAACTCAATGGGACTCAAAAATTCGGTTTTTAGAGTGCCCTGCAAGAGGGCATATATGCTAGATATTTGCCATAAAGGTGTATAGGGGTCCGGGTAGTGCCCTGGGGGTCCGGGTAGTGCCCTGGGGGACAGGAAACAAGGACAAAAAGTTTTAAAAAAAACGTTTTTAAAGGGACAGTGAGTTTTCCATGAAATAAGAGTTAAAAATAAAAACCAAAAATTCCTTCAAATATCGTGCCTAGGAGGTCCCCATAACCTGCCTGTGAAGTGGCGGATTTCTAGGATGTATAGAAACATTTAAAAACCAAAAAATGACGTTTCAAATAATGGTAAACGGTTTTCCTTTAATCTATTCATAAACAACTGCTTGGGGCGGCAGCCTGTATGAAAAGACATTTTAGGACGCAGAAAAAGTTTAGTGATTTTTTGGCTAAATTATGGTCATACTTATGCAGGCTTTGGATGAAAGTAACAATAGGTGCTTTAAAATTGGGCCTTTAGCGTCGGCAACAGTGCCGTCACACCGTAACCCCTCTGTGGTATTGTGGAAGAGTGCAGGGTTGGACCCTGCGTTCCGAAAAATTAAAATGATTTAAATCTGGTACAGGGGTCAGTGCACCCTAATATTGTGCCTTTGATGGCAGCAAGTGCCTTCACACCGTAACCCTTTTGTGGTATTGTGGAAGAGTGCAGGGTTGGACCTTGCGGTCCAAAAAATGTAAATGATATAAATCTGGTAATATAGGCGTCAGTGTCAGTGCAGCCAAATATTGTGCCTTTCATGGCAGCAAGTGCCTTCACACCGTAACCCTTTTGTGGTATTGTGGAAGAGTGCAGGGTGGGACCCTTCGGTCCAAAAAACTTAAAATGATATAAATCTGGTACAGGCGTCAGTGCACCCAAATATTGTGCCTTTGGTGACAGCAAGTGCCTTCACACCGTAACCCCTTTGTGGTATTGTGGAAGAGTTCAGTGCTGGAGGTTTTGTGAATGCAGAAGACATCCCCGATCTATTCCGTTACGCAGGGCCGGATTAACATAGGCGCAGATGGAGCAGCAGCTCCAGGCCCATGCCCCAGAATAGGCCCAGAGAAAAAATAACAATGTCTGCATTTATGAATATGTGGACCCCATTATCTCCAACACCATAGGAGCTACAGGGTCATATGAGGTATCACTGGAAAGGCCAGAGTATGCCCTTTCCAATGATACCAAACATGACCAGGTTTTATGTAACAATAAAAATAAAATAATAAATATTACTTTATTTTTCTTTCTAACACAGCAATACTTTCCACTTTTCAATTATAAAGTGAACAATGATGCTGCACTAACTCACCATCTCAAGTGTGGAGGTGATGATGACACAATCCGTTGTTACATATTATTACACCAAAAACCTAAACCACTGCACTGCAGCAAAGTGCACTGGGGGAGTGACTTTGGAATCCTGCGTTACTAATCTTTACACCTTACAAGGTCAAGGGAGGTGTCATTGGACAGGTCAGCGTCTGGCCTTTGCATTAATACCAAACATGACCATGTAAAATCAAAAAGTTTTTGGGTTTTCCTTTTAATCTTTTTATTTTTAGTTCCAATGCAATGGCATTGTCCATTTGTCACTTATAAAATGAGCAATACCACTGCCATTACTCACCTTCTCATTTCCCACGCTGGGAGCAAGATCAGTGTTTTATACATAGTCATATTATTCAAAAAACACAAGGGAAATATTTCATTTTTTTGGTTAAAATTGCAGATTTTCTCAGAAAAATGCAGTAACAGGATCCCATTTTAAAAAAATTAACAAGAATTTCCTATAGAATATATAACCACAAAGGTTTGGATGATAAAATGTGAAAAAATTATTTTACATGCTTTAAATGATTGAAATCTGAATGTAAATTTACTCACACAGTATCTGCCTGATATATCCGTATCTGCACTATAACCTAAAATATGCTTTCATTTCACTAAATTCAAAAAAAAGCCACCAAAATCTTCAGCTCCAGGCCCATAGAGATCTTAATCCGGCCCTGCCGTTACGTCAGCATCAGGGGATTGATAGCTGCTGATCCAGGACTGATTCATTTTTATAAATGTCAGCCGGTCTACAGAGTCGGTGGACAGACGCACTCTTTTGTCTGTGACAAAACTTCCAGCGGCACTGAACGTCCTTTCAGAAAGCACACTGGATGAAGGGCAACCTAGTAGCTGCATAGCATATTGGCTACGTTCTGGCCAGTGATCCAATCTCAGCACCCAGTAAGCCAGTGGATCATCTGCTGGAAAGGTTTCCAGGTCTGCAGTTGCCCCTAGGTAGTCCTGCACCATAAAATGAAGATGCTGGCAATGGGTGCCTACATTTGACGTCCCTGGACGTCGTGGACTTAAAAATTTAAAAAGGCATCAGTCAGGCGACCTCGGCCTTCACCACTATTCCTTTGATCATCCGCAGCCTCAGAAGCACCTGTGTCATCACTTGGTAACCTACCAGTGCCTGGAAAGGTGTTACACAAGTGTCGCTTTAGAGTGTCTTCAAGTTTTTTCATCCTGTGCTCCCTCTGTGTGGGCAGGATGAGCTCTGCAACTTTACCCTTGTATCGTGGATCAAGAAGGCTTGCCAACCAGTAATGATCCCTCTCCTTGATAGCACAAATCCTGGGGTCCCTTACCAGGCTTTTCAGGATAAGGGAGCCCATGCAGTGTAGGTTGGAGGTGGCATTAGCTTCTGAGTCTTCCTGGTCAATGAGGATGACCCCATCGTGTACTTCCTTCTCCCAGCCACGTACTAGTCCGTGTGTTTCTGGGCACATGAAACCCTCCCATGAGGAATCCCCACCTTCAATGCCCCCACTACTTAAATATTCCTCCTCCTCCTCCTGTCTGATCTGAGGTGGACCCGCTGGAATGCTCTCTGCGGAAAGACTGGGGCCTTCAGAGCTAGGGAAAGCCTCCTCTTCCTCCCGCTGCTCTGCCTCTAGAGCCACATCTATAATTCCCTGCAGAGTGTGCTCCAGCAGGAACACTAAAGGAATTGTGTCACTGATGCATGCACTGTCCCTGCTCACCATCCTCGTTGCCTCCTCAAATGGTGACAGTACAGTGCATGCATCCTTGATCATCAGCCACTGCGGGGGGGGGAAACAAGTTGACCTGAACCTGTCCTTGTGCCATACTCACACAGGTACTCGTTGATGGCCCTCTGCTGCTTGTGCAGACGCTGCAGCACTGCCAATGTCGAGTTCCACCTGGTGGGCATGTCACAGATCAGACGGTTTGTGGGAAGGTGGAATTCTCTTTGAATTTCTGCAAGGCGAACACTTGCTGGGAATGACCGTCTGAAGTGGCTGCAGACTTTTCTGGCCTGGCTGAGAAGCTCTGCCAGCCCTGGGTACCTGGTTAGGAAACGCTGTACCACCAGATTTATGACGTGTGCTAGGCATGGTACATGCATCAACTTACCCAGGCGTAGGGCGGAGAGAAGGTTGCTGCCATTATCACAGACGATCATTCCCAGCTGAAGCTGGCATGGTGTTAACCATCTCTGCACCTGCCCCTGCAGAGGTGACAGAATTTCTGGCCCGGTGTGGCTCCTGTCCCCTAAACAAACCAGCTCAAGCACAGTATGGCATCTTTTTGCTTGAGCCATTGCGTAGCCCCTGTCACGCAAGTAATTTTGCTAAGCTGGCATTTAGACGCTGTGCTTGGGGATGGTTGGGACTATATTTTTTCTTACGCTGCAGCAGCTGGGGCAACGTAATCTGACTGCGTAAATCTTCAGCTGATGGGATGCTGTCACATTGTGAGGAAGGACCTGGTACATTCATTACTGTAGCATCATCCCTGTCAGTGGAGGCTGGAGTCAATGACATGGCAGGACATATAGTGGGGGTAGAGACAGGTGAGGAGGACCTACGCAACGTTTTGCGCTAAAGGGATGCGTAGCAGGTGGTCATATGTCGTCTCAAGCACGTGGTACCCAAGCGTCTGGTGTCTTTCCCACGCTTGAGCCTCATCTGACATAGATTACAAATAGCAACAGTGCGGTCTGCTGCACATTTCTTAAAGAACTCCCAGACATCAGAGTTCCTCGATGTGTGCTTTGAGAAAACAGCGCTCTGCACCTGAGCAGCTCTGACATCTGATGCCTTGGACTGGCTAGTGCTACGGTTGGTCATAGAGGATGTTGTGCCTCGTGTATGTTGTGCCTCCTCCTCCTCACTTGACTCCTCTGTTCGTTCAGGCACCCAGGTGGAGTCAGTGACCTCATCATCATTGTCATCACCCCCTATCTCCTCGTCACTGGAGCCAACTTGGCAATATGCTGCAGCTGCTGGGGCAACATGAGTGCCAGTTATTTGTGTGTCACTGGCACCCCTTTCCTCTAGGTTGTTTATACTCCCTTCCTCAACCTCAGAGATTGTATCAGAGCATGTAGTTGCTGTGCATCCTCAAGCAGCACTGTCACTGTCATTGTAGTCAAACAATTCAGCTGACTCCTCCGTGTGTGATAGTGAGGCTACAGTAGTAGCTGTGGACATGGAGGCTGCATTAGATGCTTTGGCAGCTGAGGTGGACTGTAAAGCACTACAAGCCTGGCTGGCAGAGGACTGGGAGGATGAGGATGGCCTGGTTAGCCAATCCACCAAATCCTCTGTATGTTGCTGCTGCTTAAGACGGCCAGCACCAGTTAGAAAGGACAAGCGTGCCCCTGCAGAGGATGCACCACATCCATGATGACCAGAGGCACAGCCTCCCAAAACAGAGGCTGCTTGCCCTCTTATCTGTGCCTGGGAGCGTCTGCCTGTCCTTTTTGGTCTTTCTGACATGGTGAGTGATATATAGATTAAAGATATACAGAACTCTGATTATTATTATTATTATTCTTTATTTATGAAGCGCCTACATATTCCGCAGCGCTGAAGTCAGCCCCCAAATTGCTGCTGTCACTGAGAAGACACACTTTCCACCAATTCCCAGATATCTGCAACAAGTGAGACCCCCCAATAGCTGTCACTGGCAGCGAGAAGACACACTTTCCACCAATTCCCAGATATCTGCAACAAATGAGCCCCCCAAATTGCTGCTGTCACTGAATGAGAAGACACACTTTCCACCACTTCCCAGATATCTGCAACAAGTGAGCACCCCAAATTGCTGCTGTCACTGACTGAAAAGACACACTTTCCACCAATTCCCAGATATCTGCAACAAGTGAGACCCCCCCAATAGCTGTCACTGGCAGTGAGAAGACACACTGACAGAACAATCTCCTCTAACTCCTGCAGAAAACACGTGCTGGCTGGGCTGGGTTCAAGCCTTATATAGTGTGCTGCGGGACTTAGCTCTGTGAGCCCATGATTGGGCAAAATTTGCCCAATCAGCACTCTGAGCCGTGATTGCACTGGTCTATTTTGGCCTAGGCCGACTAGGCCCAGGCCTAGGGCGGCACTTTCCAAGGGGCGGCGGCCCGCACTGGGTGGCCCCACCCCTAAAAAAAAAAGAAACAATTTTTTTTTAATTTTTTTTTTACATTTGCAAAGTATTTTACCAGAGAGGATACATTGAGATTTCACTAATTAAGGCTAGGGTCAGACTAACGCATTTTTCACGTTGTCCGTGAAAATGTGCGTTCGAAGAATGGACGTATTTTTTCACGGAATACGCAATAGCGGTCATACTATGCGCAGTTTCATCCGTGATTTTGTACGGATCATCAATAAAACTCTTTTTGTGTCTGGACGTTATGTTGGCCGGACATTAGCAGCGTCTGTCGTCTCCTAATCACGCACACACGCCGCTAGCGGACGCAGCGCACTCTGTACGTCAGTACTAGTGGTTTAACGTTCTCGAAAAAATGCGTTCATTTTCCACTTGCGTTGCGCAGCCGGACTTTTGTGCGACCGTACTTCGTATATTGGCCGTCATTGCCCGGCATCTGCTGCTAGCACGGCCGTGATTAAGTGCGCCAGAACGCGCGTTCGCACTGCCTCAGTCTGACCCTAGCCTTACACTTTCAATTTCACTTTCCAGGGGGCAGCAAAAAACCTCACCACTAAATGAGTTACTCACAGAGCACCGAAATGACGCCAACGTTTTGGTGTTCTGTAGTTCCCTGCTCTTAGGAGAATAAAATTTCCCCACCCTGCAGTGAATTCACCATTCACCGCAGGGTCCCCAAAGTGCATGGAGTCGGCCGCTGAATGCTGCCACCGCAAACCCGTGGCCTTCTGTTTTCAAAAGAACTACTGAACGAAAATGTCTGGAATTTACATATAAGATCCTATGATTGATAATAAAAAGTTCTGTTACAGAAAAAAGAAAAACTGCTATTAAAAAAGGGGGGGAAATTTTGCCCAAAAAAATCTGAAAAATGACTAAAAGGTACTAAAAAAAAATCAATAAGTAAAGACTTTTTACTGCAGATTAACCCTTTCGCTGCTGAGGCTTTTCCCGCCTCTGTGCTGAGGTCATTTTTACCGGTTTTGCTCATCATGTTTAAACGTGTTTTAAAGGCTTATTTTAGTATATGACCCAGACATATTATATATCGTTCTTTCTGTCAGACTCGGCAGATTCATAATATGTCATTATTATATGTATACGTCATGTCCTGTCTGTATATTATAACAAAAAATGCAATAAAATATGAATTTTCAATAATTTACAGCGTGTAAAGTGGGTTTTTTTTCCACATTTTAACATGCGAGCAATTGCGGTTATATTTTGTATGGGGTGCGCTTGTTAAAAAAATTAGAGATGGGGTCTCGTTACATTTTTTTTTGGGGAAAATTACATGATTTTTAACAAACGCACCGCATACAAAAATCGTTAGTGCAGCATCATTGTTCACATTATAATTGAAATGGGAACAATATTGCTGCATTAACAAACCAAAAAAAAGAAAAAAAAAGTGTTTATTTTTTTTTTTATAATTTTTTTTTAAAATATTTTTTTATTTTTATTTTATTTATTTATTTATTTTTACAAACTTTTTTCACTTTCGTGTTTGGTATCGTTGGAACGGCCATGCTCTGGCCGATCCAACAATACCAAACGTTAACCCCTAGCTGCCACGGATCGGGAGATAGGGAGTTCCAATGAACTCCCTATCTCCACCGCCAGTCCTCAGGGGGAGTTCCCGGAGGCTTGGCCGACATCCAAGATGTCGGCCAGCTCCGGGAAAGGATCACGAACCGGCGCTTTTCAGCGCCGATTCGCGATCCAGCTCCCCAGGGGTTAATGCCAGGTACCATTTGGAAGGGCAGGCTGTGCCCTTCCAAATGGTGTCTGGGTTAACCCCCGCAACGCCGCCGATCGGGAGGGAGAGAGGTCCGAGTGACCTCCCCCCCTCCCTTTCAGGCGCCTCCTCCGCACATGCGGGGGGGCGCCTGAATTAGGTGTCATCGCGCTGTCGCGATGACACCTAATTTCACCGGCGGCGGTTCCGGATGCTGGGCTGACATCGAGGATGTCAGCCCGCACCGGGGGGGCCAGCGATCGGCCGGAACTCGGCCGAACGCTGACCCCAAAGTGAGGACGCGCTCAGCGCGTCCTCAGCACAGCAGCAGCCATGCGGAGGACGCGCTCAGCGCGTCCTCCGCATTGAAGTGGTTAAAATAATAAATGGTTTATTAGATATTGCATAAAAACGGGAATATTTTTAACATTGAAACCTATGGGGTTCGCCTGAATAAACCTGCTGATTGAAACCACCGAACATCAGGGCATTTCACTGCCATTTCTCTGAGTCTCAGTACCACATAACTGGCTGAACCACGTGAAACGCACGCGCGCAGCTGCCCGCCCTTTCGTTAACACAGACTCTATTCTGGACTGAACACCCACCGGGAAGGGAATCAAAGCTACAGTGCACCCTCTGACAGTGGCACCCCACTGCTGACAAGATGGCTCTACAGCATAATTGCTGTGTGCTCATATACACTCGGTTTGCTGGGAGTTTTATTGCAGTGGATTCTGATACACTCATACACACCACACATTGCTTTGCTTGGAGTTTTATTGCTGTGGATTCTGTGATACACACTGCATATTACTGTGAGTTTTATTGCCCTGGAGCTCTGGGATACACTCATACACACTGCACATTACTGTGAGTTTTATTGCTGTGCAGTTCTGTGATATGCTCATACACACTGCACATTACTGTGAGTTTTATTGCTGTGCAGTTCTGTGATATACTCATACACACCGCACATTACTGTGAGTTTTATTGCTGTGCAGTTCTGTGATATGCTCATACACAGTGCCCATTTCTGTGGGTTTTATTGTTGTGCAGCTCTGTGATACGCTCATACACACCGCACGTTTCTGTGGATTTTATTGTTCAACCAATTAGAGCGGCTGTGATCCAGTATACTTGACATGCGTGGCTGTTCTTTGTAAAAATACTTGAATTTAAACATTTCATAATTTTCTTTATCTCAATAGATACATTTGAAATGTTATACAAAATATACAAGTAGGCACTTGGTATCCACTTTTAATATAAAGAGAGGAAAAGGCAGAGTTCTAAGAGGAAAAGGTGGAGCTTAAAGAGGAAGGGTGGGGATTAACCAGGAAGAGGTGTGCCCTTGACAGGAAGGGGTGCCTCAAATTTAAGATAGGGGGTGCACGAGTTTAGTCAGGCCTAGGGCAGCACAAAACCTAAATACACCACTGCGTGATTGGCATAGTCTTGCACCTGTCTTGCACCTAAACTGTGGTCAGGTGCAAGGCTGTAGCCAATTACAAGCGTCAGGCCAGAGGAAAAGTGCATTGTGGTCCATTGTGGTGCATTGTGGGTGAACATGCGGCGAACACGCGGAAATGTTCGTAGTTCGCGAACATGCGAAAAGGCAATGTTCGAATCGAACTCCGAACCGATCGAACCGAACAGCTCATCCCTATTCGACGGCAGTGAAATACGGTGCCTGTTCGAGGGTTGTGAAATACGGTGCTGTTCGACGGCAGTGAAATACAGTGCTGTTTGACGGCAGTGAAATACGGTGCCTGTTCGGCGGCAGTGAAATACGGTGCCTGTTCGAGGACAGTAAAATACGGGGTCTGTTCGAAAGCAGTGAAATACGGTGCTGTTCGACGGCAGTGAAATACAGGGCTGTTTGGTGGCAGTGAAATCCCCCATAGAAAAGCAATCTATTCACATTGAACAGCAGAGAAATGTCAGTGAAATGCCCTGATGTTCAGTGGTTTAATTCGGCAGGTTTAATCAGGAGAATCCCATAGGTTTCAATGTTAAAAATATTCCTGTTTTTATGCAATATCTAATAAACCATTTATTATTTTAATCTGCAGCAAAAAGTCTCTTTAATTTTTTTTTTTAGGATTTTTTTAGGCATTTTTGGGGATTTTTTTCGGCAAAATTTATTTTTTGGGAGGGGGTGTTACCCCGTTTGTCAGCTTCTCTGCTTTTTTCCAGCGGCTGGTCGGCCCTGTGTTCGGCAGATTGCTGGCTTTTTTTAGACACGTTCTGGGGGTTTTCTGCGGTTTTGCGGCAGCTGGTCGACTTTTTTTCGAATGCGCGGTGTGCTTTTTTGGCGGTTTTGCACAGATTTTCCCTGCAGTTCGGGGACCCTGCGGTGAATACTGAATTCACCTCAGGGTCAGGGAATTGGATTCCCCAAGGTGCGGGGAACGAGAGCACCGAAATATCAATGACATTTTGGTGCTCTCTGATTAACCCCTTTAGGCTAGGGTCAGACGAACGCATTTTTCGCGTTGACCATAAAAAAGTGCGTCTGAACGCATTGACGTATATTTTCACGGAATGCGCGAAAATGATCATAAGATGCGCATTATCGTGCGTGATTTTTTTACGGATCATCAGTAAAACCCTTTTTGCGTCTGGACGTTATGTTGGCTGGACATTAGCAGCATCTGACGTCTCCTAATCACGCACACACGCCGCTAGAGGACGCAGCGCACTCTGTACATCAGTACTAGCGGTTCTGCGTTCTCGAAAAAATGCGTTCGTTTACCGCTTGCGTTGCGCAGCCGCACTTCAATGCGACCGTACTTCGTACATTGGTCGTCATAGCCCGTCATTTGCTGCTACTGCGGCCGTGATTAAGTGCGCCTAAACGCACTTTAAAAATGCGTTAGTCTGACCCCAGCCTTAGTGTTGCCAGGGCGGCCATGTTTTCATAGCCTCCTATGTATTCATGCTGATGGGCAGTGCATGAAAAATGCCACCCTGCAGCATGTATAATCCATTCACTACAGGTAAGAAGAAGGAATCCCAGGTGACTTGCCTCGATTTTAGTTTTTTTCTTCCTTCCTGCAGCATATGAATTATACATGATGCAGGGCGGCACTTTGACCCTGTGCTCCCCTCTGCATGACATGATAATATGTGTGCAGGAAAACATGGCCGACCTGGCCGCCCTAGTTGGAATACTAAGTTGTTGTTGATGGAAGACGGACCAGACAGGATAAAATGCTCCCACAGGCATGCAGATAATATACCGGGCGGCCCAGCACCGCGCCTGCAACCCGTCTCACTTTTACCTGGGGCGCCCTGTGTCTGGAACTTCCCCGAACACGGTTGACGGCTCATATGGAAATGGAGGTGCGAGCGAGCGGCGCTGATATCTCCCCGTACAAACCCAGCGCCAATTAAAGCATAAAACAAGGTGACGGCGCGCTGTAACGCAGTCTGAATATTTATATTGTCCGATCACCATAATGAAATGCAAATTACAGAGGGAGAGGGAGCGCCTTCTTCCCAGCCGGGAGAGAGACTTCACTCATCCCTTTTCTCTCTTTATTCCGCATTCTGTTATGTTAATGTGATACAGTGAATATTCCACCGCCGCCGCGCTCAATTAAAAAGTTTTACATCTCACGAGCAGTTTGTGTTTCTTTTCAGGTGGGAGTAATTACGTTTTGGTGGGCGCGCAGGCTTGAATCACAGACACAAACAGCTTCTTGCAGGGTTCACACAGCGAGTATTGGTATTCGGTTTACATAAATGGCCATTGAAGGGGTTATTCAGACAGCATGGAAATTTCTTTCTCAGCGCACTTCAGTGCGATTCAGCGAGTTCAGTTCATCAACCCTGCGGTGAGTTCAGCATTCATCGAAGCGTCCCCGAAGTGCATGGAACGGATCCGGAAAACACCACCGAACAGACCGCCAAAATCTGCTATAAAAGCCAATCAGCCGCCGAACAGTAAGTAAAGAAAAAGAAACAAAAAAATTCCACAATTTTCAAAAGTCGTTTAAAAACAATGCAAGGAAATAATGTATAAGGTTCTATGAATAATACTGAAAAGGTCTGTTACAGAATGAAATTTTTTTTTTTAATTAACCCTTTCGCTGCTGAGGCATTTCCCACCTCTGTGCTGAGCTAATTTTTACTGGTTTTGATCATCATGTTTGAACGTGTTTTGAAGGCTTATTTTAGTATATGACCCAGACATATTATATATCGTTCTTTCCGTCAGACTCGGCAGATTAATAATATGTCATTATTATATGTATACGTCATGACCTGTCTGTATATTATAACAAAAAATGCAATAAAATATGATTTTTCAATAATTTACAACGTGTAAAGTGTTTTTTTTCACATTTTAACATGCGAGCAATTGCGGTTATATTTTGTATGGGGTGCGCTTGTTAAAAAAATTAGAGATGGGGTCTCGTTACATTTTTTTTTGGGGGAATTACACGATTTTTAACAAACGCACCGCATACAAAAATCGTTAGTGCAGCATCATTGTTCACATTATAATTGAAATGGGAACAATATTGCTGCATTAACGAACCAAAAAAAAGAAAAAAAATTGTTTATATTTTTTTATAAATTTTTTTAAATATTTTTTTATTTTTAATTTTTTTACAAACTTTTTTCACATTCGTGTTTGGTATCGTTGGAACGGCCATGCTCTGGCTGATCCAACAATACCAAACTTTAACCCCTAGCTGCCACGGATCAGGAGATAGGGGGTTCATTGGAACCCCCTATCTCCACCATTGGTGGCAACTAGGGGTTAACTCCAGGACTGGCGTCATCGTGCTATGCACGATGACGCCAGTCCTCAGGGGGAGTTCCCGGAAGCTTGGCCGACATCCGACATCCTCCTGGATATGCCCCAGATCCTCATGGATATGTCCCAGCTCCTCGTGGACATGCCCCAGCTCCTCGTGGATATTGCCCCAGCACCTCATGGATATGCCCCAGCTCCTCGTGGACATGCCCCAGCACCTTGTGGACATGCCCCAGCTCCTCGTGGATATGCCCCAGCTCCTCGTCGATATGCCCCAGCTCCTCGTGGACATGCCCCAGCACCTCGTGGACATGCCCCAGCTCCTCGTGGATATGCCCCAGCTCCTCGTGAACATGCCCCAGCTCCTCGTGGATATGCCCCAGCTCCTCGTGGATATGCCCCAGCTCCTCGTGAACATGCCCCAGCTCCTCGTGGATATTGCCCCAGCACCTCATGGATATGCCCCAGCTCCTCGTGGACATACCCCAGCACCTCGTGGACATGCCCCAGCTCCTCGTGGACATGCCCAGCTCCTCGTGGATATTGCCCCAGCACCTCATGGATATGCCCCAGCTCCTCGTGGACATGTCCAGCTCCTCGTGGACATGCCCCAGCACCTCGTGGACATGCCCCAGCTCCTCGTGGATATGCCCCAGCTCCTCGTGGATATGCCCCAGCTCCTCGTGGACATGCCCCAGCTCCTCGTGGACATGCCCAGCTCCTCGTGGATATTGCCCCAGCACCTCCTGGATATGCCCCAGCTCCTCGTGGACATGTCCCAGCACCTCGTGGACATGCCCCAGCTCCTCGTGGATATGCCCCAGCTCCTCGTGGATATGCCCCAGCTCCTCGTGGACATGCCCCAGCACCTCGTGGACATGCCCCAGCTCCTCGTGGATATGCCCCAGCACCTCATGGATATGCCCCAGCTCCTCGTGGATATGCCCCAGCTCCTCGTGGATATGCCCCAGCTCCTCGTGAACATGCCCCAGCTCCTCGTGGATATTGCCCCAGCACCTCATGGATATGCCCCAGCTCCTCGTGGACATACCCCAGCACCTCGTGGACATGCCCCAGCTCCTCGTGGACATGCCCAGCTCCTCGTGGATATTGCCCCAGCACCTCATGGATATGCCCCAGCTCCTCGTGGACATGCCCCAGCTCCTCGTGGACATGCCCCAGCACCTCGTGGACATGCCCCAGCTCCTCGTGGATATGCCCCAGCTCCTCGTGGATATGCCCCAGCTCCTCATGGACATGCCCCAGCTCCTCGTGGACATGCCCAGCTCCTCGTGGATATTGCCCCAGCACCTCCTGGATATGCCCCAGCTCCTCGTGGACATGCCCCAGCTCCTCGTGGACATGCCCCAGCACCTCGTGGACATGCCCCAGCTCCTCGTGGATATGCCCCAGCTCCTCGTGAACATGCCCCAGCTCCTCGTGGATATTGCCCCAGCACCTCATGGATATGCCCCAGCTCCTCGTGGACATACCCCAGCACCTCGTGGACATGCCCCAGCTCCTCGTGGACATGCCCAGCTCCTCGTGGATATTGCCCCAGCACCTCATGGATATGCCCCAGCTCCTCGTGGACATACCCCAGCACCTCGTGGACATGCCCCAGCTCCTCGTGGACATGCCCCAGCTCCTCGTGGATATTGCCCCAGCACCTCATGGATATGCCCCAGCTCCTCGTGGACATGCCCCAGCTCCTCGTGGACATGCCCCAGCACCTCGTGGACATGCCCCAGCTCCTCGTGGATATGCCCCAGCTCCTCGTGGATATGCCCCAGCTCCTCGTGGACATGCCCCAGCTCCTCGTGGACATGCCCAGCTCCTCGTGGATATTGCCCCAGCACCTCGTGGATATGCCCCAGCTCCTCGTGGACATGCCCCAGCTCCTCGTGGACATGCCCCAGCACCTCGTGGACATGCCCCAGCTCCTCTTGGATATGCCCCAGCTCCTCGTGGATATGCCCCAGCTCCTCGTGGACATGCCCCAGCTCCTCGTGGACATGCCCCAGCTCCTCGTGGATATGCCCCAGCTCCTCGTGGACATGCCCCAGCTCCTCGTGGATATTGCCCCACCACCTGGTTAGTGCAGCATCATTGTTCACATTATAATTGAAATGGGAACAATATTGCTGCATTAACGAACCAAAAAAAAGAAAAAAAAAATGTTTATTTAATTTTTATAATTTTTTTTAAATATATTTTTATTTTAAATTTTTTTTAAAAAACTTTTTTCACTGTAGTGTTTGGTATCGTTGGAACGGCCATGCTCTGGTCGATCCAACCATACCAAACTTTAACCCCTAGCTGCCACGGATCGGGAGATAGTGAGTTCATTGGAACTCCCTATCTCCACCGTTGGTGGCAGTTAGGGGTTAACTCTAGGACTGGCGTCATCGTGCTATGCACGATGACGCCAGTCCTCAGGGGGAGTTCCCGGAGGCTTGGCCGACATCCAAGATGTCGGCCAGCTCCGGGAAAGGATCACGAACCGGCGCTTTTCAGCGCCGATTCGCGATCCAGCTCCCCAGGGGTTAATGCCAAGCACCATTTGGAAGGGCAGGCTGTGCCCTTCCAAATGGTGCCTGGGTTAACCCCCGCAACGCCGCCGATCGGGAGGGAGAGAGGTCCGAAGGACCTCCCCCCCTCCCTTTCAGGCGCCTCCTATGCACATGCGGGGGGGGCGCCTGAATTAGGTGTCATCGCGCTGTCGCGATGACACCTAATTTCACCGGCGGCGGTTCCGGATGCTGGGCTGACATCGAGGATGTCAGCCCGCACCGGGGGGGCCAGCGATCGGCCGGAACCCGGCCGAACGCTGACCCCAAAGGGAGGATGCGCTCAGCGCGTCCTCCGCATACCAGCAGCCATGCGGAGGACACGCTCAGCGCGTCCTCCGCATCGAAGTGGTTAACAGTGTGGAAACCAAGCAATACATAATTAACTTATTAACGTAAAGCAACGCACACAAACAGGAAAATATAGAAAAAATAGAAAATTTATTTACAACATGGGGAAGGGAAGGGAAGGGAACATGCCAAGGATGGCAAACTGCCCAACAGGGGCACAAGCAACACAAACAAACATACAATGGCGGCCATCTTCCAAGCCAGGCGTTCAGAGTATTGGTTCACTTTTAGAATTACTGGCATTTGAGGAGATGTTGGAGCTGGTCCGTATCTTTGATTACAAAGATTATGACTGCAGTAAGGGCCCTTACGGCAGGAAGAATAATTCTAGGAAGGATCGTATCATTGACAAGCTACGCGCACCACCATCCTGGAGGTGTTTGGGAAAGACGGGACGAAGGACCAGATCAGAAAACGCTGGTCCGACCTCAAAGCAGGCGAGCAGGAGCAGCTGAGGCACATCCGTATTGACTTGAGTATTGTCTCTGTGTTACTGCCGCTCCAGGATGTCCGCGGTGTTGTTAAGGTGCTCCCGGAGTTCCTGCAGCAGTTCTTGGATGGCACCGAGTGTTCTGACAGCCAGCCTTAGTTCGCCAATCGCCTCTTGATTGCTCGGTCTGGCTTCTTCGATATATGCAATAAATGAAAGAAGGAAAATACAGTAAGTAAAGCAGGTTTCTATTTTTGATTGAAAGTCTTGAAAAAATATAACAGTAGTATATACCAGAGCTGGCGGCCTCCTGAGGCTCCGACTCCTCTGACTCCTCCCCCACCACCACCGTCAGCATATCCGGTGCTATATGTAAGAAATTAAAGAAATAAAAAATACAGTAAACAACAAAACTGATTTATTTTTGAACAAAAGTCGATGCAAAATACAACAGTAAAAAAAAAAAAACCTGGACTGGCGGCCTCCTGCTGCACCGGCTGCCTCTCTATATCCTCCTCTTCCTCCTCTTCCTCCTCCTGCTCCTCTTGTGCTATACATAAACAAATTAAATTAAAATACAGTAAACAAAAAATGTTTCTGTTTTTGACAAAAGTCGTTGCTAAATAAAACAGTATATACCAGCGCTGGTGGACGCCCGTGGCTCCTCCTCCTCCTCCCCTGGGGCACTGGTCCCTGCCCGGGCAGATTCGGCGGCCTTCTTCCTATCTTCTGCCAAATCCAAAAAAAATAACACGTAAATAATGCAGACTGGAAAAAATGGTATATCTATACAATATATTGCCGAAAGTATTGCGACACCCCTCCACTACCCCACTACCAGCTTGACCCCCCACTACTCCCATCTCATAGTTCTAAAGTCACAAAATATTTATTTATTTCCTCTGCACAGACATATATTACCGTTCATTTATATATATTTTTCAGAAGTAAACATTACATTTATTCAATAAAAGCTATTATTTGTGTTGTGTGCGTACAAAACGCATTGTGCGACGGCTTTTAGTTATTTTATAGATGCCTCAGCCTCAGTTTCACTTTCAGTTTCTGTGAATAAAACTGGATATTGCAGAAAAAACAACAGAAATCCACCATTTTGTTTTGAAATTTGCATCTAAAGCGTTCAATGACACTGCTGCAGCAGCTGCTGAGGATGTATTGAACACAGCTCTGTTTGGATGCACTTTCAGAAGAACTACATGTCCCATCCTATCACTTAGCAGAGACGCAGAGATTTTTGTTGATGCGCAGGTGGGAACCAATATTGGGCAAGCTGCGGGTCATCTCGTATGCATCACTCAGTCACAACAACCTCCCCCCCCAACACACTACAGACTATACACACAGTGCCAAAAGAAATCCAGCATTGTAACTTCATCTACATACATCAAATATCACAATTTTCACGAATACGTAAAATCACAAAAAAGAAGAGCTATGGCAAAAATGCATGTATGACGAGTCGTGAAAACGCAAAGCTATACACAATCACATTGCATGAAAAAAGGACTAGATAAATAAACGTATTTCTGTGCACATTAGCACATGCAAGCACATTATTATTATTATACAGGATTTATATAGCACCAACAGTTTGCGCAGCGCTTTACAATATAACATGACACTTACGTTTCGCTATGACGCGGCGGATGCGTTTCAGCTGCTCCTGCTCGCGTACTTTTAAATCAGACCGGCGTTTCCTGAGCTGGTCCTTTGTCCGGTCCTTCCCAAACATCTCCAAAATGGTGGTGCGTAGCTTGTCAAGGATACGATCTTTTCTGGCGTTATTCTTCCTGCGGTAAGGTCCCTTCCGGCAATCGTAATCTTTGCTATCAAAGATGCGGACCAGCTCCAACATCTCCTCAAACGCCATATTTTGGGCCCGTTTCTTCCTGGGTGCAGGTGGTTCATCATGAGATGATGACGAGGTCTCCTCTCTTACAGCGGCCATCATGAAGAATAATAAAAACAATATTTTGTTCAAAAAGTTGTCAATAAAACTGGCTCAATAAAGTTACGACATGTGCGCGCGCGCGCATGCGCGACCCGCGGACGAATCGGATCTGGCCAAAATACGAATATTCTGATCGGATCATTGGAAACAAAAAAAAATTTACAGATTCAGCGATATAACCGATACTAGTTAAATATACGATGTCCAGACTTACCGAAATGGAACCGAAATCCCGAATGGAACTGAAATCATGAATAGAGGGAAAATAAATTTTGATTTGACACATTTCAAGTCCATTCGAAAATTCCGAAAAATTTTCGATTTGGCAAATTTTTCGTTTTTTTCGGAAAGTCTGTTCTCGTTTCAAAGCAATAGATTTCGATTTGACACATTTCAAGTCCATTCGAAATTCCGAAAAATTTTCGATTCGGCTCGGAAAACAGTTCGGATTCGACTTTTTCGGATCTAAAAAATTTCGGATTTTCGGCCGCATCGAAAGACCCGAATCGGGAAATTTCGTGAAAATTCCGAAATTCCGAAACCCGAAACGCACATCCCTACTGGACAAACACTTGCTTTTTGGAATGGGAAACATTATTAGATTAGGTACAGCCAGGTAAACACTACATAACATTTCTAGACAAGTCAAGACAATGGGAATCACAATGATAACAGATTACATACAGCAGATTCCCCACACATATTCCACACACATATTCCCCCACACATTTCCCCACACATATTCCCCACGCATATTCCCCACGTATATTCCCCACGCATATTCCCTACACATTTTCCCCACGCATATTCCCTAGACATATTCCCCACACATATTCCCTACACATATTCCCCACGCATATTCCCCACACATATTCCCCACGCATATTCCCTACACATATTCCCCACGCATATTCCCCCCACACATATTCCCCACACATTTCCCCACGCATATTTCCCACACTTTTTCCCCACGCATTTCCCCACGCACATTCCCCACGCATTTCCCCACGCATTTCCCCACACATATTCCCCACGCATATTCCCCACATATATTCCCCACACATATTCCCACACATATTTCCCACACATTTCCCCACGTATATTCCCCACGCATATTCCCCCACACATTTCCCCACGCATATTCCCCACACATTTCCCCACGCATATTCCCAACGCTTATTCCCCACGCATATTCCCCACGCATATTCCCCACACATTTCCCCATGCATATTCCCAACGCTTATTCCCCACGCATATTCCCCCACGCATATTCCCCACGCATATTCCTACACATATTCCCAACGCTTATTCCCCACGTATATTCCCCACGCATATTCCCCCACACATTTCCCCACGCATATTCCCCACACATTTCCCCACGCATATTCCCAACGCTTATTCCCCACGCATATTCCCCCACGCATATTCCCTACACATATTCCCCACGCATATTCCCACACATATTCCCCACACATTTCCCCACACATAGAATAGACAAGTATCTGGCGCCCCCTAATGGATATAGTTAAACAATGCTGTTTGTACACAAACTATTCTTAAGTCCAAAGGACATAGAGCATTAAATTGCAGTTTAAAAAGTCAGCAGCAGATGGTTCACACACTGATAGTTCACCTCCAACCACCAGAAAGAGTCAATAATGGAAAAATGTGGTGACAGTCCGCGCTTCCCTCTTTTTTTCCTTTCCTTTTCTCCCCCTGAAATCTTGGTCGAGGATCTTCTTTAAGCAGTTAATTGCTTTCTTTTATGCAGTCCTCAATTCTCAAGATATATGGGGATAGAAATGAGAAACATAGTGTGATCCATAAAAACACATCCAAGTCCCCAAAATACAATAGTTCAACTCACATTTGGAGGTGTCATAAATCAGACACTAGATGTATCTCACAACCGATATTTTTTAGGAGATATCGGGCTCCCCTTTTCCTCCTCTGTCCGATGATGTTGCTCCAAATGAAAAATTAAGGTTGCAGGATATCGATGAACAAAATTTAAAATTTATTAAAATTTAAAATTTATTCCATAAAACAATAAATAGACAAACACCAATACGCGTTTCGCGATGCACTCGCTTCATCAGTTGGCATGTAAATCAATTCCTGATTTACATGCCAACTGATGAAGCGAGTGCATCGCGAAACGCGTATTGGTGTTTGTCTATTTATTGTTTTATGGAATAAATTTTAAATTTTAATAAATTTTAATTTTGTTCATCGATATCCTGCAACCTTATTTTTTCATTTGGAGCAACATCATCGGACAGAGGAGGAAAAGGGGAGCCCGATATCTCCTAAAAAATATCGGTTGTGAGATACATCTAGTGTCTGATTTATGACACCTCCAAATGTGAGTTGAACTATTGTATTTTGGGGACTTGGATGTGTTTTTATGGATCACACTATGTTTCTCATTTCTATCCCCATATATCTTGAGAATTGAGGACTGCATAAAAGAAAGCAATTAACTGCTTAAAGAAGATCCTCGACCAAGATTTCAGGGGGAGAAAAGGAAAGGAAAAAAAGAGGGAAGCGCCGACTGTCACCACATTTTTCCATTATTTCCCCACACATATTCCCCACGCATATTCCCACACATATTCCATCCCCACACATATTCCCCACACATTTCCCCACACATATTCCCCACATATATTCCCCATACATTTCCCCACACATATTCCCCACGCATATTCCCACACATATTCCATCCCCACACATATTCCCCACACATTTCCCCACACATATTCCCCACGCATATTCCCCACATATATTCCCCACACATTTCCCCACACATATTCCACCACACATATTCCCCACACGTATTCCCCACGCATATTCCCCACGCATATTCCCCACATATATTCCCCACACACTTCCCCACACATTTTCCCCACACATTTCCCCACGCATATTCCCAACACTTATTCCCAACGCTTATTCCCCACGCATATTCCCCCACGCATATTCCCCACGCATATTCCCCCACGCATATTCCCCCACGCATATTCCCCACGCATTTCCCCACGCATTTCCCCACACATTTTCCCACGTATATTCCACCACACATATTCCCCACACATTTCCCCACGCATTTCCCCACGCATATATCTCACACATTTCCCCACGCATATTCCTCACGCATTCCACTGCTGTGTAATGGCAGCTTCCTCAGTAGAAGTTCATAAGGTCATGATTTTTAATAAACTGGAGACAGATAACTGCATTGTGTCACAGCTACATGGCGGCGCCATCTTGGCGATGATATTGGCACTGGAAGGCGACATGCGAGGGCCAATCAGAGGCTGAGCTACAAATGTTTATTTAAAAAAAGAAGAGCTGCCTAGGAGACGATGGAGGCGCCAGCAGAGGAGTATGGGAAGGGCCCTTTAACATTGTTAATATTCACTCAAATGCATTCTGATGTAATGATTGCTGCAATCTGACTGTGTAACATGATTATGTAACATGATGGTATGACCTGACAGTGTAACGTGATGATGTAATGTGACCACATAAGAGGATGATGTGACTTGACGGTGTAACAGGATGATGTAATGTGACAATAAAACAGGACGGTGTAATAGGATGATGTAACGTGTTGGTGTAACAGGATGATGTAACGTGATGGTGTAACAGGATGATGTAACATGACAGTGTAACAGGATGATGTAACTTGATGGTGTAACAGGATGATGTAACATAAAGGTGTAACAGGATGATGTAATGTGATGGTGTAACAGGATGATGTAACGTGACAATGTAACAGGATGATGTAATGTGACGGTGTAACAGGATGATGTAATGTGATGGTGTAACAGGATGATGTAACGTGACAATAAAACAGGACGGTGTAACAGGATGATGTAATGTGACAGTGTAACAGGATGATGTAATGTGACGGTGTAACAGGATGATGTAATGTGACGTGTAACAGGATGATGTAATGTGACGGTGTAATAGGATGATGTAATGTGATGGTGTAACAGGATGATGTAACGTGACGGTGTAACAGGATGATGTAACATGACGGTGTAACAGGATGATGTAACAGGACGGTTTACCCTGACGGCGCTGTCTGTTTTGTCTGTTTTCCCTCATATTTTTTTAATTACGGAGTCTCATCTCTCAGCTCCACGTGTCGCCTCTTCAGAAAGCGGTGTCTTTGCCCGGGTCAGAGGGAGGATGTAACCTGTCTAAGAAGCAGCGAGAGTAATTACACGGATCTGGTGGCCGTACCGTCTCATTTAATGCATTACCGTCACTTAATGGGGATTTAATGAGCTCAGTATCTGCAGGTTTTGGTCCTCAGATGCCGGCACACGGCCCTGTCCTTACACATCTATAACCTGTAATTCCGCTGGATTGGTACACGAGGATAATGTTGCAATCTGTCACAGAGAGAGACTCCATATTATCCGGGAAAAGCAAGATAATGAGCTTACACGGCTAGAATAAACCATTAGAGGGGCCTTGTGCTACAGAAAATAACGATTTACTCTGTGAGGGCTGGAATGATGAGAGTAACCGCTCTATGTGCTCAGCCCGGCCGTCCGTGTTAGCATTATCCTGTGATCCTGCAGGACAAACACGTGTAACTGGCTCCAATACATGGCATGGTCCATGGGGACTCTGTACTATGTGTCAGGGCTCCTATAGAGAGTCAGTCCTCAGATTAACCCAACACACTCCTCCCTGAACCTGACCAACATTGGTTAAAGCCGTTACTTCTGGTCTGGTCTCCCACAGACGTCCGGCACCACGTTCAGAGATAGACAAACGTCAGGCACCAGAGATCCCGTGTCGCTTTCTGGCTCCTTCACCCAACATCTCCCTTCAAGGAACATCAATGATTGGAACTACGTGACGAGTGTTCCACGAGGTGGCGACTAGGGATGAGCTGTTCGGGTTCGGACAGTTCGGGGGTTCGTTCCGAACTCGAACACCGAACATTTCCGTGTGTTTGCCGCATGTTAAACCACAATGGACCACAATGCATTTTCCCACTGCCTGAAGCTCCTAATTGGCTACAGCCTTCCACCTGACCACAGGTCTGGTGCCAGACTGATTCAACACTATGCCAATCACCGCTCAGAGTCCTGATTGGGCAAATTTTGCCCAATCATGGGCTCACAGAGCTAAGTCCCGCAGCACACTATATAAGGTTTCCACGCAGCGCTTCTGCACGCATTTCAGAGGAGATTTCATAGGAGATTGTTGTGTGTTGTTACTGACGGTCTGCCACGCTACTGGGGGGTCTGGGGGGTCTCATTTCGACCAAATATCATTGAATTTAGGTGATGTGTGTCTTGTCACTGTGCCAGCAAGTTTTTTGGGGTTTACAACTTTATTTAAAACATTTGTGAATTGAAGTGATCTTCTGGGTCTCGACACACAGCAAGCAATTTTTTTTTGGGGCTCACTAATTTCTTTAAAACACTTGTGAGTTAAGGTGATCTGTGTCTCGTCATACATACAGTGCCACGCTGTATTTTGGGGCTCACTAATTTCTTTAAAGCACTTGGAAATTAAGGTGATCTTCTGTGTCTCGTCACACAGCCAGCAATTTTTTTTGCAGCTCACTAATTTCTTTAAAACACTTGGGAATTAAGGTGATCTGTGTCTCGTCATACAAAAAGTACCACGCTGTATTTTGGGGCTCACTAATTTCTTTAAAGCACTTGGGAATTAAGGTGATCTGTGTCTCGTCATACATACAGTACCACGCTGTATTTTGGGGCTCACTAATTTCTTTAAAACACTTGGGAATTAAGGTGATCTGTCTCTTGTCACTAGCTGCCAGCTATCAGTGTGTCTCACTGAGTTATACCAGAGTTATTTAAATCTTTATACCAGAGTTGAATCAGAGTTCTGTATATATTAATCTATATATCACTCACCATGTCGGAAAGAACAAAAAAGACATGCAGACGCTCCCAGCCACAGATAAGAGGACAAGCAGCCCCTGTGTTGGGAGGCTGTGTCTCTGGTCATGGTGGATGTGGTGCATCCTCTGCAGGGGCACGCTTGTCCTTTCTAACTTGTGCTGGCCGTCTTAAGCAGCAGCAACATACAGAGGACTTGGTGGATTGGCTAACCAGGCCATCCTCATCCTCCGAGTCCTCTGCCAGCCAGGCTTCTAGTGCTTTACAGTCCACCTCAGCTGCCAAAGCATCTAATGCAGCCTCCATGTCCACAGCTACTCCTGCCGTAGCCTCGCTATCACACATGGAGGAGTCAGCTGAATTGTTTGACTACAATGAGAGTGACATGCTGCTTGAGGATGCACAGCAAGTACAGTGCTCTGATTCAATCTCTGAGGTTGAGCAAGGGAGTATAATCAACCTAGAGGAAGGGGGTGCCAGTGATGACACACAAATAACTGGCACTCATGTTGCCCCAGCAGCTGCAGCATACTGCCAAGTTGGCTCCAGTGATGAGGAGATAGGGGGTGAAGATGACATTGATGATGATGAGGTCACTGACTCCACCTGGGTGCCAGATCGAACTGAGGATTCAAGTGAGGAGGAGGGGGAGGAGGAGGAGGCACAGCAAACACGAGGCACAACATCCTCTGTGACCAACCGTAGCACTAGCCAGTCCAAGGCATCACATGTTAGAGCTGCTCTGGTGCAGAGCGCTGTTGTCTCAAAGAACACATGCAGGAACTCTGCTGTCTGGGAGTTCTTTAAGAAATGTGCAGCAGACCCCACCGTTGCTATTTGTAATGTATGTCAGAGGAGGCTGAAGCGTGGGATAAACACCGGACACTTGGGTACCACGTGCTTGAGGCGACATATGAACAAGTGCCACACATCCCGTTGGGGCAAAGCTTTGCGTAGGTCCTCCTCCTCCTCATCTGTCTCTACCCACACTGTATGTCCTGCCATGCAATTGCCTACAACCTCCACCGACAGGGATGATACTACAGTAATGGATGTACCCGCAGGTCCTTCCTCACAATGTGACATCATCCCAGTAGCTGAAGATTTACGCAGTCAGATTACGTTGCCGCAGCTGCTGCAGCGAAAGAAAAAATATAGTCCCAACCATCCCCAAGCACAGCGTCTAAATGCCAGCTTAGCAAAATTACTCGCATTGCAGCTGCTGTCTTTCCAGCTGGTGGACTCTGCTCCCTTCCGTGAATTTGCTGAATGCGCTGTACCACAGCGGCAGGTTCCAAAACGCCATTACTTTTCATGCAAGGCCATTCCAGCACTATACCAGCACGTGGAAGACAATGTTATCCAGTCATTGGGAAAGGCAGTCAGCAGCAAGGTGCATGTCACTTTAGACACGTGGTCCAGCAAGCATGGACAGGGTCGTTACATTTCTTTCACGGCAAACTGGGTAACTCTGATTGCAGCTGGGAGGGATCCAAGACGGGGCTCTGTGCTGGAGCTTGTTCATCCACCACGCCTCCAGAAAGCTTCTTGTATGAGGTCTGTCTGCTCCACCACCACCACCTCTTCCTCCTCCTCCTCCTCCTCCTTCTCTGTCTCTGGCGAAGTGGCAGTTAAACCCACGCCTGACAGGGTCTACGCAATGGCTCAAGCAAAAAGATGCCATACTGTGCTTGAGCTGGTTTGTTTAGGGGACAGGAGCCACACCGGGTCAGAAATTTTGTCAGCTCTGCAGGGGCAGGTGCAGAGATGGTTAACACCATGCCAGCTTGAGCTGGGAATGATCATCTGCGATAATGGCAGCAACCTTCTCTCCGCCCTAAGCAAGGGTAAATTGACGCATGTAGCATGCCTAGCACACGTCCTAAATCTGGTGGTACAGCGTTTCCTAACCAAGTACCATGGGCTGCCAGAGCTTCTCATCCAGGCCAGAAAAGTCTGCAGCCACTTCAGATGGTCATTCCCAGCAAGCGTTCGCCTGGCAGAAATTCAAAGAGAATTCTACCTTCCCACAAACCGTCTGATCTGTGACATGCCCACCAGGTGGAATTCGACATTAGCAATGGTGCAGCGTCTGCACAAGCAGCAGAGGGCCATCAACGAGTACCTGTGTGAGTATGGCACAAGGACAGGTTCAGGTCAACTTGTTTTTTTCCCCCGCAGTGGCTGATGATCAAGGATGCATGCACTGTACTGTCACCATTTGAGGAGGCATCGAGGATGGTGAGCAGGGACAGTGCATGCATCAGTGACACAATTCCTTTAGTGTTCCTGCTGGAGCACACTCTGTGGGGAATTATAGATGTGGCTCTAGAAGCAGAGCAGCGGGAGGAAGAGGAGGCCTTCCCTATCTCTCAAGGCCCCAGTCTTTCCACAGACAGCATTCCAGCGGGTCCTACTCAGATCAGACAGGAGGAGGATGAGGAGGAGGAGGACTATTTAAGTAGTGGGGGCATTGAAGGTGGGGATTCCTCAAGGGAGGGTTTTGTGTGCCCAGAAACAGAAGGGCTTGTGCGTGGCTGGGAGGAGGAAGTGCACGATACGGTCATCCTCATTGACCAGGAAGACTCGGCAGCTAATGCCACCTCCAACCTACGCTGCATGGGCTCCCTAATGATGCAAAGCCTGCTAAAGGACCCCAGGATTCGTGCTATCAAGGAGAGGGATCATTACTGGTTGGCAACCCTTCTTGATCCACGATACAAGGGGAAAGTTGCAGAGCTCATCATGCACGCACAGAGGGAGCACAGGATGACAAAACGTGAGGACGCTCTAAAGCGAACCTTGTGTAACACCTTTCCAGGCACTGTTAGATTACCAAGTGCTGACACACGTGCTTCTGAGGCTGCAGGTGATCAGAGGACTAGCGGTGAAGGCCAGGGCTACTTGACTGATGCATTTTTAAATTTTTTTAGTCCTCGACACCCAGGGACGTCAAATGTAGGCACCCATTGCCAGCGTCTTCACCGTATGGTGCAGGACTACCTAGGGGCAAGGGCAGACCTGAATACCTTTCCAGCAGATGATCCACTGGCTTACTGGGTGTTGAGATTGGATCACTGGCCAGAACTTAGCCAATATGCTATGCAGCTACTAGGTTGCCCTTCATCTAGCGTGCTTTCCGAAAGGACCTTCAGTGTCGCTGGAGGTTTTGTCACAGACAAAAGAGTGCGTCTGTCCACCGACTCTGTAGACTGGCTGACATTTATAAAAATGAATCAGTCCTGGATCAGCAGCTATCAATCCCCTGATGCTGAAGTAATGGAATAGATAGGGGATGTCCTCTTCTGCATTCACAAAACCTCCAGCACTGAACTCTTTCACAATACCACAAAAGGGTTACGGTGTGAAGGCACTTGCTGCCATGAAAGGCACAATATCTGGCTGCACTGACGCACATTAAAAAAAAAAAAAGAACACTTTTCAATATAGGACCACATTGTCCACCCCTGCACTCTTCCACAATACCACAGAGGGGTTACTGTATGATGATACTTGCTGGCCTGGCACCAAAGGCACAATATCTGGGTGCACTGACGCCCATTACCAGATCAAAAAATTTTCAATAAAGGACCACATGGTCCACCCCTGCACTCTTCAACAATACCACAGAGGGGTTACTGTATGATGATACTTGATGGCCTGGCATTGAAGGCACAATATCTGGGTGCACTGACGCCCATTAACAGATAAAAAAAAACACTTTTCAATATAGGACCGCATGGTCCACCCCTGCACTCTTACACAATACCACAGAGGGGTTACTGTATGATAGTACTTGCATGCCTGGCACTAAAGGCACAATATTTGGGTGCACTGCCATTGACGCCTGTATCAGATTCATATCCTCAGAGGGGTTACGGTGTGACGGCACTGTTGCCGACGCTAAAAGCCCAATTTTAAAGCACCTATTGTTACTTTCATCCAAAGCCTGCATAAGTTTCACAATAATTTAGCCCAAAAAAACACTAAACTTTTTCTGTGCGTCCTAAAATGTCTTCTCATACAGGCTGCCGCCCCAAGCAGTTGTTTATGGATAGATTAAAGGAAAAGCATTTACCGTCATATGAAACGTCATTTATTTGTTTTTAAGTGTTTCTATACATCCTAGAAATCCGCCACTTCACGGGCAGGTTATGGGGACCTCCTAGGCACGATATTTGAAGGAATTTTTCGTTTTTATTTTTAACCCTTATTTCATGGAAAACTCACTGTCCCTTTAAAAACTTTTTTTTAAAACTTTTTTGTCCTGGTTTCCTGTCCCCCAGGGCACTACCCGGACCTCCATACACCTTTTATGGCAAATATGTAGCATATATGCCCTCTTGGAGGGCACTCTAAAAAACCGAATTTTCAGCCCCATTCACTTGCATGGGGGTTCGGGTTCGGTCCCGAACAAATGGGAAGTTCGGGCTCGAACCGAACTGGGGGAGTGTTCGGCTCATCCCTAGTGGCGACGCACAGGCTGACCGCAAGTCCATATCGATAAATCAATAAAACCACTTTAATCCTACTGGAAGAGATGACACAACCAGGAACGTTCAACGCAAGAGTTTGCTGATCTCCAAGGAAACTCCCATCTACACCCAATGGAAGCTCTAACCCTGACGGCTTGTAACCGCAAAGAGTTAATATTCTACTTCATATCTCTATATATTTCCTTCAATCTGTTTTATCTATGAGACACAAGTGATCAGTGAAATGTGTAATAAAGTATTAGCATGGGGATGTCGTGAAAACCATGATGGAAATGTGTGTGTAGTTGTTCCCCCCATGGTCTACTAAGAGCATGTAACCATTTGACCTGTTGCCGTCCCACAAAACGCTCATATAAAATGACTGTATTTGACTTCATGTTCTTTTAATTTCACTTCTTAGATTGTTCAGCCTGGTCTTGAATCTTGGGTTGAGCCTGTCACACCGTCCAAATGGGACTGATAAGATAACATGTGAAATCACATTTGGTTTTGAAGACCATTGCCACGACTCCCTGCCTTCCTGGTCATTACTATTAGCTGCCGATTCCGTCCCCATCAGTCTCTCATTTTCACAATCCAGACAAACATCTCTTAAATTTCGACGTTTTCCCTTGACTCCTGGTTTAGAGTCGAAAACAAGAGGAGCTCTGCAGATAAATCTCCCTGTAACCTCATGTCTGACACGTCCATTGCACCACGCAGGACCACACGTTCCGCCGCGAGGTCCATTCTCCAGCCGTTTATTCTCTCGACGTCGATATCTCTGACATTTCCCATGGAGACCTATCGATTCCCTGTCGCCCAGCACAAATTGGTTATTTTTATTTTCCTGCATCAGGCAAAGAGAAATAAATTCATCCATCAAACCTGCGAAGGAGAAAAGCATCTCGAGCTGAACCAGCAGGATCCTCTTCTAAAGAAAGAGCGGAACGAAACACGATTATGGAAATTAAAAGGGAACTGTGGAACCTTTCAGATAAAGGAATATTACAGGAGCACAGGGAGCTCTTAATTATCAATAATACTAAATATTGAAATATAGAATTTCCCAAAACCCATGTATTTTTTATATATTTTACACAAAAAGCGCATAAATCTGCCCAAACCCCCTGGTAAACGCATTGTATCGGAGATCAGCTCAGTTAGGTATACTGATATTGTTTTAGGTCCCTTGGTAAAAGATACTCTGTTACATTTAAAAGACAATAAACGTATTACAGATCTCAGAATAACAATGATAACAAGAAGATTAATATTATTATTTATCGGTATCATGTGGTGTTGATTCACTGTATAGCATTATGTCTGATGAGAAAGGGATGCACTGCGTGCAATACTATCTAAGGCTAGGGACAGATGAGCGCATTTTCTGCGGCCACCGTCAAAATGTACGTCGATGCGTGCGCACGCATTTTTTCACGGAATACGCTTAAGTGGTCAGACGATGCGCAATTCTGGACGTATTTCATGACGGTGGGGTAAAAAGAAGTCTAGGGAAATCCGGCTGTTTGAACGTTATGTTGGCCGCACACTAGCAGCGTCTGACGTCTCCTAATCACGCACACACGCCGCTATGCGGCCGCAGCGCACTCTGTACGTCAGTAGCAGCGGTTTCACGTTCTGATAAAAATGCGTTCATTTGCCGGTTGCGTGGTGTCGGCGCACTTTTGTACGCACGTACTGCGTATATTGGCCGTCATTGGCCGTTATGTGCTGCTACTGCCGCCGTGATTTAGTGCGCCTGCACGCGCGTTCCGACTGCCCCACTCTGACCCTAGCCTTAGACAGGCAAGGAAATCTGAAACAGATCAGCTATTAGATATCAGGTGCCACAGAGCTTAGTACCCAGGGTGTGTGTCGGTGGAGAAAGGCTCCCTCTCGCAGGCAGTTTCCCAAATAAGTACTGATTCTGGCACCAAATTGAGGCAGTCACTAGCCAGAGCTCATTGTAGGGTGAAAACAAATACTTAAAACTGCTTTATGTGGTTTCACAGCAGATGGGTAGGAAAAAGGAGAACCAATGGGACAACACACACAGGGGATGGACAGCCCAACAAAGGTAAACCATGTCCCAGCATTTTTATACTGAGTACCTTCTACCCTCCAACACACATACATCCTGGTCTAACAGACAAAGGAAGGAACTCCCTTCCACCTCATAACAGGGAGGAGAAAGGCAGAGTTCCAGAACTGGCTTCCTCCAAGTCCATGATGAAGCCAGCAGAGATCTGGTTTAACTTAGATCTTGGGGGCGGGCTAGATGGAGGCATGGAGACTTCTCTGTCAATAAAACAATAATACAGTATAGATCAGGGAAACAGCACAGCATGTGCAACATGTTGTTGTGGACAGAAATGTATATATTTGCTAATAATATTCAAAGGCTTAGAAAAATGCTCATTTAAGTAGTGTAAGTGGTTAATTAGGATTTATGAATCAAATGCATATTATTCTTAAACGCTATCTTTGTTTGTGTACGCACATGTAGTTTCTTTTTCCAAGTATCAGGAGAATGTTTTGGGAACATCCGAGAATGTCCTGTAACAAATGTCCTTGACGGCTAAAGGAACAGCTCGAAGACACTGATGTTTTTCTTTAAACTGTATTAAACAATGTCTGTGATGACGGATATAATGACGAATGGAATGTTGGGCAACAGCCTGTTATCAGTACATGTAATAAAGCATAAAAAGGCTTGTGGATTATCAAATAAATGGGCTCAGAGCAGTCATTTGGCTCGGAAGCTATATAGACGTATTCATTGTCTGTGTGTCTTCTTTATGCGCAAAGCTATCTGACTTCTCTACCAAATTAGACAGAAACTGGCATCCGACGAAGGACTTCTGATGTCCATTGCAATTTGGCGCCCAACGTGGGGCCTGGGTTATGCGTTTCTCCAGTGTGTCACCGACGAGGATTTCCTGGCAGGACCACACCAGAACCGGAGCCTGATCAACTTCGTAAACCTCACAGGTAAGATACCTTTTGATATCTTATCAGTGATGTATTCTGGTCTGTGATCCTTCCCCGGGGACCCCAGTGTGACACTTGGGAAAAGCATCAAAAGTGGGGTTTTATTTAACTTTGCCCAGGTACCTATTATACTGACCCCCACGTCCGCATGCCAGTTATCTGCTTGTTGTACGTGTCTGTTCACGATTCTTTGTATTTCCTGATAGAAGTTGTATTTTGGTTGGTTGGTAAATCAGAGAGATTATCGCGGACCTGTGATAACAAGTGGCGTGTACCTGGTTAGCTATCTCCAGACGGTTACAGGTGATGTGATGAAATAGGCGCATACCTGGTACTAGGACTTTCCTAACAGTCAACAGGCGATCACAAGCTTGGTGTAGTAGGACGCGATATATCTCTGATTGAAGTATAGTTTGATTGACAGTCAGTGGTTTGTTGTGGGTACTGGGATAGATGATGCATTAGGCGAATCTATTAGGAACTCACAAGAATATATATATCTGGTAGGAACAGGTAACCCTGTAAGGATATATATGTCCTATATTTGGAATATAGGGAGGACAAGATGCTTTATTGTCGTGGTAACATAGGACACGATAGATATAGGTCTATCCTCATTTCTGACTGTCAATAAACTAAGGGAATTGAAGAGTGATCAGGAAAGCTAACAATCGAGAATGGGGAATGAACAGAGTAACCATACTGGTTGGTTGTCACCATGCAAGTTAGTTGAGGAAAGGACAGGCAAAAGTAATGTGACAAACCTAAAGATGTTAGGCAAGATTTGCGAATTAGATAATCCCAGATTACAGGTAGAAGAATGGAAACATGTGTTGAGAAATAAGAAAGGGATGTTGATTGATAATGGTTTATGGGATGTAGCACAAGATTGGTATAAGGTTGCAAAAGAAATTAAGAACGAAGGGTGGATAGAAACAATAGATAAAAAGAAAGGAAAAACGAATTACTATTATCTCACTCCAGGTTCTGAGCCTCCTTCCTATAGTAAGGTATCCAAAAAGAAAATAATAACCCCAACCCAAACGACAACTGCCCAAAAACAGCCGACAGGTCTCTACCCTGTGTTATGTATCGATGGGTCGTACTACACCACTCGTCCTGTAACGTCCTCATTAACAGCCACAAGACAGGTACTGACCATACACCCTATAATGATTCATTTGCCCAATTTAGATACCACTCTCCACACGAAAGACCGGACCAGTGACCCGGGTCACCCACCTTTCTCCAGTCATTCTTATGACTCAGTAAATCATACTGATGATTCCCTAACGTCCCACATAGGGATACTTGCAACCACACCCCAGGTCACCCGTAGCCAGCCCATGACCTTTCCACCCCAGCACCAAGACCTCATGACCTTTCCACCCCGCCAAACCGACACCAGATGTCCTTTCTGCCGAAACACCAAAAACCTGTTTTACTTGTGGAGAATCCACCCATCTCAAATGGGATTGTAAAGCGTCCCGAAGGCAACGGCCCCCACCCAAAGCCCAGATGCCGCCAATGACCATTAGCAGGATACTGCCATTGTATCTGATAAATTCCCACGACCCACTATCCCTGGCTTAGGCCTTTCCCCCAAGGTAATGTCTGACCAAACAACCAATATATATATATATTTGTATATATACTGTGTGTTTTGTGTTTATTTTTGTATATATAGTGTGTGTATTTGTTTAAATGGATATATATGTATTTGTGTATATGGATGTATGTGTGTATAGAGTATTAGTCAATAAAAAAGGTATAGATTTAATCGACGGTTGGTCAGGGATGCCTGTTCCGACAGGGTATAAAAGGATGTAAACAAAACGATGAATTTTTTATGAGTGGGATGAAAGTTAGATGAAAGCAGAATCTGATATTCTATAGGATGCGGATGATAGTTTATGAGTCAATGTAAGAAGAAGGTGGGAAAGCCTATCCTAGAGATGGCAACTATAGGTTGCTTGCCAGTAAGGAGCAATAAGAAGGACATATATGTTTGTATGTACACTATGTATGCATGTCAGAGAGGTGAATCACGGTAAGCCGAGACAACAAGTGTTATATGTGAGATAGAAACACAAAGATATGTACGTATGCGGAGTGATTGTTCTTGTAGGTAGTACCGTTTGTCTATGTTGATGGAGAGACTGTTTGCTAACGCCCTAAATGGGTTATTATGTGATTGTCAAGATTTCCTAGTGTGACTGTATATTGTGTCTAACAGTGTTTACTTTGTAATTGTGTGTGTGTGTGGTGTGTCCAGGGATATTTGCATACCCCTGGTTCCCGTACTGGGATACAGCCTTTTTCATTAGATTTCGAAATTTAGCATGCATTACAAGCTTTGTCTGAGAATATTAGGATTTTCGGTTGTCGCGGTTTCCAGAGTCCACAAACTCTTCTCCAAGGGTGGGGGGGAGTGCATTCTTTTAGCCGGAACCTGATAACAGAGCGTTCTGTAACAAAACTTGACCTTTGGTGCGTATTACGCGAACTCTGTTTATTTTAGTATTTGTCAAATATGAAATGTAGACATCTGTATGCAGAATTGTTATTCTTGGGAAACTAATGTATGTCTATACTGTGAGCGCCCTACCTTTATATTTATGTCAGCTTTGCCCTGCAGGACAGGGTAAAGGGTTTTTTTCTGCAAAAAGGTCACAGTTTTTAAATATTTAAGGTTTTTGTGCAGCACCACGGCGCTCGTTGGCGCTTTGTAGATGCAAAGAAAATTGTTTTCTGATGGTTACTAATTCTCCTTACGAGATAATATAAATATATATATTAATTAAAGTTTATTTTTGCTGTATAATTGTAGAATGATCTTCCAGACCCACCTAATTTTGCACAAGGTTTGAATCTCATGGTAGATTTGTTAATGCCCCTTAATATGGAATACAAGTTACCCTAAAAATATCCTGTACTCTATGCAATATTAGATAGAGCAGGTTTGGTTTGGTTTGTGATGCATAGTATGCACACGGTATCTGTAATTGCAGATTGCTATTTTTATACGAAATATTCTCGGGAGAGAAAGGTTCCGTATTCTATCAGTATTGCTGATTTAGCATTAAATGTTAGGTGTTGAGAACACAAAATGGTCTTTACAATTTCTCGTGTAAATGTTTTTTTATGTGGCAATGAAAAGAAAAAAAAAAAAGTGAAACTAGATGGTTCCTCTTGTTTCATATGACCGTGAACATCAGATATTTTAACCCTGCAAAGAAGAAAAAATATGTTCAACTCTGTGCAGTTGAAGCGTAGCTTATTTTGGTTTACAATAGATAAGGTGTACTGTCCGTTGCTGACGAGCACGCAGGCGGGGTGTGACCTTGCTAAGTACGAGCTGGCTCTCTAAATGCCAGGAATGTTTGAAATGTCCAAATCTCTAAAGACACAGACAATTAGTAACGACAGTTTAATGATGCCTGCTGATTAATTATTAGTTTGCACACCACGGGTAGGGGTCAGCGGTCCTGGGTGTTAGGGCGACATGACGTTTCTGCGAGCCTACCGCGCCGGCGATATTCCCTGCTGCGCCATGATAATGTCGCTCTCGACTGCTCTCTGTGTCTTACCACCGCTGCTTCTCTTTCCTTTTCCTGAGGGGGGTGGGGGTGGTTCCAAATGTGATTCTAATTCTGGTAGTGGTGATGCTGTTAACTATGACTGATTTTTAATCAATTCTGTTCACCTTCCCCCCTCGGCCCCATCCTTTCTGCTGGAAGAAGGAAAAGAAACAAAACAAGCACAGCTACACGCACTCACACAGGTTGCACCGACGAAAATAAATGCACATGGACAGTTTAGTACACCTGAAGCTGATATTAAATCATTTAGCAGACACAGGAAAAGGAACTCGAGCAGCTAGTCACACTACTAGTAACCCAGAACTAAGAAATAAAGTGTGCTTACCTCTCTATCCGGCTGTAGTACATGGGCACATGGGCCCTCACACCTCTCAAATACAATGATGAATGCTCTCATCGGTCTACACAATCTGTCACCTTTCAGAATACGGTTTCCCTCAACGGTTGCAATTACAGTCCAACTGTCTAATAAATTATGTCACAAGTGTTTCAAAAATGTTAACTGATATCTATGGTCAAGTGTTCTCTTGCATTCCAGACCCTGAAAGTATTCACGACACTCATCAATTGGTCCCGAGAGACTGGGTACTAATAACAAAGTTTCTTCAAAAGAATCCACTTGAGCCCAGATACAACGGTCCCTTCCAGGTCCTCCTCACAACTGCAACTTCAGTAAAATTGGAAAGAAAAGCCACCTGGATCCACGTCTCCCACTGTCAAAAGACCTGTACGCCAACAGCGGACCAGACAACAATACAAACATGATTGTGTATTTCTTTCTCATTTGGGGGGTGGGAATCCAGGGGCACAATGTAGCTGTTTTACTGAGACAGGCAGCTGATGATATGATACAAGCGGTTATGAGAACCCAGGTGGAAGCTGCCCTGGGACACCTGACGGACAATGCCCATGTCATGGGACACGCAATGGATGATACTGTCGCCAAACACAAACTAACCACTTTCTGGTATAATTCATCTAACACTCGCATGGTTACATACACCTTTAACTATTGTGATATACACCCATGCCCAGGTCCCCGCTTGCAATGTATCTGGAGAAATGGGATTCCACATGATTATGACATATATATGTGCATTACCAATTACTATTGGGGACAGGAGTGCGGTAGTTGGGCATCGGTGGGATGGAATACGGGAGTTGCCTGGAGACACAAACCACAAAGCGCCCTAGACGAGAAAGATAACAATAGTAAATCACTTCTCGCTTGTATGACACTGACAATGGCCCCAAACACCTGCCCCAAGTATAAATTACAGGAGTCGGATGATGATGGGGAGGTGCGGTTTAGAACAGGAGCAACAGCACTGAAACTAATTCTAACCCTAGAAAATCCAGGACCCGGGGATTCAGGTATCTATGTTCTGGGTTTGTGGGTAAAGGGGGGTTCAGAGAATCCGCAGACTCTGGGAAAATTCCGCCTACGAGATATGTACCTTGCCCCTGACTGGGTCCCTCCGCACCAACAGTCCAAACCCCTTAATCACCACATGATGATCTCTCCCAATGGTATAGTGGCCATCGCTGATCCCACTTTCGAGGATATTATGGCCATTGAAACAGGATACACAGATATGAATGTTTGGTTAGAATGGATGAAATATACCGCTCAGTCCCACAACAGAACCAATTGCTATGTGTGTGGTACTGCTAGGCCTCATCTAGGTACGGTACCCCTCAATATCCAGAGGATGTCGAGGAATGCTTTCTCAGCTTGTTTACCAACACCACTCTAAGTCACGATGCTTGCAAAGAATGGAGGTCCAAATACCCCCTCCAGACACGAAACCCCAGACTCTCAGAGAGTATCACCATCTACCCCGGGAACTACACCTGTTACTCCTCTTGGGAACCGGTGGCCGGGTAGTTGGAAACTTCACAGAAGGCTATTGTGCGCAGTACAGCGCCGTGGAGAAGAAGAAGGTGCAAAACCAGGTGATCTCCCTGGGAGATGTCTATTGGATCTGCGGCGACATGCGAGTCCGCTCCCGCTTGGTAGGTGCGTGGGACGGTGAGTGTGCTCTGGCTAAAGCCATCATGCCCCTCCACATCCTGCCATTTGATGATGATCTGCCTAATGCCCACACCCCCGGACTCACTAGACAAAGGAGACAGGCGAATTCTGTACCTGGCAGTTTCGATCCACACGTCTACCTTGATGTCATAGGAGTCCCAAGGGGGGTGCCTAATGAGTTCAAGGCTAGAAACCAGGTAAAAGCGGGATTTGAATCTTTAATCCCCATGGTAACCATCAACAAGAATGTTGATTGGATTAACTACATCTATTTCAACCAACAGAGGTTTGTTAACTATACCCGAGATGCCCTCCAGGGTTTGGCCGACCAGCTAGGCCCGACCTCTGCAATGACCTTCCAGAACCGAATGGCCCTCGATATGCTACTGGCAGAGAGGGGTGGGGTCTGTATGATGCTGAAAGGTACTGGTGGCTCCTGTTGCACCTTTATCCCAGATAACACAGGCCCCACTGGTAAAGTCACTAAAGCCATTAAACGATTGGACGACCTGTCCGAAGAACTGAAGAAAAACTCTGGCATTACTGATCCATGGGATCAGTATTTTAGTTGGATGAGTGCCTGGCAAAAGATCCTCACACAAATAGGGATAGTTATCCTGGTAATGATGGTTCTGTTGACGGTGATTGGATGTTGTGTTTTACCCTGCATTAAAAAGGTTATCAAAAGAACTGTGGAATCCACTACACCTTTACTGCTTAATCAAGTGTGTAGGGACACTGGGGAGAATATTAACACTTCCTATACTAGTCTAGAATTTCTGGGGGTTCCTGTGAATAAAAGGTATGACGAACTCCGCCCACCTGTAACAAATCATCCACAGAATTATGAATCCATGCATCCCCTATCTCGAGAACACCGCCCATGATTTGGCTTTAAGCCAAGGTTAGTGACCCGTTGCAAGACGAGTTAATGCCGACCCTTGACCCGCCGGTCTCGACCATGCACAGAAGACCGGACTACACAGGGGTTAAATTCTATAGGAATTTCTCGTCTCAACCTCCGGCGAAGATTTGGGATGACTGGCGAGACTATTAGGGGAACGGATGAAGGCACGGCTCGTCTCCAGGGGTACACTTGGGAAAATGTGCATTTTTAGGGGGGACTGTTGTGGACAGAAATGTATATATTTGCTAATAATATTCAAAGGCTTAGAAAAATACTCATTTAAGTAGTGTAAGTGGTTAATTAGGATTTATGAATCAAATGCATATTATTCTTAAACGCTATCTTTGTTTGTGTACGCACATGTAGTTTCTTTTTCCAAGTATCAGGAGAATGTTTTGGGAACATCCGAGAATGTCCTGTAACAAATGTCCTTGACGGCTAAAGGAACAGCTCGAAGACACTGATGTTTTTCTTTAAACTGTATTAAACAATGTCTGTGATGACGGATATAATGACGAATGGAATGTTGGGCAACAGCCTGTTATCAGTACATGTAATAAAGCATAAAAAGGCTTGTGGATTATCAAATAAATGGGCTCAGAGCAGTCATTTGGCTCGGAAGCTATATAGACGTATTCATTGTCTGTGTGTCTTCTTTATGCGCAAAGCTATCTGACTTCTCTACCAAATTAGACAGAAACTGGCATCCGACGAAGGACTTCTGATGTCCATTGCAATGTCACTCTGCAATGAGCACATCAGGGAACAATACAACTCATCTCCAAGTACAACATAGACATCAGGGGATAGAACACAGAACAAGGACGCCCTCTACCTACAAGGAGCACAGGGTGACTTTGAAATTGGTAGAGGCCTGTGGAACAATGAGTAAAAGCTGTAAACCATTTAGACACCTTTATCACAGACATGTCACTTTAATAAGGAGATTGATTATCTGTTTCAGGATCCAGATCTTTGTGGTCAAAGTGAAACAAATGTGTCCGGACGGGACAAAAAGAAAATTAAAAAATGCTTTATTTACGTTCCTTCACTTTCTTCCGTCCCCTGACAGGTGTCTGTGATATAAAACGCAATCGATACCTGACGTCCATCCAGTAATTCGTCCACGTATAAAATAAGAGGAATGGTCTCCCGCGGCCGCCGGACATGTTTGTAAACTGAGGAATGAATGAAATGAATGGCTGGCTTGTGTTTCCGTATACTTTGCTGAAATGGACGCGGTGACAGGATTCGGACAAATCTCTGCGTCTCCTGTGACGGATTGAAGCGGTGGACGTGTCCGTTGCGTTTCTCACCGGCGCGTTGATTGAAGAGTATAAAATTATCAGATAAATGTGTTTTCTGAGAATGCCGGGCGGCTTCCCGCCAGCGAGTGTGATGTCGCCTCCATTTATATCACTCTCTGTAGTCTCCCTCATATATTTCTGTCCTTTGCTACGCTTTTGGTGAGTATCTGAGGCTCCAGCCCAGGGCTGGACTGGGAAAAAATTCAGCCCTGGACTTCATCCAGACCGGCCCACTTTAATTATGCAAACACGCACAAAAATAGTTTATAAACCAACTGGATCGCTCAACCAATTGCTCTACAAATTCCCAGGGTTGCTGCACAGCGATTGGGTAATACAATCCAACAGCACTGAGGTTGAGGATGCACCATGTCTTCAGGTGAGGCAAATGTGCAGCAGGTCTCACTGACACAGTGGCCCCAATATGAGACTGTGGCAGACTGCGTCTGTTCTACAGATGGTGAGGAAGTTCTCACCTCCCCCATTAAGGGCCCTGCGGTGAAACAGCATTCACTCTGGCCCAATGAGCCATCGGCCCACCGGGAATCTCCCTGTAGTCCCTATGGCCAGTACATGCCTGCTCCAGCCTGGGTTCAGGTTGAGGTGGGTTTGATGTGTTCCTGTGATGTTCCTCTGAGCGTGTCACTGGTCAGCGTCGTGTACCAGGGTTTACACGTTGACATTTTCTCTCTTTCCTTATCATTATTTTGTCTCATCGAGTTGGAAGCATTATCAGGGACAGAAGGTCACTTATCTCTTCTTTCCAACAGTATGGTGGACCTTCCCAAGGGATATTGTCCCATGTCACTGGCCATTAGCTAAGCCTGGATTTAACACAAGCTGAGGTGTCGCTTTACACAGGTGGATCGTGACGGTGTACCAGTAACCTGTAGCAGTGAAAGGAATCCAATGCTTGGCCTGTCCGTGCTGACTTCTCAACGTTCTAGGAATCCTTCACCTCATTGTTTTATGGTAAATCGAAGTGTCAGAAAGTGTTAAAGCCACATCTCCCGCCATTATGTGTGTATCCTTACAGTTACCTGTGCGCGTCGGACGTGGAGGAGGCGAGGAAGCATGGATGTGAACTGTGTTTGATGTACAGACACATGGACGCCACTCACAGAGCAGCGACTGATTAACTGAGCAGAGGAAAGTAACGCGAGGATGAGCAACAAAGAGTCCGAGCCGGATGCAGAGCGATACCCGAGTCTGTCAGTCATACAGTGACGATACAGAGACGCCACATAAAGACAAACAGATCCAGAAGGAAAGCTTATACAGGAAGGTTTTACACGCACGATTCCCCACCTTTAATATGGCGCAGGGAATTCTTATCACAGAAAGGTGAAAACGTGGGGTTTTAGGGTAAATCTCCAGGCTTTGTCCTGGCAGCCGGTGCTGCGCGCTGATATAAAGTGACAGTAAAGTGCTGCTTCCTCCTGGGTTTAATCTGTGATCCCTGAGATTAGTTTTATTAAATTCCCCGCGTTTCAGTGTAAATCCCAGTAAGCTGAGCCGGAGATTTCTCAGATTTGGGTAATAACGGGCCGATGGAAATGTTTCCTCCTCTCACCGGGCGACGCTTTGCAGAGGATTAAAGTGATGGAACGCACCCAGACAATATTCACTCTGTGAAATATTAACAGCGCGTCTCATTGCAATCATTTCCACGCGGCGCAATAAGCAGAGATCACACAATGCTCATTAAAAGCGTTTCTACGGAAACCGCCGGCCGGGAAGATGAATCCAAATGGAATAATTCATTATAAAATCTGTTTGTCTTTTTTAAATAAGTCGGCGCAGATATTCAGTTTTGGAAAAAACAAGTGATTCGATCAGCCTTCTTTTCGTGAATAATAATAAATACAAATAAAAACGTAAAACAAACTGCGACGCGTTACACTCACAATACACAAAGTAATGGCGAAAAAACAACATCTGCACAAAGGTTACACACTGATCAGCCACAGCATTAAACACCCGGAGAGGTCAAGCACATAACATTGATTATGTGGTTACACTGTCACGGGGGGGATATATATTGTCATGGGACGGGGAATAGTGTCAGGGTGGGATACTAAGTCACAGGGTAGCTATATTGTGGTGGGGGGGGAATATACCTGTATATTATCATGGGCCAGGATATATAGCATTTTGGGGCCATTCGGCTATTCCGAGAGCAGGCAGTTTGCAAATATTGGTGAATTTCCAGTGAAATACGGTGTCTGTTCGGCGGCAGTGAAATACGTTGCCTGTTCGGCGGCAGTGAAATCATCCATAGAGAAGCAATGGTTAATCTATTCACATTAAGCAGCAGAGAAATGTCAGTGAAAAAACGGTGCTGTTCGGCGTCAGTGAAATAGGGTGCCTGTTCGGCAGCAGTGAAATACGGTGCTGTTCGGCGGCAGTGAAATTACGGTGCTGTTTGGCGGCAGTGAAATCCCCCATAGAGAAGCAATGGTTAATCTATTCACATTGAACAGCAGAGAAATGTCAGTGAAATGCCCTGATGTTCAGTGGTTTCATTCGGCAGGTTTATTCAGGCGAATCCCATAGGTTTCAATGTTAAAAATATTCCCGTTTTAATCCAATATCTAATAAACCGTTTATTATTTTAATCTGCAGCAAAAAGTCTCTTTATTTATTTTTTAGGCATTTTTTTTAATATGTACTGTAACAGACCTTTTTATTATTATTCATAGGATCCTATAGATTAATTTCAGGCATTTTTGTGCAGTCGTTTTTTGTAAACAGTTTTTAAAAGTTGCAGTGTTTCTTTTCATTTTTTTACCTGTTCGTTGGCTTGTCGGCTTTTTCCGGCGGCTGGTTGGTTCTCCGTTCAGTGAATCGTCGGCTTTTTTCGGATCGATTCGGTATGTTTTCTGCTGGTTTACAGATGGATTCTGTGGGTTTTCAGATCAATACTGTGTGTTTTTCGGCATTTTTTCGGATGTGTTCGGCGTTATGCAGCGTTTTTTCCGATTGAAGCCGCAGCACGGTTGCGGTTACAGGAATTCCCACGCGGTGCTCCGGCAGATAGGTGAAATGTTTTATTAGGTATTAATAAAAGCAAATAAAATCCGCCTCGCACACGGTGCCCGGGCATTGTGTCCCTCACGGCTCGCTCAGGCACCTGTCAGGGTAATAATCCGTGTGTTAATTAACATCTCCTCCTCGTGTTATCATTAATTATTGCAATAAATGTGCGGCGTGATCAGACGCGGCCCGGAGGTCCTTTATCAAAGCTTATTATTACCTGTCACGCTATATTTACAATTAATTGTCAGCAAAGACTGAAATCCGAGCGGTGGAACGCGTTGGGACGCTCAGATTACCAGGGGGATAAACTGAAGTATCAGACACTCATCGTCAGATCATTTCGTTTCGTATCAGTCGCACAGATTCCGATTCCATCTCTCAGGGATGCAGGGAAAGCAGCGAGGAGGCGGCAGAGCCGGGTACCGGCCGCGGGCACAAGACATCAGGGATCCTGTGCCAATCTTGCTGACAAGTTAACGTCTGGAGCCGCTATACATGGCCCTATTCCAACCATAACTTGCAGCTTGGACGCTGCGGCTCCGTACTGTAAATCACCAGCTCATACTTTGTGTACGTTGTGTAGGAGACGTCATTTTGTGGCCAATCAATGAAGAACGAGCTATTCCTACCTCTTATAATACAGGCACATGCTTCTCCTCGAGAGCAGAGTGAGACTGGGAACACGTTCGCAGTCTCCCATCCGCGATCACACTGCGGTGCTGAGCGATCTCGCAAGAGCAAGCAAGCACAGAGCGCGCGGCACAGACGCACAAGGATGGACTCCAGGAGCTGATACTTGCGGTGGTGCAGAAGCACTACTGCTGGTGTCCGAGAGGTTAGCGCTGCGTTCCGTGCTAGGTACTGAGATAGAATCTTCCCTGGAATATAACGTCATTGTGGAGCCGGTATCTGCAAGCGCACATTATCCTGCTCACCGGCTCCATGTTAGTGTCAGGCATGGAATAGAGCCCATTGAGTTTGGTGGATCAGCTTCTCTGTTTGATGCCTCCTCTCTTAAAAGAAGTGTATTGGTGATTAACCCCTGCACTGCCAGACGTCTGTATGCCTTGTGACCTCAGCCTTAGCCATAGCGATGCGGGTTTCTTAAGTAAATATGGAAATTAATTAATAATATACTGGCCAGGTGTGAGTGTTGGGTTATGTCTTTGGGGTGTCTCTGCAGATACAGAATATCAGCCGCATGGACAATAATAGCCACAAGGACAGTAACAGCTGCATGGGCGGTATCAGCCGCATAGACAATAACCGCATGGACAGTATCAGCCGCATGGACAGTATCAGTCGCATAGACAGTATCAGATGCATGGACAGTATCAGTCGCATAGACAGTATCAGCCGCATGGACGGTATCAGCCGCATGTACGGTATCAGCCGCATGGACGGTATCAGCCGCATGGACAGTATCAGCTGCATGGACGGTATCAGCCGTATGGACAGTATCATTCGCATGGACGGTATCAGCCGCATGGACAGTGTCAGTAAAGCAGAGCATTGCGTGGGAATGCTTTGTCTGTGTCTGTGTAGGATCAGGCACATTAATATCTACGCTGTGCAATGTGAGGGGCTTCACCTGTTCTGGAGGGACGTCCTGCAGAGTAGGGATGAGCTGTTCGGTTCGATCAGTTCGGAGTTCGATTCGAACTTTGGCCGTTCGCAAGTTCGCGAACTTTGAACTTTTTGGCGTGTTCGGTTCGAGTTCGAAAACATTTTTTTTTTTAAAAAAAGTATAAAAAATGCTTAAAAATACAAAAAATACAAAAAAATCTAGAAATAAAGAGACTCTTTACTGCAGAATATTATAAGCAACGGTTTATTAGATATTGAATTAAAAAATAATGTCTACGTGCAAAGATTCTCACCTCTAAATGACCTGTGTTCTCAAACGCCGTAAACAACAGGTGTTAATTAGTGTTTGGAAATAACATGTGCTTTTAATTAGTCTGGTCTAATGAATTTGATACATTGTCTGTAGACTGAGGGTGTCTGGAGGTGTCTCCTGAACATGTATCAAACAACACCTGTGCTTCTGAGAAGTGTTCATTTCTCTACTAAATGTTCCTCTGATATGCTGTTTAACCCCTTAACCCTGCATTTCACTGCTGTGTGCTCAACTCATTTTTACCGCTTTCGCTCATCATGTTTAAACGCGATTTGAAGCCACATTTTATTATATGACCCAGACATATTAGATATCGTTCTTTCCGGCAGACTCCGCAGATTCATAATATATCATTTTTATATGTATACGTCATGTCCTGCCTGTATATTATGACAAAAAATGCAATACAAATTGAATTTTTAATCATCTGCAGTGTGTAAAGTGTTTTTTTTCACATTTTAGCACATGAGCATTTGCGGTTATGTTTTGTATGGGATGCGCTTGTACAAAAATTAGAAATGGGGACTTGTTACATTTTGTGGGGGGAATTATGTGATTTATAGCAAACGCACCCCATAGAAAAAAATCATTAGTGCAGCATTATTGTTCACATTATAATTGAAATATGAACAATATTGCTGCATTAATAAAAATAACACACAAAACAAAATACATGGTTTTTTTTTGGTTTATTTTTACTTTATACCTGGTCATGTTGGGTATCATTCAAAAGGCCATGCTCATGCCTTTCGATTGACACCCTCCATGACCCCCTAGCTGCCACGGTTCTGGAGATATCGGGGTTCAAATGATGCCACTATCTCCACCAGGGGATTCCGGGCAGCTAGGGGTTCCCCAGCTATCTGACGTCATCACGCTAAGCGTGAGGACATCAGGCAGTGAGAGGGGACCCAGGGGTGGAGCCGCCATCCAAGATGGCAGCCCCCACCGGAGCTAGGCCGCACTTCGGTGCCGCAAGGCATCTCTATTCACAGCCCCATCAGCATCTCTATACACAACCCCATCAGCATCTCTATACACAGCCTCACAGCATCTCTATACACAGCCTCACAGCATCTCTATACACAACCCCATCAGCATCTCTATACACAGCCTCACAGCATCTCTATACACAACCCCATCAGCATCTCTATACACAGCCTCACAGTATCTCTATACACAACCCCATCAGCATCTCTATACACAGCATCTCTATACACAGCCTCACAGCATCTCTATACACAACCCCATCAGCATCTCTATACACAGCATCTCTATACACAGCCTCACAGCATCTCTATACACAACCCCATCAGCATCTCTATACACAACCTCACAGCATCTCTATACACAACCCCATCAGCATCTCTATACACAGCATCACAATACACAACCCCATCAGCATCTCTAAACACAACCTCACAGCATCTCTATACACAACCCCATCAGCATCTCTATACACAGCATCTCTATACACAACCCCATCAGCATCTCTATACACAACCTCACAGCATCTTTATACACAACCCCATCAACATCTCTATACACAGCATCACAATACACAACCCCATCAGCATCTTTATACACAGCATCTCTATACACAGCCTTACAGCATCTCTATACACAACCCCATCAGCATCTCTATACACAACCTCACAGCATCTCTATACACAACCCCATCAGCATCTCTATACACAGCATCTCTATACACAACCCCATCAGCATCTCTAAACACAGCCTCACAGCATCTCTATACACAGCATCTCTATACACAACCCCGTCAGCATCTCTATACACAACCCCGTCAGCATCTCTATACACAGCCTCACAGCATCTCTATACACAACCTCACAGCATCTCTATAAACAACCCCATCAGCATCTCTATACACAGTATCTCTGTGATGATGCCACTATCTCCACCAGGGGATTCCGGGCAGCTAGGGGTTCCCCAGCTATCTGACGTCATCACGCTAAGCGTGAGGACATCAGGCAGTGAGAGGGGACCCAGGGGTGGAGCCGCCATCCAAGATGGCAGCCCCCACCGGAGCTAGGCCGCACTTCGGTGCCACAAGGCATCTCTATTCACAGCCCCATCAGCATCTCTATACACAACCCCATCAGCATCTCTATACACAGCCTCACAGCATCTCTATACACAAACAGCATCTCTATACACAGCCTCACAGCATCTCTATACACAACCCCATCAGCATCTCTATACACAGCCTCACAGCATATCTATACACAAACAGCATCTCTATACATAGCCTCACAGCATCTCTATACACAACCCCATCAGCATCTCTATACACAGCCTCACAGCATCTCTATACACAAACAGCATCTCTATACACAGCCTCACAGCATCTCTATACACAGCCTCACAGCATCTCTATACACAACCCCATCAGCATCTCTATACACAGCCTCACAGCATATCTATACACAAACAGCATCTCTATACATAGCCTCACAGCATCTCTATACACAACCCCATCAGCATCTCTATACACAGCCTCACAGCATCTCTATACACAACCCCATCAGCATCTCTATACACAGCCTCACAGCATCTCTATACACAAACAGCATCTCTATACACAGCCTCACAGCATCTCTATACACAGCCTCACAGCATCTCTATACACAACCCCATCAGCATCTCTGTACACAGCCTCACAGCATCTCTATACACAACCCCATCAGCATCTCTATACACAGCATCACAATACACAACCCCATCAGCATCTCTAAACACAACCTCACAGCATCTCTATACACAACCCCATCAGCATCTCTATACACAGCATCTCTATACACAACCCCATCAGCATCTCTATACACAACCTCACAGCATCTTTATACACAACCCCATCAGCATCTCTATACACAGCATCACAATACACAACCCCATCAGCATCTCTATACACAGCATCTCTATACACAGCCTTACAGCATCTCTATACACAGCATCTCTATACACAACCCCGTCAGCATCTCTATACACAGCCTCACAGCATCTCTATACACAACCTCACAGCATCTCTATAAACAACCCCATCAGCATCTCTATACACAACCCCATCAGCATCTCTATACACAGTATTTCTATACACAGCCTCACAGCATCTCTATACACAACCTCACAGCATCTCTATACACAGCATCTCTATACACAGCCTTACAGCATCTCTATACACAGCATCTCTATACACAACCCCATCAGCATCTCTATACACAGCCTCACAGCATCTCTATACACAACCTCACAGCATCTCTATACACAACCCCATCAGCATCTCTATACACAGCATCTCTATACACAGCCTCACAGCCAGTGGTGTATTTAGGTTTTGTGCTGCCCTAGGCCTGACTAAACTCGTGCACCCCCTAATTTAAATTTGAGGCACCCCTTCCTGTCAAGGGCACACCTCTTCCTGGTTAATCCCCACCCTTCCTCTTTAAGCTCCACCCTTTCCTTTTAGAGCTCCGCCTTTTCCTCTCTTTATATTAAAAGTGGATACCAAGTGCCTACTTGTATATTTTGTATACAATTTCAAATGTATCTATTGAGATAAATAGAATTATGAAATGTTTAAATTCAAGCATTTTTATAAAGATCAGACACGCATGTCAAGTATACTGAATCACAGCCGCTCTAATTGGTTGAACAATAAAATCCACAGAAACGTGCACTGCATATGAGTGTATCACAGAGCTGCACAGCAATAAAACCCACAGAAATGGGCACTGTGTATGAGCATATCAGAACTGCACAGCAATAAAACTCACAGTAATGTGCAGTGTGTATGAGCATATCCCAGAGCTCCAGGGCAATAAAACTCACAGTAATATGCAGTGTGTATCACAGAATCCACAGCAATAAAACTCCCAGCAATGCAATGTGCAGTGTGTATGAGTGTAACAGAATCCACAGCAATAAAACTCCCAGCAATGCAATGTGCGGTGTGTGTGTGTCAGCGTATCGGAATCCACAGCAATAAAACTCACAGCAATGCAATGTGTGGTGTGTGTCAGCATATCAGAATCCACAGCAATAAAACTCCCAGCAATGCAATGTGCGGTGTGTATGAGTGCATCAGAATCCACTGCAATAAGACTCCCAGCAAACCGAGTGAATATGAGCACACAGCAATTATTTATTCTATATTTACCGGCCTCCGTCCGCGGTAGGGCTGTGTGCAGAGTCAGCAGGGACTGTGTACGGACTCAGCAGGAGGTACCTCCAGGCCACGTTAGGATCACGGCTGTGCCTGTGCGTGGAGCCATCTTGTCAGCAGTGGGGTGCCACTGCCTGAGGGTGCACCGTGGCTTTGATTCCCTTCCCGGTGGGTGTTCAGTCCAGAATAGAGTGAGAGTCCGTGTTAATGAAAGGGCGGGCAGCTGCGTGCGTGTCACGTGGTTCAGCCAGTCAGGTGGTACTGAGACTCAGTACCACCTGACTGGCCGGACCGCGTGACCTGCACGCACGCATCCTCACCAGGAGCCAGGCGGCTCAATGACAAATTTCTATCACTGCAGTGCTGGTTAAGGAAAGGTCCACTTTAAACAGCAGTAAGCAGACAGGGCTTCATATTCTGCTGATAAACCCCCCCTTTACCTGCCATTTACTGTCATCTTCTCTCTCTGCACACAAATCACATCCCCCTCCCCTCTCCTAGAGCTGCTGCAGGGCAGGGGAGGAGCTAAGGAGGGAGGAGAGGGGGATTTTTATTCTATTTGATTTTATTCCGTATGCAAACGCTCTGCTCCGCTGCTCGTTGTTTGAGAACACAGCTCAAAGCTGACACACAGTGACGGTGGCACCTCCTAGTACCCCCTAATGACACCCAAATAATCACTGGTACCTGGGGCGGCCCGCCCTCCGCCACTCCCCTAAGTACACCACTGCTCTGTGATATGCTCACACACAAGTTTGGCGAACTGCCAGCAAGTACGGTGCTGTTTGAAGGCAGTGCAAATCCCCATAGAGAAGTAATGGTTAATCTATTCAGAGAACACCAAACAGCAGAAAAATGGCAGTGAAATACCCTGATGTTCGGTGGTTTCAATCAGCAGGTTTATTCAGGCGAACCCCATAGGTTTCAATGTTAAAAATATTCCCTTTTTTATGCAATAGCTAATAAACCATTTATTATTTTAATCTGCAGTAAAAAGTCTTTATTGATTTTTTATTTAGTACCTTTTAGTAATTTTTCAGCAAAATTCCCCCCCCTTATTTTTAATTTTTTCTGTAACAGAACTTTTTATTATCAATCATAGGATCTTATATGTAAATTCCAGACATTTTCGTTCAGTAGTTCTTTTGAAAACAGCAGGCCACGGGATTGCGGAGGCAGCATTCAGCGGCCGACTCCATGCACTTTGGGGACCCTGCGGTGAATGGTGAATTCACTGCAGGGTGGGGAAATTTTATTCCCCGAAGTGCAGGGAACTACAGAACACCAAAATGTTGGCGTCATTTCGGTGCTCTGTGAGTAACCCATTTAGTGGTGAGTTTTTTTGCTGCCCCCTGGAAAGTGAAAGCCTAGGCCTTGCCTACCCAGGACATACTTGAAAATTTGTGAAATCTCAATGTATCCTTCCTGGTAAAATACTTTGCAAAAGTAAAAAAAAAAAAAAATTGTTTTTTTTTAGGGGTGGGGCCACCAGTGCGGGCCGCCGCCCCCTGGAAAGTGCCGCCCTAGCCCTAGGCCTTGTTGGCCTAGGCCAAAATACACCACTGCTCACAGCATCTCTATACACAACCTCACAGCATCTCTATACACAACCTCACAGCATCTCTATACACAACCTCCCAGCATCTCTATACACAACCTCACAGCATCTCTATACACAGTCTCACAGCATCTCTATACACAACCTCACAGCATCTCTATACACAGCCTCACAGCATCTCTATACACAACCTCACAGCATCTCTATACACAACCCCATCAGCATCTCTATACACAGCCTCACAGCATCTCTATACACAACCTCACAGCATCTCTATACACAGCCTCACAGCATCTCTATACACAACCTCACAGCATCTCTATACACAACCCCATCAGCATCTCTATACACAGCCTCACAGCATCTCTATACACAACCTCACAGCATCTCTATACACAACCCCATCAGCATCTCTATACACAGCATCTCTATACACAGCCTCACAGCATCTCTATACACAACCTCACAGCATCTCTATACACAACCTCACAGCATCTCTATACACAACCCCATCAGCATCTCTATACACAGCATCTCTATACACAACCCCATCAGCATCTCTATACACAACCTCACAGCATCTCTATACACAGCCTCACAGCATCTCTATACACAGCATCTCTGTGAACCCTCAAATGAACCCCCTATCTCCACCAGGGGATTCGGGGCAGCAAGTAGTTCCCCGGCTATCTGACGTCATCACGCTATGCGTGAGGACGTCAGGCAGTGAGGGGGGACCCGGGGGTGGAGCAGCAATCCAAGATGGCGGCCCCCACCGGAGCTAGGCCGCACTTCGGCGCCACAAGGCGCTGAAGTGCGACCCGGTGCCTAAGGGGTTAAAGCCAGGCACTGCTTAAAAGGGGAGACTCTCCTTTTAAGCGGTGCCTGGCTTTTTTTTGTGGGACCTCCCGATCGGGAGGGAGAGGGATCCGAACGGATCCCCCCATCTCTTCCAGGCGATCTCCCGGCATTGCCGAGGGGTCGCCTGGAAATGACGTCATCGCGCATGGCTTGATGACGTCATTTACGTCGGGAGGAGCTTCTGAGGACGCTGAAGTCAGAATGCCGTGGGACCCTGGACAGAGAGGTGAGTATCTCCACCGGGGTCCCGCAAAGCTGATGATGTGTGGGACACGTCCTCCTCAGCATACAGCGGGAGTAACTGAGGACGTGTCCCACACGTCGTCAGCAGTGAAGGGGTTAAAAACGTATTTTTTTAAAACTTTTTGTCCTTGTTTCCTGTCTCCCAGGGCACTACCCGGACCCGGACATTGTTTTTAAGTGTTTCTATACATCCTAGAAATCCGCCACTTCACGGGCAGGTTATGGGGACCTCCTAGGCACGATATTTGAAGGAATTTTTCGTTTTTATTTTTAACCCTTATTTCATGGAAAACTCACTGTCCCTTTAAAAACTATTTTTTTTTACTTTTTGTCCTTGTTTCCTGTCCCCCAGGGCACTACCCGGACCCCCATACACCTTTTATGGCAAATATCTAGCATATATGCCCTCTTGGAGGGCACTCTAAAAATCGAACTTTGAGTCCCATTGACTTGTATTGAGTTCATGTTCGAGTTCGAATTCGAATTCGAACTTTTGAAAAGTTCGAGTTCGAATGCGAACCGAACTCGGGGGTGTTCGGCTCATCCCTACTGCAGAGGAGCAATTGGAGGTTTGAAGCTGCCAGAGTCTACATTCTCTGTGTCTTCTCAACACGTGCCATCCTGTGGCTCTCGGGGCCGGCGTGGCGTCCGTATCGCCCAGACACGACAAATGGAAAGTGCGGCTTCATAAAACTGAAATATTGCTTTAAGCTTTTAAGACACTAAGTGACGGCAGTGATTTCCCTGGATTTGGAAGACGCTCCGCTCCTCCTGACTGATTCCAGCAGCACAATAGTAAGTGATTAATTGCCGGCAGAGCTCGGCGTAACCGTAAGGAATTGGCACCGACCCCTCCTGAGAAGGCCTGGCGGAAAGTATCATAAAATTAATATATAGAGCTCTGACTTCCACTGCGTCCCCTACACTGACTGACCCCCGCACTGACTGACCCCACTGCATCCCCCGCACTGACTGACCCCCACTGCATCCCCCGCACTGACTGACCCCACTGCGTCCCCCGCACTGACTGACCCCCACTGCATCCCCCGCACTGACTGACCCCACTGCGTCCACCGCACTGACTGACCCCCACTGCGTCCCCCGCACTGACTGACCCCCACTGCGTCCCCCACACTGACTGACCCCCACTGCATCCCCGCACTGACTGACCCCTGCATTCACTGACCTCCACGGTGTCCCCCGCATTCACTGACCTCCACGGTGTCCCCCGCATTCACTGACCTCCACGGTGTCCCCCGCATTCACTGACCTCCACGGTGTCCCCCGCATTCACTGACCTCCAGTAATCCCCCACATTCACTGATCTCCAGTAATACCCTGCACTCACTGACCTCCACGGTGTCCCCTGCACTCACTGACCTCCACGGTGTCCCCCGCATTCACTGACCTCCACGGTGCCCCCTGCACTCACTGACCTCCACGGTGTCCCCTGCACTCACTGACCTCCACGGTGTCCCCTGCACTCACTGACCTCCACGGTGTCCCCTGCACTCACTGACCTCCACGGTGCCCCCTGCATTCACTGACCTCCACGGTGCCCCCTGCACTCACTGACCTCACTGACCTCTTTCACCTCCTACATTTGACATGTTAGGCGTCCCTTACCTGGTTCACGATGAATCACATAAAATCTGCACTATCTGTGATAAAAACTCATTAATTCTAATGAAAAATGTGGATTTTTGAGCAAAATCTTCTAAACATAAGTTTTCAATTAATAAATGTTCCATGGGTGCACATCCTTGTGTAACGGGCTGAGCATGCCAGTGTCTGCACACCCTAATGTACCAGACTGCGCACACCAATGTCTGCACACCCTATGTAACGGGCTGAGCACACCAGTGTCTGCACACCCTAATGTAACAGGCTGCGCACGCCAGTGTCTTCACACCCTAATGTAATGGGCTGCTCACGCCAGTGTCTGCCCACCTTAATGTAATGGGCTGCACATGCCAGTGTCTGCACACCCTAATGTAATGGGCTGCGCACGCCAGTGTTTGCAGACCCTAATGTAACGGGCTGAGCACGCCAGTGTCTGCACACCCTAAAGTAATGGGCTGTGCACGCCAGTGTCTGCACACCCTAATGTACTGGGCTGCGCACGCCAGTGTCTGCAAACCCTAATGTAATGGGCTGCGCACGCCAGTGTCTGCACACCCTAATGTAATGGGCTGTGCACGCCAATGTCTGCACACCCTAATGTAATGGTCTGCGCATGCCAGTGTATGCACACCCTAAAGTAATGGGCTGCGCACGCCAGTGTCTGCAAACCCTAATGTAATGGCCTGCGCACGCCAGTATCTGCACACCTTAATGTAATGGGCTGCGCACGCCAGTGTCTGAAAACCCTAATGTAATGGCCTGCGCACGCCAGTGTCTGCACACCTTAATGTAATGGGCTGCGCACGCCAGTGTCTGAAAACCCTAATAATTATACCCTTATAGAAACATAGAAACATAGAAAAATGTGGGCAGATAAGAACCTTTCGGCCCATCTAGTCGCCCAATTACATGGATACTTTACCTGGATTTATCTTTTGTTTAGGATAGCCTTATGCCTATCCCATGCCTGCTTAAATTCAATTACTGTTTTACCTCTACCACTTCTACTGGAAGACTGTTCCATGTATCCACCACCCTCTCAGTAAAATAATGCTTCCTGATGTTACTTTTAAACCTTTGCCCCTCTAATCTAAGACTATGTCCTCTTGTTTTGCTACTTTGTTTCCTTTTAAATATACTCCCTTCCTCCACCTTGTGGATTCCCTTTACGTATTTAAATGTTTCTATCATATCTCCTCTGTCTCGTCTTTTTTCCAAGCTGTACATGTTAAGATCATTAAGCCTTTCCTGGTAACTTTTCTCCTTCAAGCCGTACACCATTTTAGTAGCCCTTCTCTGAACTCTCTCTAAGATGTCTATATCCTTCTGGAGATACGGTCTCCAGTACTGCACACAGTACTCCAAGTGAGGTCTCACCAGTGCTCTGTACAGTGGCATGAGCACTTCCCTTTTCCTACTGCTAATACCTCTCCCTACACAACCAAGCATTCTGCTAGCATTATCCTCTTCTTACACTTTTTCCCATGTAAGTTACCTTCTTAAACCTACTAACCCCCTAACACTATCAGCTAACACTAGCTAACACTAGCAGCCAGATAACACTGGCAACTGCAATGCACCACAAGCATTGCCCAGAAATAGCGCCCCACGTGGCTAAGCAGGATGACCACACGTCTGCTCAGTGTATTTTTATGGCAGATAGCAGGCCGAGAGGATCTGCAAACCAGGAAGGCACCTGAGCCTGGCCGTATGAAACCACAACTCACCCCGTACCCTGCAGACCCTCCCCCACTATCGCCCTCCACTTGCCAGGCCGCCTATTTCACCGCTCCTCCCTAACCTAAACCATGTCCATCTTAAGCGCAATCCCTCAGCTGTGGCCGTTCAAACCACCAGCTGGCTTCCTGCCACATGGTAAAGTACCCAATTTAAGCGCAATCCACCCAGTTGTGGCTGTAAAAAACCACCAACTGGCTTCAAGCCTCGTGGGATACTTATCTGATGGATAATAATTGCTCTAAACCATGCTTTTAATCAAAGAACAATCCCCCAACCCTGGCCATTCAAAAACCACAGGCTGGCTTCATGTAACATGATGTATAATGTGATAGAATAGGCAGACTAACCATGTCTATATTTAGACAATCCCCCAGACATGGCCGTATAAACCACGAACCGGGTTCATGCAACATGGCATATTTCCGTATGGGAAACCACGGGCGGTCTTGCATGAGTGGTGGAATCACCACTCCATTGCCCCTATCCATGGTGCTTCTGCTGCGTGACCTTTCCAACATTGTAGCGAACCAGCATCTATGAAAGAGAAAACAAAACAGGGTGGGTTGGGTGGGAGTAAAAGAAAAATTATTGCAATACCAAAATGTCCCCCGCCCAGCCTCTTATATCCTCCCTTCCCCCTCCTTTTCCATTGTTTATCTTCCCATTGTACCCAATCACAAAGAGCCATGCTTCAGCTCATAAAACAAAGCCTGATCCCATATAACAAAGGAAACCCTCTACTCCTTTCACTCTTGTGCAATACAGGGATAATCCTTAAAACTCCTTCATTCCTAATTTAGTCTTTCTCTCGAACTAATGTAATGTTCTGAGCACGCCAGTGAATGCACACCCTAATGTAATGGGCTGCGCACGCCAGTGTCTGCACACCCTAATGTACCGGGCTGCGCATGCCAGTGTCTGCAAATCCTAATGTAATGGGCTGCGCACGCCAGTGTCTGCACACCCTAATGTAATGGTCTGCGCACTCCAGTGTATGCACACCCTAATGTAATGGGCTGCGCACGCCAGTGTCTGCAAACCCTAATGTAATGGACTGCGCATGCCAGTATCTGCACACCCTAATGTAATGGGCTGCGCAAGCCAGTGTCTGCACACCTTAATGTAATGGACTGCGCACGCCAGTGACAGCAAGTGAGTGTTTAGGAGTAAGTGCATGCCGGGAATGTGTCCCCCCCTCCTCCTCCTCCTCCCGCAGACCTCAGTCTTTACAAAGTCCAGCCTGAGGAGCTGAATACAAAATGCTACAGAAGGGGAGCCCAGCACCTGTGTTAGAACCCCCCCCCCCTGCATTACATCATGCCATCTCAGAAAATCCAGAAAATCCTGGACTTTACTGATTTCAGCTTTTTGAGGAGCAAAAATGTTTAAAAAAACCACCAAACCTCGAATTTAATGTCACTTTTCTGTATTGTTATCTGTTTCCTATAGGTTACACTTTGCATCAAACATCAAACTGTCACCTTTATATCCTTAAATCTCATTATTTACCCTAAAATCACCAATTACTGAATAAATAAATACAATAAATAAATTCTGATTCTCATCATGTACATTTTCATTATTTTATTCAAACTGCGGAAATTTGCCCCATGTATTTAATTCCATTTCTGTGAAATTGACTCATTTTGAAAAAAGAAAGATTTTATTTAGAGACGTGTATTGTACCAGGATAAGAACGCGGCGGCAATCAATGCATTCGTCATTCAGCTTCCGGGTCTTTCCGTGTTCATGCAATGAGCTTTTAACGTTCCATTAGTAAGCGGAGAATAATGAAACCGTGTCCGACGCGAACTGGAGAAAATGCCCAAAAACAATCACAGCGCAAGGAGAAACGTAATGTAATGATTAGGCGGAAAGTATAACCTGGCGCTAGGCGAGATTAACCTACGCAGCGCCATCTCATCAAATCTTCACGCTAGGTGCGCTGGACTGCTTGTTTGTTTGTTTATATATACACATGGTGGCTGTTTTAGAATTAGTTTGTTTCCCGGCCATTAAGTGATCGCTCCGAGAAACATCGCACATTATAATGTTAATGACGTCTCCCAAGGAAGACATGAGGGGTTATTCAATGAGGGACAAGGGTTTTCTATTGTTCCCACTTCGGCACCGACGGCAGGAAAATCCAACACCGGCAAGATCCTGCAAAGAGCGCTGACCAGCGGCACCTCCGTTATCCTTCCATAAAGAGAGTAAATTGTGGCTATTCTCAACTCAGTGTGTTTTGCTGTTATTGGTAACACCAGGGAATACATGATCTTAAAGTCATCCCCATATACCTCCTGTACAAACTACGGCGAGAACTACTCAAAATAAAAAATGACAGAAAGTACGATGGAAACCCCATAGAAAATGACACGAGACCTACGATACACAACTTCAGCAGAATCTATGGTTGAAACAATGGTAAAAAGTACAGAGCGCTCCACCAGTAGCTCCCTAAACGCTAAATACACTGTAACCATATGTGATACAATTTAACCATACGTGATGCGTCGTAACCTGCGTGATACCTTGTGCCCACATGTGATACACTGTAACTGTATCCGATCGATTGCAATATGTTTCCATTAGGCTTGTGCACCGATTTTTTTTTCGGTTCGATTCGGTTCGGCTCGTTCGGATGTTTAAACTTTTCGATTCGGCTCGTTTCGACCGATTTCTGTTTCGATTCGGTTCGGTTCGACTCGTTTTTCGTGTACATTTTTTTTTCGGAATATCGACCATTTTTCGTATTTTCGGGTCACTTAGCTCGTTTTTTGTATCGACTTTTCGAGATTTCGGAAATTTTCGTATTTTTCGGAACCTCTGTTCTCCTCGTTTCAAAGTTTGGTAGTCCCTGAACCAAAGAGGAGGAGCTGCTCGCGTGTAAATTCACATATATATAGCAGAGGCTGTCAGCAGGCTCTGCCCAATTATTTAGAGGAAAAAAATGTGAACTGTTTTTTACAGTTTCTGTTATATGGTTAGGGTAGGATCTTGGGTTCCTGCAGCGGTTTGGCCAGGACAGGTGTTAACCTCTTAATTAACCTCAACCAAGAGATGTCCTTTTGGTTTAAGTCTTGGACATAGAGTATTGAAGATCACTCCTGAATTTCCCAACAACTTTGAAGTGGACAGTCATCATCGAATTTCAGAATAAAACAGCTGGAACCGAAATCACGAATGGAACCGAAATCATGAATAGAGTGAAAATAAATTTCGATTTGACAGATTTCAAGTCCGTTCGAAAATTCCGAAAATATTTCGTTTCGGCTCAGAAAACTTTTCGGATCTGCCATTTTTGGATCTAAAAATTTTCGGAAAATCGGCCGCATCCGAAAACACGAATCGGGAAATTTCGTGAAAATTCCGAAATTCCGAAACCCCAAACGCACATCCCTAGTTTCTATTTCTGACAGCACCTCCCTCCCCCTCCCAGTCACGTGCGGTGTACCCCAAGGCTCAATACTCGACCCCCTGGTATTCACGATATTCATAAATGATCTGCCCAACGTCTGCAAAGCCTCAACTGTACACATGTACGTAGACGCCACCACAACCTATACCAGCAAAGCCTCAACTGTACACATGTACACAGACGCCACCGAAACCTATACCAGCAAAGCCTCAACTGTACACATGTACGCAGACGCCACCACAACCTATACCAGCAAAGCCTCAACTGTACACATGTACACAGATGCCACCGAAACCTATACCAGCAAAGCCTCAACTGTACACATGTATGCAGATGCCACCGTAACCTATACCAGCAAAGCCTCAACTGTACACATGTACACAGACGCCACCGAAACCTATACCAGCAAAGCCTCAACTGTACACATGTACGGAGACGCCACCGTAACCTATACTAGCAAAGCCTCAACTGTACACATGTATGCAGACGCCACCGTAACTGATATATATTCAAACAGGAAATTAAAAATATCTATCAATAAATTTTGTGGTTTTTGATATTCAAATATATATAGGGTCTGACTGTCTTCAAAATATGTAGCTTGCCCATTGTGTCTGGTTTTTCCACCCTTCCTGTTTGAATACAAGATGTGGGCAGATTTTCTGTTTAGCTTCAATTCCTCTCGAGGCTGACCAGGGGTGTTGATTAAAATGGATATCCTGTGTTAACTCTTTCCAGGCAAAATAGAAATGCCTGCGAAATCTATGTGACGTCTGATATAGAAAAACATCTGTGAACCATATATGGTAATCCATGTTAAACCGTGCTGGCCAAAATCTGACGTGGAAATGTATCTGTACTGATTGACTGTTATATCACATTCCTTTGTGGGGTGGATATAAAATTTTGTCTACAACGAAAGTTTTTATTGGTTATAAATTCTTTGAAATCTAATAAATGCAACTGGTTAAAACAGGAAGGTCAGATTTCTCTTAAGACTAACACAGACTTGTGTTTGATTTTGCTGAGATCTCTGCTGATCAGTGTTACATGCAGCTATTGCCTTGTTTGCTATATGGGAAGAAAACAGTTTATAGAAATTCCATTTATGGTAATTATAAACAGGACATTGATTTGATTAGCTAAATTTTTTATTTAACAGTTGGTGCCAGAAATGAGATCTAATAATACGTCTGATATGATTTTTTTTATGTCATACAGTCGCTTATATAGAAAAAAAGTCTTTGCCTTTTGGCTTTTGTTTCTTTTTAAGGCTCTGGCTGTGAGAGTCTTTGTGTTTTTTTTGTTTTTCTTTGTTTACACTCACCCGGAGGGATGATCTAGGAATGTAGGATCATGCCTTAAGTTGTTCGAGTTGCTGTTATACTATGCTTGTTTGTTTATCTTAACTCACCCTATAGAGAGCTGTTAATGAGCGGTGACTCACTCGTTATGTTGATGTACCCTGTGAATCCTCTAGTGCTGAGTCTATGTTGGAATTTGTTTATGTGTCACGCACCTGGGAAACAGACGTTTCTAGCATTGAGTATGTGTATATCGGTCGGTCTGTCTGTCGGTATTGTAGCTCCGTTGTGTTTTGGAGTTTTGACTAAGTCCATACCTGCTTGTAACTTGAGCATTTTATTTTAATTGATTAGATCTGCTTTCTTCTCATATAACAAAATGATTTTATCTCCCATTGAGAGCCATTTTTTGCGCTATTGCCAATTTTTTTTGCGTTGCTGTTGCTCACGCACTGTCTGGTTTCTGTATTATTTTTGCTAACTAATTATATATTTTTTAATTTTATTGCTGATATTTTTTATTTACATGATTTTAAATGCAATGTTTTTTTTTCCGATATCATGTTTTTGTATTTTATTACTTGTCACTGTTTCTAATTCAGAATTGATGTCTTTCATGTTTTACATTTTTATTATAATATGCAGCTGCCTGTATTTCTCTCTCTATATATATGTATATAGGGACTACCTATCTTAATACAGTTGCTTGTCTCCTATGTTTTCTATTGCTTAGCCTCGAGTAAAAAACAAAAAAAGAAGAGGAAATGGACAATAGCAGCTTTGCTTCACATTACCTTTCAAACGCGCCTGCTAACTAATTATTTTCTCTCATAAATTCTTGTAGAAAAAGTTTTTTTTGTTTGTTTTTTATTAATTATTATTATTATTATTCTTTATTTATAAAGCGCCAGCATATTCCGCAGCGCTGTACAATAAGCACAGTATAGACAGGGTTACAATATATTGAACAACATTTGACAAACAGTACAGGAGGAGATGAGGGCCCTATTCCTGTAGGAACTCGCAATCTGGGAGGGTTGGGGTTGGAAACAGGAGGAGAGGACTGTAAGGTGAGAGTGATTGATGGTTGCGTCAGTGAGTTGGGTGGTAGGCTTCCCTAAATAGGAACGTTTTAAGGGAGCGTTTGAAGGAAGAGAAGTTAGGGGAAAGTCTGACAGTACGAGGGAGAGCGTTCCAGAGAGTGGGGGCTGCGCGTGAGAAATCCTGCAGTCTATCATGGGAAGAGGTGATGCGGGGAGAAGCTAGGCGCAGGTCACTGTTTGACCTTAGGGAGCGGGCTGGGGTGTATTTGGTGATTAGTGAGGACAGGTAGTGGGGAGCTGAGTTAGTGAGGGTTTTGTAGGTAAGGATAAGGATTTTGAACTTAATTCTGCAGTGGATGGGGAGCCAGTGAAGGGACTCGCAGAGGGAAGCGGCAGAGACAGAGCGGCGGGTGAGGTGAATTAGCCTGGCGGAGGCGTTCAGGATGGATTGTAGGGGGGAGAGGTGGGACAGAGGGAGGCCAGATAAGAGATTATTGCAATAGTCGAGTCGGGAGATTACCAGGGCGTGTATGAGTTGTTTTGTGGCGACAGCGGTAAAAAAATGGCCGAATTCTGTAAATATTACGCAGTTGGTATCGGCAGGAGGAGGAAAGAGACTTGGATGTGGGGGATAAAGGAAAGAGCAGAGTCCAGTGTAACTCCAAGACAGCGAACTTGGTTTGATGGGAGATGGTGATACCCTCCACCGTGATAGAGAAGTCAGGAGGTGGGGCAGCATTAGAGGGAGGAATAAGTAGGAGCTCAGTCTTTGACATGTTGATCTTTAGGTGGTGGGAAGGCCATCCAGGAGGAGATGCCAGATAACAGTCACTGACTTTTGAAAGGACAGGGGGAGAGAGATCAGGGGTAGAGAGGTAGATCTGAGTGTCATCAGCGTAGAGGTGGTAATTAAAGCCAAAGCTGTTGATGATTTTGCCCAGGGAGGAGGTGTAGATGGAAAAGAGCAGCGGACCAAGGACAGAGCCTTGAGGTACACCAACAGATAGAGGCAATGAAGAGGAGGAGTTACCAGCAAAGGACACACAGAAGGACCTGTTGGATAAATAGGAGTCAACCCAAGCAAGTGCAGTGTCCCCGAGACCCAGAGAGTTGAGGGTCTGTAGAAGGAGGGGGTGGTCAACAGTGTCAAATGCAGCCGAGAGGTCAAGCAGGATGAGAATAGAATAGTGGCCATGGTTTTTAGCAGTTAGGAGGTCGTTGGTGACTTTGGTGAGGGCAGTTTCAGTTGAGTGTAGGGGACGGAAGCCAGATTGCAGGGGGTCAAGTAGGGAATTGGAGGACAGGAAGATGGAGAGGCGGTTGAAGACTAGTTTTTCTAAGAGCTTAGAGGTAAAGGGAAGCAGGGATACAGGAAGGTAGTTGGATGGAGAGTTGGGATCTAGGGATGGTTTCTTTAGTAAAGGGGTAACTAGCGCGTGTTTGAAGGCGGATGGAAAGGAGCCAGTGGAGAGAGATAGGTTGAAGATGTGTGTGAGAGCAGGGGTGAGGGAGGAGGAGAGGGGAGGAATTAGATGTGAGGGAATGTGGTCGAGCGGGCACGTGTGGTGAGATGTGAGGAGGACAATAAGGAATTGACTTCCTCCTCAGTGGCTGGGAGGAAGCGGCAGAGGGTGGCAGATGGGACCTGTGGGAGTGGAGGTGGCAGATAACTATCTTGTGTTGGGATGTTGCTTCTGATAGTTAAAGTTTTACTGAGGAAGTAGTCTGCCAGGTCTTGAGCGCTGAAGGCAGCTGAGGGGGGAGGTGCAGGTGGGTAGAGGAGGGTGTTGAAGGTGGACCAGAGCCATTTAGGGTTGGAGGACAGTGTAGATATAAGAGATGAGAAGAAGGATTGTTTGGCCAAGTGGAGGGCAGAGGTGTATGACCGGAGAATAAACTTGAAGTGAACAAAATCGTTCGTTATTAATCGTTTTTTCTATTTGCAATATGTAGTAGTTAATATGATGTAGAAAAGAAAGATGTATTTAGCTGTGAGTTCTGGAATGTGTCTTATTTTCATGCAATAGTGGGATAATCAACTGCTGTTTTTTTTTTCTTTCTCCATTATTCTGCAAGACGAGTTATTTTTCTTTGGTTTTTTTTATAAGGATTGTTTTTTCTCTGTTCAATTATTCCCCTTATGTCTCTTCTTGATCTAAACCAAATGTGAAATTTTTTTGGAATATAAGATGGATAATGGGATATGTAGTTATTTTTGTTGTTCTGTTAGTATGCTATAATGGGATTTGTTGTATATTGTGTGTATCTATTAGGGATAATTAGACGTATATAACAAATAGTAATAATTGATAATTTGTTATCATTATTGATTTTTAAATTATCCCGAGATTTAAAAGGGTGTGGTCGGTTATTTTTCTCTGGTCTTTATTTGAGTCCAGCACAAAGGATTGACCACACCTTAATATAAGTTATATGTTTTGCATAAGGGACGTGCATGCCTGTGTAGTCTTCTTTGTTACTGAACAAATGATAATCTCTATTAAAGATATAATAATAATAATATTTGAATCCCTATTAAATAATTGCCAAAATGACTGACTGAAGTCATTTACAGGTTTTGTAACCTATACAATGGAATATATATAGGTGCAACATAATACAGTAGGCAAAGAGGACCTGTTTAAGAGCTTACAATCTAAAAGGAAAGAAGAAGAAGAAAAAAAAGGAAATTAGGCAGAATTATTTGGTATTCAGGTGATAAATAAGTGGAGATAGAAGGTTTTTTGTTGATCAAAGATTGTAATTTAACAATCCTAAATTAAATGAATTCGTAATATGTTGACACTAATTTGAAAAAACAGATGTTGGTGATATTACTAATTGGGGATTTGTGCAAATAAATATTTGATAACTATTTTTAACATGCCCGTTTATACGTTTTTTCCCAATTTATGATAGCAGTGTTATGTGTTTTTTAAAAAAAAAATTAATATACAAGAGAAAAAGACAATGATGACCTTTGCAAAAGAAGAAAAGGATTTCAAAACTCCCTCCTCTCCCCCTCACCCCCTCCCTTTTAGGAAACGAAAACAAAGAAGACTGTGATGGTATATCTGTTAACCCCTGATGTTCTTTTTCCTTATAGGAAATTAAATACCTTTTTTTTCTCAGACTTATTTTCTGATTCAAAGCTAGCGAAGACAAAGAATGATTTATACACTTCACTCAGATGAAAGTTTTTAGTCATTGCCGTGCTACATTTACAATTGCTTTCTCATTGAAAGACTGTCCGTTAATCAAAGAAATTTTATCAACAACTCATCGATAACTTATGCGATTAAAGAAGATCATTGATTTGGAAATAAAACTTAAAACACATGAATTACTAACATGTCAGTTTCACAAAACAGTTATATTTGATTCTAAACCAATAAGACAGAAGACAAAGAAAGAAGAAAAATAATGTATTTTTCTATGTTAGAAACATAGAAAAATGTCGGCAGATAAAAACCTTTCGGCCCATCTAGTCTGCCCAATTACATGGATACTTTACCTGGATTTATCTTTTGTTTAGGATAGCCTTATGCCTATCCCATGCCTGCTTAAATTCAATTACTGTTTTGGCCTCTACCACTTCAACTGGAAGGCTGTTCCATGTATCCACCACCCTCTCAGTAAAATAATGCTTCCTGATGTTACTTTTAAACCTTTGCCCCTCTAATCTAAGACTATGTCCTCTTGTTTTGCCACTTTGTTTACTTTTAAATATACTCCCTTCCTCTACCTTGTGGATTCCCTTTACGTATTTAAATGTTTCTATCATATCTCCTCTGTCTCGTCTTTTTTCGAAGCTGTACATGTTAAGATCATTAAGCCTTTCCTGGTAACTTTTCTCCTTCAAGCCGTACACCATTTTAGTGGATTATCATTGTGTTGTCTAAGTGATAATTATTCTGTATCTTTTATTTTATATTTTCTTATCTTGTTGTTTGGTTACAATCAATATTGTTAAAATTCCCTGACACATTTAGGATTATTGGAGATCACATCCAATTAAAATTAGAGTTAATTAATTAATTTAATGTATTGGCATAAATACGTTTCATGACATATTTAGTGTTAAATGGAATATAGTTTAATTCAGGTTTAAATGATTGTAGAAAAGTTTTAATTCGGTAAAATTATACGTTGTTTTAATTTTTTTTATTTTATTAGGATTGGTGTGTTTTATAGACACCAGTTTTGTTTCAAAACACCAAACAAGAATGGATAAAAAAAATGATATTTTGAAATATTAAAATGGGTGGAGTATGCACTTCGTCTATTTCCCTTTTGAGCCAAAGTTGCGTATATATATATATATTTTTTTTTTATTTTTTTTTTCTCTAATGCAATGAGTCAGAAGTAGTATGATTTTCTTTTTTTGTTGCGTGAGGCCCATATGCTTTGCGGGGAAATTTTTAAATTTATTATCTGTGTCTCTTCTTGTGTAATTAACATATTTTTATTGTTTTCATTCGCTTGAAAATGAATGAATGAATGTGTATATGACATATGGAACAAATCATGGACATTTGTGTCAAGGTCAAAGGTCACAGGTAATAAGCAACCAGCGAAAAGAGACTGGTTCAGGAGCCCGTATGTTGGGAGCTCTGATTACATTGAATGATTATGCGTCTCAAGCTGGGATGTTGAAAAAGACCAAAAACCTTGCTCTCGCACTTTGGACAAGGACTATGGAATTTGATTGCGAGATATTATATTTTTTCTTTAATCCCTAGATGAGTGTGAGAAAGGATTGGATTTGAGAAAATGAGAATGTATTTCTTGAGAGTGGTTGTGAATGCAGGTGTGTATGCGTTCTGTGAAGTGAAGCTGACCATAGGAAAACACACAGATATACAGTCATGGCCGAAATTGTTGGCACCCAAGAATTCTTTCCAGAAAATCAAGTATTTCTTACAGAAAAGTATTGCAGTAACACATGTTTTGCTATACATATGTTTATTCCCTTTGTGTGTATTGCAACAAAACAAAAAGAGGGAGGAAAAAAGCAAATTGGACATAATGTCACACAAAACTCCAAAAATGAACTGGACAAAATTCTTGGCACCCTTTCAAAATTGTGGATAAATGAGATTGTTTCAAGCATGTGATGCTCCTGTAAACTCACCTGGGGCAAGTAACAGATGTTGCAATATAAAAATCACACCTGAAAGCAGATAAAAAGGAGAGAAGTTCACTTAGTCTTTGCATTGTGTGTCTGTGTGTGCCACACTAAGCATGGACAACAGAAAGAGGAGAAGAGAACTGTCTGAGGACTTGAGAACCAAAATTGTGGAAAAATATCAACAATCTCAAGGTTACAAGTCCATCTCCAGAGATCTAGATTTGCCTTTGTCCACAGTGCGCAACATTTTCAAGAAGTTTGCAACCCATGGCACTGTAGCTAATCTCTCTGGGCGTGGATGGAAGAGAAAAATTGATGAAAGGTTGCAACGCAGTATAGTCCGGATGGTGGATAAGCAACCCCAAACAAGTTCCAAAGAAATTCAAGCTGTCCTGCAGGCTCAGGGATCATCAGTGTGAGCGCAAACTACCTTGTCAACATTTAAATGAAATGAAACGCTATGGCAGGAGACCCAGGAGGACCCCACTGCTGACACAGAGACATAAAAAAGCAAGACTATAGTTTGCCAAAATGTACTTGAGTAAGCCAAAATCCTAATGGGAAAACGTCATATGGACAGATGAGACCAAGACAGAGCTTTTTGGTAAAGCACGTCATTCTACTGTTTACCAAAAATGGAATGAGGCCTACAAAGAAAAGAACACAGTACCTACAGTGAAATATGGTGGAGGTTCAATGATGTTTTGGGGTTGTTTTGCTGCCTCTGGCACTGGGTGCCTTGAATGTGTGCAAGGCATCATAAAATCTGTGGATTACCAAAGGATTTTGGGTCGCACTGTAGAGCCCAGTGTCAGAAAGCTGGGTTTGCGTCCGAGATCTTGGGTCTTCCAGCAGGACAATGACCCCAAATATACGTCAAAAAGCACCCAGAAATGGATGGCAACAAAGCGCTAGAGAGTTCTGAAGTGGCCAGCAATGAGTCCAGATCTAAATCCCATTGAACACCTGTGGAGAGATCTTAAAATTGCTGTTGGGAAAAGGCGCCCTTCCAATAAGAGAGACCTGGAGCAGTTTGCAATGGAAGAGTGGTCCAAAATTCCGGGTGAGAGGTGTAAGAAGCTTATTGATGGTTATAGGAAGTGACTGATTTCAGTTATTTTTTCCAAAGGGTGTGCAACCAAATATTAAGTTAAGGGTGCCAAGAATTTTGTCCAACCCATTTTTGGAGTTTTGTGTGACATTATCTCCAATTTGCTTTTTTCCCTCCCTTTTTTTGTTTTGTTCCAATACACACAAAGGGAATAAACATGTGTAAAGCAAAATATTTGTTACTGCAATACTTTTCTGTGAGAAATACTTGATTTTCTGGAAAAATGTCTGGGGTGCCAACAATTTCGGCCATGACTGTAGATCTGACTCATGTTGATTATTAGATAAATTAACTTTTAAATTCAAGTTATTATATTTTCCTTGTTCATTGAAGTACATTTTGGGAAATGGGAATAAATAGTTATTTAATGTCTAGATTAGGTATTTGGCCCAAGCTCCAAGTGTGGTTCGCTGGATGAGTGAATCTAGATAGATAAGTGTATTTTATGCTCATAAAGAGCCTCCTTGGGGAATCCCTTTCATACATCTAAAGGTATTAGGCGATAATACTGTGGCCCCAGGTATAATTAGTTTAATTGTCTGAGTTTTGGTTAATCCTTTTAGGTGATATGTGATCAAAAGAAGGAATTGATAGATATTTTTAATTTCCTGTAGGAATATATATCTATAAATTTTGTAATTTTTGATATTCAAATATATATAGTGACTGACTGTCTTCAAAATATGTAGCTTGCCCATTGTGTCTGGTTTTCTCCCCCTTCCTGTTTAAATACAAGATGTGGGCAGATTTTCTGTTTAGCAACATTTCCTCTCGAGGCTGACCAGGGGTGTTAATTAAAATAGATATCCTGTGTTAACTCTTTCCAGGCAAAATAGAAATGCCTGGGAAATCTATGTGACGTCTGATATAGAAAAACATCTGTGAACCATATATGGTAATCCATGTTAAACCGTGCTGGCCAAAATCTGACGTGGAAATGTATCTGTACTGATTGGCTGTTATATCACATTCCATTGTGGGGTGGATATAAAATTTTGTCTACAATGAACGTTTTCATTGGTTATAAGTTCTTTGAAATCTAATAAATACAACTGGCTAAAAAAGGAAGGTCAGATTTCTCTTAAGACTAACACAGACTTGTGTTTGATTTTGCTGAGATCTCCGCTGATCAGTGTTACGCGCAGCTATTGCCTTGTTTGCTATATGGGAAGAAAACAGTTTATTGAAATTCCATCTATGGTAATTATAAACAAGACATTGATTTGATTAGCTAAATTTTTTATTTAACAGTAACCAAATACCAGCAAAGCCTCAACTGTACACATGTACGCAGACACCACCGTAACCTATACCAGCAAAGCCTCTACTGTACATATGTACACAGCCGACACCGTAATCTATACCAGCAAAGCCTCAACTGTACACATGTACGCAGATGCCATTGTAACCTATGCCAGCAAAGCAAATCTCCCCCAGCTGGAGGCCGCAATGCAAGAATAATTCACAGAGGCAGAAAAGTGGATCAAACACAGCAAACTATAACTAAATACTGACAAAACTGTAACGATGCTCTTTGGAACAAAACCTAAACTACATAAATTGCAAAATTCCCATCTACATTAGGGATGAGCGGTTCGGGTTCGGACGGTTCGGGGTTCGACCCGAACTTAGCCTGTTCGAGTAGATCGCGAACACCGAACATTTCCGGGTGTTCGCCGCATGTTCGACCACAATGGACCACAATGCATTTTCCCACCGGCCTGAAGTTCGTAATTGGCTACAGCCTTGCACCTGACCACAGGTCTGGTGCAAGACTGGTTCAACACTATGCCAATCACCACTCAGAGTCCTGATTGGGCAAATTTTGGCAAATCATGGGCTCACAGAGCTAAGTCCCGCAGCACACTATATAACGTTTCCACGCGCCGATTCTGCACGCATTTCAGAGGAGATTTCAAAGGAGATAGTTGTGTCTTGTTACTGCCGGTCTGCCACGCTACTGGGGGGGTCTAGGAGGGTCTCATTTCTACCAAATATCAGGGAATTTATGTGATGTGTGTCTTTTCACTGTGCCAGCAAGTTTTTTTGGGGTTTACAACTTACTTTAAAACATTTGTGAATTGAGGTGATCTTCTGGGTCTTGTCACTGTGCCAGCAAATCTTTTTGGGGCTCACTAATTTCTTTAAAACATTTGTGAATTGAGGTTATCTGTGTCTTGTCACACAGCCAGTACCACGCAGTATTTTGGGGGTCACAAATTTCTAAAAAACATTTGGGAATTGAGGTGATCTGTGTCTTGTCACTGCCAGCAAGTATTTTGGGGGGTCACAAATTTCTAAAAAACATTTGTGAATTAAGGTGATCTGTGTCTCGTCACACATCCAGTACCACGCTGTATTTTGGGGCTCACTAATTTCTACAAAACATTTGTGAATTGAGGTGATCTGTGTCTCGTCACACATCCAGTACCACGCATTATTTTGGGGCTCACTAATTTCTACAAAACATTTGTGAATTGAGGTGATCTGTGTCTCGTCACACATCCAGTACCACGCATTATTTTGGGGCTCACTAATTTCTACAAAACATTTGTGAATTCAGGTGATCTGTGTCTCGTCACACATCCAGTACCACGCTGTATTTTGGGGCTCACTAATTTCTACAAAACATTTGTGAATTGAGGTGATCTGTGTCTCGTCACACATCCAGTACCACGCTGTATTTTGGGGCTCACTAATTTCTTTAAAACATTTGTGAATTGAGGTGATCTGTGTCTCGTCACACATCCAGTACCACGCTGTATTTTGGGGCTCACTAATTTCTTTAAAACATTTGTGAATTGAGGTGATCTGTGTCTCGTCACACATCGAGTACCACGCATTATTTTGGGGCTCACTAATTTCTACAAAACATTTGTGAATTGAGGTGATCTGTGTCTCGTCACACATCCAGTACCACGCTGTATTTTGGGGCTCACTAATTTCTACAAAACATTTGTGAATTGAGGTGATCTGTGTCTCGTCACACATCCAGTACCACGTGGATTTTGGGGCTCACTAATTTCTTTAAAACATTTGTGAATTGAGGTGATCTGTGTCTCGTCACACATCCAGTACCCCGCTGTATTTTGGGGCTCACTAATTTCTTTAAAACATTTGTGAATTGAGGTGATCTGTGTCTTGTCACTGCCAGCAAGTATTTTGGGGGGTCACAAATTTCTAAAAAACATTTGTGAATTGAGGTGATCTGTGTCTCGTCACACATCCAGGACCACGCTGTATTTTGGGGCTCACTAATTTCTTTAAAACATTTATGAATTGAGGTGATCTGTGTCTCGTCACTGGCTGCCAGCTATCAGTGTGTCTCACTGATTTATACCAGAGTTCTTTAAATCTTTATACCAGAGTTGAATCAGAGTTCTGTATATATTAATCTATATATCACTCACCATGTCTGAAAGAACAAAAAGGACAGGCAGATGCTCCCAGACACAGATAAGAGGGCAAGCAGCCCCTGTGTCGGGAGGCTGTGCTTCTGGTCGTGGTGGACGTGGTGCATCCTCTGCAGGGGCACGCTTGTCCTTTCTAACTGGTGCTGGCCATCTTAAGCAGCAGCAACATACAGAGGACTTGGTGGATTGGCTAACCAGGCCATCCTCATCCTCCGAGTCCTCTGCCAGCCAGACTTCTAGTGCTTTACAGTCCACCTCAGCTGCCAAAGCATCTAATGCAGCCTCCATGTCCACAGCTACTCCTGCCGTAGCCTCGCTATCACACACGGAGGAGTCAGCTGAATTGTTTGACTACAATGAGAGTGACATGCTGCTTGAGGATGCGCAGCAAGTACAGTGCTCTGATTCAATATCTGAGGTTGAGCAAGGGAGTATAATCAACCTAGAGGAAGGGGGTGCCAGTGATGACACACAAATAACTGGCACTCATGTTGCCCCAGCAGCTGCAGCATACTGCCAAGTTGGCTCCAGTGACGAGGAGATAGGGGGTGAAGATAACATTGATGATGAGGTCACTGACTCCACCTGGGTGCCAGATCGAACTGAGGAATCAAGTGAGGAGGAGGAGGAGGCACAGCAAACACGAGGCACAACATCCTCTGTGAACAACCGTAGCACTAGCCAGTCCAAGGCATCAGATGTCAGAGCTGCTCCGGTGCAGAGCGCTGTTGTCTCAAAGAACACATGCAGGAACTCTGCTGTCTGGGAGTTCTTTAAGAAATGTGCAGCAGACCCTACCATTGCTATTTGTAATCTATGTCAGATGAGGCTGAAACGTGGGATAAACACAGGACACTTGGGTACCACGTGCTTGAGGCGACATATGAACAAGTGCCACACATCCCATTGGCGCAAAACTTTGCGTAGGTCCTCCTCCTCCTCAACTGTCTCTACCCACACTGTATGTCCTGTCATGTCATTGCCTACAACCTCCACCGACAGGGATGATGCTACAGTAATGGATGTACCAGGTCCTTCCTCACAATGTGACATCATCCCAGTAGCTGAAGATTTACGCAGTCAGATTACGTTGCCGCAGCTGCTGCAGCGAAAGAAAAAATATAGTCCCAACCATCCCCAAGCACAGTGTCTAAATGCCAGCTTAGCAAAATTACTCGCATTGCAGCTGCTGCCTTTCCAGCTGGTGGACTCTGCTCCCTTCCGTGAATTTCCTGAATGTGCTGTACCACAGTGGCAGGTTTCAAAACACCATTATTTTTCACGCAAGGCCATTCCAGCACTATACCAGCACGTGGAAGACAATGTTATCCAGTCATTGGGAAAGGCAGTCAGCAGCAAGGTGCATGTCACTTTAGACACGTGGTCCAGCAAGCATGGACAGGGTCGTTACATTTCCTTCACGGCACACTGGGTAGCTCTGATTGCAGCTGGGAGTGATCCAAGACGGGGCTCTGTGCTGGAGCTTGTTCATCCACCACGCCTCCAGAAAGCTGCTTGTATGAGGTCTGTCTGCTCCACCACCACCACCTCTTCCTCCTCCTCCTCCTCCTCCTCCTTCTCTGTCTCTGGCGAAGTGGCAGTTAAACCGACGCCTGACAGGGTCTACGCAATGGCTCAAGCAAAAAGATGCCATACTGTGCTTGAGCTGGTTTGTTTAGGGGACAGGAGCCACACCGGGTCAGAAATTTTGTCAGCTCTGCAGGGGCAGGTGCAGAGATGGTTAACACCATGCCAGCTTGAGCTGGGAATGATCGTCTGCGATAATGGCAGCAACCTTCTCTCCGCCCTACGCAAGGGTAAATTGACGCATGTACCTTGCCTAGCACACGTCCTAAATCTGGTGGTACAGCGTTTGAAAAAACTTGAGGACGCTCTAAAGCGACACTTGTGTAACACCTTTCCAGGCACTGGTAGATTACCAAGTGCTGACACACGTGCTTCTGAGGCTGTGGATGATCAGAGGAATAGTGGTGAAGGCCAGGGCCGCTTGACTGATGCATTTTTTAATTTTTTTAGTCCTCGACGCCCAGGGACGTCAAATGTTGGCACCCATTGCCAGCGTCTTCACCATATGGTGCAGGACTACCATAGGGGCAAGGGCAGACCTGGATACCTTTCCAGCAGATGATCCACTGGCTTACTGGGTGTTGAGATTGGATCACTGGCCAGAACTTAGCCAATATGCTATGCAGCTACTAGGTTGCCCTTCATCTAGCGTGCTTTCCGAAAGGACGTTCAGTGCCCCTGGAGGTTTTGTCACAGACAAAAGAGTGCGTCTGTCCACCGACTCTGTAGACCGGCTGAATTTATAAAAATGAATCAGTCCTGGATCAGCAGCTATCAATCCCCTGATGCTGAAGTAATGGAATAGATAGGGGATGTCCTCTTCTGCATTTACAAAACCTCCAGCACTGAAATCTTCCACAATACCACAAAAGGTTACGGTGTGAAGGCACTTGCTGCCATGAAAGGCACAATATTTGGCTGCACTGACGCCTGTGCCAGATTATATATCATTTTATTTTTTTGAACCGCAGGGTCCAACCCTGCACTCTCAACAATACCACAGAGGGGTTACTGTATGATGATACTTGCTGGCCTGGCATTAAATGCACAATATCTGGGTGCACTGATGCCCATTACCACCAGATAAAAAAAAATTCAATATAGGACCACATGGTCCACCCCTGCATTCTTCCCAATACCACAGAGGGGTTACTGTATGATGATACTTGCTGGCCTGGCATTAAAGGACAAATCTGGGTGCACTGACACCCAATACCAGATCAAAAAAATTTCAATATAGACCACATGGTCACCCTGCACTCTTCCACAATACCACAGAAGGGTTACTGTATGATGATACTTGATGGCCTGGCATTAAAGGCACAATATCTGGGTGCACTGACGCCCATTACCAGATCAAAAACTTTTCAATATAGGACCACATGGTCCACCCCTGCACTCTTCGACAAAAATACCACAGAGGGGTTACTGTATGATGATACTTGCTGGCCTCGCAGTCTTGCACCAAAGGCAGAATATCTGGGTGCACTGACGCCCATTCCCAGATTCATATCTTTTTAATATAGGACCGCAAGGTCCACCCCTGCATTCTTCCACAATACTACAGAGGGGTTACTGTATGATAGTACTTGCATGCCTGGCACTAAAGGCACAATATTTGGGTGCACTGCCATTGACGCCTGTATCAGATTCATATCCTCAGAGGGGTTACGGTGTGACGGCACTGTTGCTGACGCTAAAAGCCCAATTTTAAAGCACCTATTGTTACTTTCATCCAAAGCCTGCATAAGTTTCACAATAATTTAGCCAAAAAAATCACTAAACTTTTTCTGCGCGTCCTAAAATGTCTGTTCATACAGGCTGCCGCCCTAAGCAGTTGTTTATGGATAGATTAAAGGAAAAGCATTTACCGTCATATGAAACGTCATTTTTTGGTTTTTAAGTGTTTCTATACATCCTAGAAATCCGCCACTTCACGGGCAGGTTATGGGGACCTCCTAGGCACGATATTTGAAGGAATTTTTGGTTTTTATTTTTAACCCTTATTTCATGGAAAACTCACTGTCCCTTTAAAAATGTTTTTTTTAACTTTTTGTCCTTTTTCCTGTCCCCAGGGCACTACCCGGACCCCCATACACCTTTTATGGCAAATATGTAGCATATATGTCCTCTTGGAGGGCACTCTAAAAAACCGAATTTTCAGCCCCATTGACTTGCATGGAGTTCGAGTTCGGGTTCGGTCCCGAACAAATGGGAAGTTCGGGTTCGGGCTCGAACCGAACTCGGGGAGTGTTCGGCTCATCCCTAATCTACATGTCAGGACAAAATCAAATGGCACGCTAACCACAGTCACTTCTCTCAAATATCTAGGTATGTGATTAGACCCAAATCTATCCTTTGGCCCCCACATAAAAAAACTCTCATCTAAAATTTACCCCAAACTAGGTGCCCTGTACAGAAACAAATCCTGCCTGAGCCCCGCAGTAAGAAAGCAGATTGTACAACAAATGCATATGCCGGCTATTGATTACGGAGATGTACAGGTTTATTCAGAGAGCGGTGAAAAGCAGGAGAATGACTGGAGAATGGAAAATTCTAGGTTAAAATAGCCAATTTGGAAAGTGACATAAATGGGAGAATTATTCTGGTTTGGCTATTTTGACCTAGAATTTTCACTTCTCCAGTCATTCTCCTGCTTTTCACCGCTCTCTGAATAACCCTAATAGTAACTATCAGGGTTATTCAAAGAGATCCGAATTGCTGGAGAAAGGTGACCGAACGCTGAAATTCAGCATTCGGTTACCTTTCTTGGCCAATCGGCTATCCAGAGAGCAGGCAATTCGCCAAATCCTGGTGAATTGCCTGCACATATGGTGCCTGTTCGAGGGCAGTGAATCCCCATAGCTTCGTCTATTCAGAGAACAAAAACCAGCAGGGAAAAGTTGCCGAAATGCCCTGCCATTCGGTGGCTTCCTTCGACAGGCTTATTCAGGCGAATCCCATAGGCTTCAATGTTAAAAAATATTCCCTTTTTAATTCAATATCTAATAAACCGTTCATTATAATATTCTGAAGTAAAAAGTCTCTTTATTTTTAGATTTTTAGGGATTTTTTTGAAAACATTTCTTTTCGTTTTTTTTTTTTCCAAATCGTATTTTCTTTTTTCTGTAACAGCCCTTTTTATTATCATTCATTGGATTTTATATGTAAATTTCAGACATTTTCGTTCAGTAGTTTCGTTGCAAACAGCGTTTCACTTTTCAAACATTTCAAGCGTACTGTTTTTTTTTTTCACTCCATTTGTCTGTGGTGTCGGGTTTTTCCGGCGGCTGCTCTACGCTGTGATCGGCGGCTGCTCAGGTTTCTCTGGCGTGTTCGGCAGGGTTAATCCAGATGTTTTTGCGGGTTTCGGTGTTCGTTCGCTGGGTTTTGCGGTGAGTGTTCGTCGGGTTTGCGGAGGCTTTTCCCTGCACTACGACGGCCCTGTGGTGCTTGCTGAATACATTGCAGGGTCGCCGAAATGGGATTGCCAAATCGCACCGTATTGAAGAGAAAAAAAAGTCACTGAACGTGCGGTGACTTTTCGATTCTCTTTGAATAACCCTGAATGACTATATACAGAATGCACCTGTAAACATGTAACACAGTGACTATATACAGAATGCGCCTGTAAACACATAACACAGTGACTATATACAGAATGCACCTGTAAACATGTAACACAGTGACTATATACAGAATGCACCTGTAAACATGTAACACAGTGACTATATACAGAATGCACCTGTAAACATGTAACATAGTGATTATATACAGAATGCACCTGTAAACATGTAACACAGTGACTATATACAGAATGCACCTGTAAACATGTAACATAGTGATTATACACAGAATGCACCTGTAAACATGTAACAAAGTGACTATATACAGAATGCACCTGTAAACATGTAACATAGTGACTATATACAGAATGCGCCTGTTTACATGTAACACAGTGACTATACACAGAATGCGCCTGTAAACATGTAACACAGTGACTATATACAGAATGCCCCTGTAAACATGTAACACAGTGACTATACACAGAATGCGCCTGTAACCATGTAACACAGTGACTATATACAGAATGCACCTGTAACCATGTAACACAGTGACTATATATATATAATGCACCTGTAAACATGTAACATAATGATTATACACAGAATGCACCAGTAAACATGTAACATAGTGACTATTGTAGAGATTATTGACTTCTTTAATAGGTCAGGGATATATTAATTACAATGTTCCCTCTAATTTTTGGGGGCCGTGAGCGCACCAGATTTTTCATGAGCAACAATATTTTCGTCATGAGCGCTTATTGACTATGGTAACCAATAGTTGGTTTTTTAAAAGTAGCGCAATTGATCGTACGTGTAAGTGAAAACTGTTCAAAGCTAAAACGAAGCAACCAGATGATTTAATAAAACTTATATCTGAATGAATGTATATTTATATTTTCTAACTCATGTGAGAAAAGAAAAGGAAAAACTTCCATCAATTAAGGTACATGAGACTTGTACAAATATCAGTCCTATCATTTATAAGAGTCTGATAACCTATATTTACCTAGATTTAAACCACTGGGATTTTCCCCTGCTTTTTTAGACAGCTAAACCAGATTTCCCTGCTTTTTTAGACAGCTAAACCAGAGATTTCCCTGCTTTTTTAGACAGTTAAACCACTGGGATTTTTCCCTGCTTTTTTAGACAGTTAAACCACTGGGATTTTTCCCTGCTTTTTTAGACAGCTAAACCAGATTTCCCTGCTTTTTTAGACAGCTAAACCACTGAGATTTTCCCCTGCTTTTTTAGACAGTTAAACCACTGGGATTTTTCCCTGCTTTTTTAGACAGCTAAACCAGATTTCCCTGCTTTTTTAGACAGCTAAACCAGAGATTTCCCTGCTTTTTTAGACAGCTAAACCACTGAGATTTTCCCCTGCTTTTTTAGACAGCTAAGCCAGAGATTTCCCTGCAGCGTTAGAGAAGCACAGCCGCGGTGAGATGCTGACAGCGCGGGAGAACGGGCGCGCGCAGAGTATTTATGCTCTGCCCCCTGTACGTGCGTTCCGGCGTGACGTCATCATCGCGCCGGAACGCAGGTACGTGTTCAGCTGCGCGACGAAGAGCTCCCCCGGAACTTCCCCGTCGCGCAGCGCCTACAGCCTGTAAGTTACAGGCGCCGGACAGAGCGCTCTGTAACTTACAGCCTGAGCAGGACGTTCCGGCGCCCCCTTTCTACGCGGGTCGGCCACCCCTGGTATAGAGCCTCGCGGGTTGGCCACCCCTGCACTAATTTGTGCGCGCATAAATACACGTTGTGCGCGCTGTCATTGCATTCCGTGCGCGCGCGCGCACGCGCGCACGTTAGAGGGAACACTGATTATGACGTGTATTTTTCCTAATTTAGATTATATATATATATATATATTATTGACAGTGCCTCCAATACCAGTGGTATAAGTTGGTATTTTACCCTCAAGATAAGGATTAATAACCAATCAATGAATATACGTTTTAACAAATATATGGCGCGTTATCCCGAGTTCTTTTAATGCTATCTAGATATTTTTAGACACAATAAAATCAATAAAGATGATATGAGACTGCATAACGGTAAAACAATTCAAACCAAAATTTATTCACACGTCAAGTTTCATACAATCACATGTTATCAACGGATTAGCAAAATGCAATTTCAAAAGTAATTATAGATCGTGATTAGTAGCGATACTGCGACACGCAATAATCTAATGGACAAATATTTTAGGTTTATAGACCGCACCACATATATACACGCCTCGGTTCTTAAACACCAAGCTCTATTCCATTCACTTAAACCTTTTCCATTATAAACCAATCCTCCACCTGGCTAAAATAAACACTCAATTACTGGGCATCACCTGCAGCACAATTTATTATTGTGGGGGCCTATTCACTAAATGCAACTACCTTCAGGGAGATACATAACATACTCGATAGGTAGACTATCTCTTCCACAGCACTTCATTCAATATATGTTAACCAAAAGCTTCCTATTGACTTACATGCATTCAATCGAAAGGGCTGCAAGATGGATATGGAAGTTATGCTAGTTTTACTAATGGGGCTGATGGCACTTGATATATAAAAACTATTTCACGGTTCCAGCGTATCTCACTATGGGTACACAATTGATCTTTAGATGTCCACATCCAGTATTCTTGTAATATAAATAATTTCACTAAATTATGGCGCAAGTAGGCAGCCGTAATAGTTTCTCCCTTAGCGCTCGTCTGCAGTAGAGCGGAAAGGCTGATACTATTCTACTGTTTAGGCTTCAACAGCAAAATAATTCATTTATAATCCTTTAATTTGTGATGGACATCTAAAGTAAGGACTATGCAATTAGGAAATAGATATCAAATTATTCAGGTATACTTTACCATCTGGTAGTGAGTGAAGATAGAATGGTGGAAGATTAGGGTGTGGTCACGTCTTATTGGAGTGGCTGATGGTATCTGCCCTTTCTCCCCTCCAAGCGTCCCTCAGGTCTCTCACCAAGTTTTCTTTCAGGGTCTCTTTTCTCAGTGTTGTCTCTCTCTCTGGAGTATCCCCCCTATATAGTGGTTTCCCGCCCAGTTTTAGATCTAGCTCATCACTATGTGGCCTCATTTGATTGGAGGATATATATATTCATTAACTCCAGGGGTCTGTACAGGTGTTATATTACCTGGCCAGCAGATGGCGCTCTCAGATCAACCATCAACCTTCTACAGGAATTAATTTATGTGGCCAATCTTTTAAGGGTTTGGGGTCATTTTATCCTATATCCCGGGACTCCATAAGTTTTATTAACAATATCAATGTTATTTCTATTGTTGAATCGCCGGCATACGTCGCCACGGCGTGCGTGCATTTCATACACCCCTTATTTATATCCAGAGATATATGTGTATGAGGTGGTTCTGAAGACATGCATTCATTCATTCATGATATCGTCCTTAAAATTCATTCATAATTACCAGACTTAATCTGTTTTATAAATGTTAACACACAAGACATTTGTTATGTAATAATCAATTAAATGTGGTATGGCCTTTTAAAAAATACCAAGATTATCTATTAAAACTGACCACATAAATTAAATATTCAAATACCATATAGTGTTAGATATTATCGACTAATAGTAAGGCAATACAAACGGGTTATTCAGGTCATTTAGCCTTCTCTGGGTTTTTTTATTCTACAGGTTGGGCTCGGCTGCCCATTGTTCCGTTACATCAAAGCAATGAGGTTTACCATATCAATTCTTTTTTTACAGCCAGACTTAATTAAGACTGTCTCTGATCAATGGAAATGTCTTCCCTTGTTTGCGTAAAGACAACGAGTTTATCTTATACATTGTCTTAGAGCGCATATTCTTGTTACATTGTAGCCACGCAGACTAATTGCCTGTGTGAAGCAATTCCTGGCCGTCACGTATACAGTCCTGCGAAATATAGAAATTTCATATCTGAACTGATCTGACACTATATACAGAATGCACCTGTAAACATGTAACACAGTGACTATATACAGAATGCACCTGTAAACATGTAACATAGTTACAATACACAGAATGCACCTGTAAACATGTACCATAGTGACTATATACAGAATGCACCTGTAAACATGTAACACAGTGACTATATACAGAATACACCTGTAAACATGTAACACAGTGACTATATACAGAATGCACCTGTAAACATGTAACACAGTGACGACATACAGAATTCACCTGTAAACATGTAACATAGTGACTATATACAGAATGCACCTGTAAACATGTAACACAGTGACTATATACAGAATGCGCCTGTAACCATGTAACACAGTGACTATATATATAATGCACCTGTAAACATGTAACAGAGTGACTATATACAAAATTCACCTGTAAACATGTAACACAGTGACTATATACCGTGTCAAGCCTTCTGTTTTTTTGCACAATCTTCCCGCTTGAAAGGAAATTCAAACATCGACACTGGAAATAATAACTGGATTCCACTCTTCATTCGCTTGTATTTAAGTTTAATTTCAGTAAGTTGTGGGGTAAATTAAGTTGCTGTAGATTGATTAGGTGAATAAGTGAATAGTTGAGTAGATGAATAGTTGAATAGTGATGAATAGATAGCTGAATTAAAGTGATGAGTAGTTTAGCGATTAGAATTAGAATTAGCGATGGGATTAGAGATGAATTAAAGCGATGACTTAAAGCGATGAATTAAAGCGATGAATTAAAGGTGAAAAACCTTAAACAGAAAGAAATACAGAAATTGTATAAATACATTGCACATAAAGCTTGTTAATAATTACTTCTGTGCCAGTTTCATATACAGTTGTGTTCAAAATTATTCAACCCCCACTGAAATTGAGTGTTTTGGCCAGTTTGACATTGATTTTGATCATTCAATCATCTTGCTTACAATTAAATCAAAGAGGCACGTGTAGGTCAGACAAATATAACATAACATTTATAATGAAATAACCACAAATGTCTTTTCTGTGCTCACATCATTATCAGTTTTATTCAACCCCCAAGTGACATTCAATCTTAGTACTTAGTACAACATCCTTTTACAGTTATAACAGCTTTTAAACGTGAAGCATAGCTTGACACAAGTGTCTTGCAGCGATCTACGGGTATCTTCGCCCATTCGTCATGGGCAAAAGCCTCCAGTTCAGTCACATTCTTAGGCTTGCGCACTGCAACTGCTTTCTTTAAGTCCCACCAGAGGTTCTCAATCGGATTTAAGTCAGGTGACTGCGATGGCCACTCCAAAATGTTCCAGCCTTTAATCTGCAACCATGCTCTAGTGGACTTGGAGGTATGCTTGGGATCATTGTCCTGTTGAAATGTCCAACGTCTCCCAAGCCTCAGGTTTGTGACGGACTGCATCACATTGTCATCCAATATCTCCTGGTACTGAAGAGAATTCATGGTACCTTGCACACGCTGAAGCTTCCCTGTACCTGCAGAAGCAAAACAGCCCCAAAGCATGATTGACCCCCTGCCATGCTTCACAGTAGGCAAGGTGTTCTTTTCTTCATAGGCCTTGTTCTTCCTCCTCCAAACATAGCGTTGATCCATGGGCCCAAACAGTTCTAATTTTGTTTCATCAGTCCACAGAACACTATCCCAAAACTTCTGTGGTTTGTCCACATGACGTTTGGCATACTGCAGTCGACTCTTCTTATTCTTTGGAGACAACAAGGGGGTGCGCCTGGGAGTTCTGGCATGGAGGCCTTCATTACGCAGTGTGCGCCGTATTGTCTGAGCTGAAACTTCAGTACCTACATCTGACAAATCTTTTCTCAGTTCCTCAGCAGTCACACGGGGACTTTTCTCCACTCTATGCTTCGGGTAGCGCACAGCAGTCGAAGTCAGCATCTTCTTTCTGCCACGACCAGGTAGCGTTTCAACAGTGCCCTTTGCCTTGAAGTTGCAAATGATGCTTCCTATGGTCTCTCTTGGTATGTTTAACATCTTTGCAATCTTCTTATAGCCATTGCCCTTCCTGTGAAGAGTAATCACCTCTTCTCTTGTCTTCCTGGACCATTCTCTTGACTTCACCATGTTTGTAACCACACCAGTAAATGTCTAGAAGGAGCTGAGTATCACAGTCATTTTAAAGCTGCCTAATTGGTGCTTATTATGCTTTATTGCTGCTCCGTGACATCCACAGGTGTTTTCAATACCTGATTGAAAACACTTGAATGAACCTCTGTTCTTCAGAGTGGTAGTCTTTAAGGGGTTGAATAATTGTGTCAATGAAGAATTCACAAAAGAAACATTTACTACTGTATCACAAAACCAATTGATGTCATTTTAGTTGCATATGGTTCTTTAAAAAGTCCTTGTAGGATTTCATTCTGAATACAATTACAAATGTACACTAAATTCCCTAAAACCCTTTACAGCATTGGGGGTTGAATAATTTTGAACACAACTGTACATTCACTAGTACACACACTTCTAGAATATCATTACTACCAAAATATGTTTTAATTTAAAGAAAACAGACATGAAATGAGCTATTCAAAACACTGCATGTGGAATCTCCTCACACTGAGCATGAAATAGATCTAAAAAAGTTAACTGACTGCATTTATTACTGAACTGGCTCAATTCCTTTTCTGTACATGACTGTGACACAATCCTTTTCTACATATGACTGTGAAAATAGTCTTTTAGCTCACCGGCTCCACTCCAGGATTTGAAGATGCTTGTAAATCTGTGCACTTTGTTATGTCCAGGTTGCCTGCCTCATGGTATGGCATGGAGCTCTCAGATGGCCCCTCCCTTCCTCTACAGCTCTGTCTCAGAGGCTGCTGGGAAGCCTGACCTCTGCTCTGACTGGCTGACCCTGACTGGAGCTGAATTGCATGCAGGGACAAGTAGTTCTCACAGACTCTTGCAGATTTCAATTACATAAGCTGAATTACAGTCATTTTATTATCCCACTTGCTTGTACATTAGCTGACTATTCTGTACCACTGCAGTTTGACTTGACATACAAAATTCACCTGTAAACATGTAACATAGTGAATATATACAGAATGCGCCTGTAAACATGTAACACAATGACTATATACAGAATACACCTGTAAACATGTAACACAGTGACTATATACAGAATGTACCTGTAAACATGTAACATAGTGACCTTATACAGAATGTGCCTGTAAACATGTAACATAGTGACTATATACAGAATGCACCTGTAAACATGTAACATAATGACTATATACAGAATGCGCCTGTAAACATGTAACATAGTGACTATATACAGAATGCACCTGTAAACATGTAACACAGTGACTATATACAGAATGCGCCTGTAAACATGTAACACAGTGACTATATTTGCTACATATTCATTTTCTGGGTTAATCTGTATATTTGTGTTTTTAATATCTTACAGAAATACAAAGTAATAAAATGCAACAATTCAATGTTTTTGAACCCAGGACATACTGAAAACCAAAGAAACTCAATATATCCTTCCTGGTATAATACTTTATAAATAAATAAACTGTATGTGATACATCGTAACCATATGTAGAGTGGAAAAAATAAAAGATTTTCTATTGAGAATTGATTTCCTCTTTTTGCCCTTAAATAATGGCACAGATCCTGCTGACGCCTCTGAACAATTATTTTTGTATATATTCTTTTTTATTTTTTGGGATTTTCTTTCTCAGGGAGTCCTCTCCAGGCTCAGGGATTCCCAAACCCAGACGTTCCTGACTTTTCTGTGCAATTTACGCTCCACCAAAGGTTACTAATTAAATTAAGAAAAATTGGTCAAGATGAAAATACTTGTACTTGGATAGAAAACTGGATAAAAGATAGGGTACAGAGAGTGGTCATAAATGGTACATTTTCAAGATGGACACCAGTGGTAAGCGGTGTCCCTCAGGGGTCTGTTATAGGACCAATTCTATTCAATTTATTTATAAATGACTTTGAGATAGGCATTGAAAGTCATGTATCAGTGTTTGCAGATGACACAAAACTAGGAAAAGTAATACAATGTGAGCAGGATGTTACTTCGCTGCAGAGGGATTTAGATATATTGGGGGACTGGGCACTTAAATGGCAGATGAGATTTAATCTAGATAAATGCAAAGTTATGCACTTTGGAGTGAAGAACACACAAGCAATTTATACCCTAAATGGTACGGAGTTAGGGAAATCCAAGCAGGAGAAGGATTTGGGAATAATCATAGACTCAAGCTAAGTAACAATGTGCAATGTCAAACAACAGCCGCCAAGGCCAGCAAAGTATTGGCATTAAAAGGGGAGTTCACTCTCACCATGAAAACATCATTTTACCTCTGTATAAATCAATGGTCAGGCCGCACCTTGAATATGCCGTGTGATTCCCACACCTGTGTTATATAAAGAGACTATAGCACTAGAAAAAGTGCAGAGATGACGACTAAATGAATAAGGGGAATGGAAGGGTTAAGTTATGAGGAAAGACTAACAAGCTTAAACCTGTTTAGTTTAGAGAAACGGCGCCTTAGAGGGATCTGATAACTTTATATAAATATATACGGGGCCATTATAAACCATTGTCAGGAATCCTATTCATTAACAGGACTATACATAGGACACGGGGTCACCCATTTAAACTGGAAGAAAGGAAATTCAGCCTAAAGCATAGGAAGGGTTATTTTACGGTGAGAACAATAAAGCTGTGGAATTCTCTGCCTGTTGAGATGGTTGGGTCAGAGACTGTACAGACTTTTAAAAAATGACTGGATGACTTCCTGCAGACACAGAATATTAAGGGTTATAATATTTAATATGTGGGTAAAAGCTTCTTGCTTACCAGCATGGCTTACCAACGTCAGAAGCGTCTTACCTGGGCTAATGAAAAACAGACCTGGTTTGTTGCTCAGTGGCTCCAAAGTCCTCTTTTTCTGATGAGAGCAACTTTTGCATCTCATTTGGAAACCAAGGAGCCAGAGTATGGAGGAAGAATGGAGAGGAACATACTGCAAGATGCTTTAAGTCCAGTGTGAAGTTTCCACAGTCTGTGTTGATTTGGGGAGCCATGTCATCTGCTGGTGTTTGTCCACTGTGCTTCATTAAGTCCAGGGTCAACGCAGCCGTCTAGCAGGAGATTTTGGAGCACTTCATGCTTCCTTCCACAGATGAGCTTTATGGGGATGCTGACTTCATTTTCCAGCAGGACTTGGCACCTGCCCACACTGAGAAAGCACCAAAACCTGACCTGAACACCATAGAGAATCTATGGGGCATTGCCAAGAGAAAGAAGAGAGACATGAGACGGAACTATGCAGAAGAGCTGAAGGCCACTATTGAAGCATCTTGGTCTTCCATAACACCTCAGCAGTGACACAGGCTGATAGCTTCCATGCCACGCCGGCCGCATTGAGGCAGTAATTGCTGCAAACCAAGCACTGAGTACGTCTGCAGCTTATACTTTTCACAGGTGCCATATTGTTCTATGTACAATCCTTGTTTTATTGATTACATGGAATATTCTCATTTTCTGAGATTGTGGATTTGGGCTTTTCATGAGCTGTAACCATAATCCCCACAATTATGACAAATCACCGCTTGATCTATCTCGCTTTGCATCTAACGAGTCTCATATATTAGTTTCACCTTTTTAGTTGCATTACTGAAATAAATTAACTTTTGCTCCATATTCTAATTTTTCCAGTTTCACCTGTATGTAACTATACAACAAGTCAAAAATCCTGAACCTAAACCAGACATTTACATCAATCTATATGAAATCCTCTTACCCCTTTTTATTTGTGCTCCTCGTGTCTCTCTGTTAAGGCTCGCTGCCCGATAAACACCTTGTTATGGATTGAAACGATGTAGCTTGATGATATGTTCCATCACCAAGCAGTATCAACAATATGAGTATTGACAGTATACACAGCTCCTGGGGGGGGGGGATACACAATCCCTGGGATAAAACACAATCCCTGGGGGTATAAACAGTCTATGGTGGGATACACAGTCTCTGGGGGGGATAGACAGTCTCTGGGGGGGATACACAGTCTCTGGGGCAATACAGTCTCTGGGGGGGACACAGTCTCTGGGGGGGGATACACAGTCTCTGGGGCGATACAGTCTCTGGGGGGACACACAGTCTCTGGGGGGATACACAGTCTCTGGGGGGACACACAGTCTCTGGGGGGATACACAGTGTCTGGAGGGACACACAGTCTCTGGGGGGATACACAGTGTCTGGAGGGATACACAGTCTCTGGGGGATACACAGTCTCTGGGGTGGATACACAGTCTCTGGGGGGATACACAGTCTCTGGGGTGGATACACAGTCTCTGGGGGGATACACAGTCTCTGGGGGGGACACAGTCTCTGGGGGGATACACAGTCTCTGGGGCGATACAGTCTCTGGGGGGACACACAGTCTCTGGGGGGATACACAGTCTCTGGGGGGACACACAGTATCTGGGGGGATACACAGTGTCTGGGGGATACACAGTCTCTGGGGGGATACACAGTCTCTGGGGTGGATACACAGTCTCTGGGGGGATACACAGTCTCTGGGGGTGGATACACAGTCTCTGGGGGGATACACAGTCTCTGGGGGGTACAGTATCTGGGGGGATACACAGTCTCCAGGGGGGATACAGTCTCTGGGGGGATACAGTATCTGGAGGGGATACACAGTCTCCGGGGGGATACAGTCTCTGGGGGGATACAGTATCTGGGAGGGATACACAGTCTCCGGGGGGATACAGGGCTCCTGGCAGAATATTCAGCTCGCAGCATGAATTATCCTCTAATTGCATTTATAAGATATTTTAATCGGGTTGATTAAATCCGAGGTTTTATCTGCTCCACAAATGAATTGCAGGTTTTATAACGCGCCTCGTCTCGGCATAATAACGGAAACGCTAAATTAAGCATCGTGATGTTAATATGATCACACCGAGTCATTCTACCTCTTAGTAAGTACAAAAAATCCATTTTACTGATAAAAAACTGAATTTTCTGCCACTTTTATGTAATAACTAAGACTCCAAATAACCCGGATCCAAAGCGTCGGTGAAGCCGTACAGGATTTATAAAGAAAACATAAATAATGTGAGAGTGAGATTAAGGAACCTGGTGATAAACCATAGGATTATTAGCAGGTGGATGGAAAAAGCCCTTTTCTCCCTATAGGGTTAAATGTCAGCTGACACATGATTAGCTCTGTCCTGCCCGTATATGAGCTGTGGTTCCCTCTGGGTGAGTCAGTCTTGGTTCTGGGGGCAGAAGAGAAGGAGGAAAGACCTGAAGTTAAGAATATTCAGTTTTTTTTCTGCATTATTGGTAAGCGGCTTAGCCGCCCAATACTATAGATAGGTTATACCCAATGTTTAGTTAGACTCCACACGAGGAGTAGGCTTTACTTTGAGTTTTTGTAGAAACGACTCCTCCGCATGTGCTGTGGCTGCATAAATAAAGAAAAATACGGGGGCGTGGCTCGACCGCTGAGCGGAATGGCCGCACATTGAGAGCTCTCCTCTGATCCCTCCAACAAAACGCCTTTTATATACGCCACAACATTAGCATGGTACGCGGCAAGAAGACACAGAGTGACCCGAAGACCCCTGTGCGGACCCCAAAGGCCACCCCGCGATCACTCAACGCTTACTTGCTTCCCGCGCCGAGGCGGTCTCCCTCCCCCATGACTCCTAAAATGGCGGGCACTCCCGCTCAGAACGCCGCAACTGATCCGACAACGGCAATCACCAGGCTGGAACTACGGCTGGAATCTTTGCTGGCGGGCATGCCTACGAAAGCGGACCTGGCGGATATGCTGGCGGACCTCCACAACTCAGTCAGGCGCGACGTCGATGGGGTAAGAGAGGAAATGGTGGCACTTGCTGACCGCATGTCGCATCTGGAACAGGCCGCGGCCCCGCCGGCCTGGACTGAACGAGAGGCGACGCCGGCTTACTCTGGCCTGCGCAGACTTGTGGACGAGCTGGACAATCGTGGCCGCAGATGCAACCTACGTATCCGAGGCCTCTGCGAGATGGGAGATGGACCCCCCGGAGCAACTAGAGGAAGTGCTCCGACGATTTTTCAACAAAATTCTGGGCTGTGATGCCCACTCTACTCTGACTTTCCAGAGGGCCCACAGAGCACTTCGACCTCGGCCGCCGGATGGAGAGCCCCCGCGCGATGTGGTGTGTTGTTTAGCCTCATATAAACTGAAAGATCAAATAATGCACAGCGCTCGCTCCTCTCGATTGTGGGACTTTGAGGGACAGAGTTTGGAGCTTTACCACGACCTGACTCCATTTACGCTGGCTGCACGAAGACACTTACGCCCGGTCACCCAAGCCCTACGTCAGAGAAACATCCCATATCGCTGGGGATTCCCCTTTGCCCTGACGGTCCGCACAGAAGGTGTTCCTCATGCAATAACATGCCCGGGTGATGTAGCCCCCTTCCTGGCGGCGCTGAACATGCAACCTCTTGAAGTGCTCGACTGGGAGAGGGGAGAACCATGGCGGATGGGAGGATTGGCCAGACCGCAGAGACCACCGCGACGTTGAAGGGCTAGAGAGGAGCAGAACCAGGAGAAGCCCGATCACCGAGGAGCCGAAGATTGACCTAAGAGTCGTTATCGCAACTTAAGTTCTACACCCGACTCTGTTTGTTCGAGATCCAGCCCTGTGAATGCCCCCACCCGACTGTATAGAGAAGGCGCTCTTTGTATACGCTTAAGCAGCACGGCAGTTGCAGGAGCTACTCCCCCTTTCCATGGACCCACCTCGTGACTCTGAGTTGCTGAGATCATCGCGGAGAAGGTATGGGTGACACGCGGACCTCGGGGAAAGTCGGGGAAGGGACATTTTTCTTTTTTGAGACATCCGCTGTCCCTCCCCCCCAACACGGACGATGTGTCGTGGATACAATTCTGCCTTGCTCCTCTCCGCGCCGCTGTACGAATAGCTCGTCGTCGGATTCAACCCACATGTCGCTCAGAGCACCTGCACGACACCTGCACAGAGACTACGGGTTTTGAGTCGTTATCGTAGACGCTCGCATGAGACGGGGCCACAGGGGGTGGGGGATGGCTACGAGGTTCTAGGATCGTCGGCCCATATATCCCTTGCCTTTGCTCAGTGGCCCTATTTCATTGCTCCCCTCGCAGGTGACTCAGATTGAGAAGGTGACTCTGGAACTGAAGAGCCGTTCAAACCCTAAGTAACAGACTACCGCAGACCTAGAGTACGCATTTCCTCAGAGTGCCTGACCTCTCCCTCGGGGATGAAGGGATATCATGGGATATCCAACCGACTCCAAAAAGGTGTTTGACAAGGTGTCGTAGCCATTCTTGTTCGCCACACTACGCGCCATGAACCTACCCGATGAATTTCTCACATGGGTTTCTGCTCTGTACCGAGGACCTAGCGCTAGAGTAAGGATCAATGGGACTCTTTCTGAACCCTTCCAGATTCACAATGGAACCAGACAGGGATGCCCTCTGTCACCCCTTCTCTTCGCCCTCTCCCTAGAGCCGTTTTTAGAGTCCGTGCGCCTCAACGGGAACATATCAGGTACGAGAGGGAAGGAGGGAACCCATAAGGTTTCGGCCTATGCCGACGACCTCCTTTTCTATGTCACCAACCCGCTGACCTCCCTTCTGGAAATAGTGGAAGAATTCCGCCTCTACGGCGCTCTATGTAATTTGAAACTGAACATGGAGAAATCTGAGGTCTTGAATCTCACTGTTCGAGGGGTGGCAGAACGATTTCTACGTCGGAAGCACCCGTTTGTTTGGTGCACCTCTAAGTTGAGATACCTGGGACTTTGGCTTACGAAATCACCGCAGGACCAATTTCAGGAAAAACTTTGTATCCCTGTGGGAGGACATACGAAGTGACCTGGCGGAGTGGAGATCGGTTAGGGTCTCTTGGCTCGGCAGGATCAACATTCTGAAAATGAATGTCCTGCCGAGAATGCTCTATCTCTTTCAGACATTGCCCATTCTCATCCCACTCTCGTTCTTCCGCAAAATCCAATCCGATTGTTCTAGATTCGTGTGGAACATGACTCGACCCCGTGTCAGCTTTCGAACACTGACAAGATCTAAGGCGACGGGCGGACTAGCGGCTCCAGACTTCCGCCTATATTTCCAAACTTCTCACCTACTGCGTATAGTGGAATGGACCAGTGGTGGTAGACGCGCTCTATGGCAGGATCTGGAGAGGGGGACTACACCACTCACTACAGAGGCAGTACCCTGGATTGACCCGACGAACGGACCCCCACAGACCCTTCGGCATCCTTACATCAGAGCCTCCATGCGAGTCTGGAGAATGGCGGTGAGGAGATACTCGCTGTCCTCTTACCCATCCCCGTTACTACCTCTCACGAATAACCCGGACTTCCCGGTTGGGATACACCCCAAGCTACGCAATCGCCTAGGGGTTGGCGTCATGCCCAGGGCCTTCCAGTTCCTATCCGGACAGAATTTGAGTCCACCTTGGGAATGAATGCATCCGGAGACTCCCCCGACGCCTCTAGAACGTTTCAATTTCGCACAAGTATCGCACTACCAACTCTCTCTACCGGCCAGGCATAGGCTGACCAGATCTCTCACATCCTTCGAGGACCTTTGCAAAGCTCAGGGCCCGCTTAGGCACGGAATATCAGTCATATACCGACTCTTGCAGGCGGCTATGGGAGATGCCTCACCAGCCTTTGAACATTCGTGGGAACGGGTGTTGGGCACCACAGTGTCAGACACGCAGTGGCGAGACACGTATGAGCTCACCCATCATGGCTCGCCCCTATCCCGGCTGCAGTCTAACTCATACAAAGTGCTCTCGATGTGGTACTGCACCCCGGCACTGCTATGTTATTATTTTTATTATTATTATTCTTTATTTATAAAGCGCCAGCACATTCCACAGCGCTGTACAATAAGCACAGTATAGACAGGGTTACAATACATTGAACAACATTTGACAAACAGTACAGGAGGAGATGAGGGCCCTATTCCCATAGGAACTCACAATCTGGGAGGGTTGGGGTTGGAAACAGGAGGAGAGGACTGAAAGGTGAGAGTGATTGATGGTTGCGTCAGTGAGTTGGGTGGTAGGCTTCCCTAAATAGGAACGTTTTAAGGGAGCGTTTGAAGGAGAGAAGTTAGGGAAAGTCTGACAGTACGAGGAGAGCGTTCCAGAGAGTGGGGGCTGCGCGTGAGAAATCCTGCAGTCTATCATGGGAAGAGGTGAAGCGGGGAGAAGCTAGGCGCAGGTCACTGTTTGACCTTAGGGAGCGGGCTGGGGTGTATTTGGTGATTAGTGAGGACAGGTAGTGGGGCGCTGAGTTAGTGAGGGTTTTGTAGGTAAGGATAAGGATTTTGAACTTAATTCTGCAGTGGATGGGGAGCCAGTGAAGGGACTCGCAGAGGGGAGCGGCAGAGACAGAGCGGCGGGTGAGGTGAATTAGCCTGGCGGAGGCGTTCAGGATGGATTGTAGCGGGGAGAGGCGGGACAGAGGGAGGCCAGATAAGAGATTATTGCAATAGTCTAGTCGGGAGATTACCAGGGCGTGTATGAGTTGTTTTGTGGTGACAGCGGTAAGAAATGGCCGAATTCTGGAAATATTACACAGTTGGTATCGGCAGGAGGAGAAAAGAGACTTGATGTGGGGGATGAAGGAAAGAGCAGAGTCAAGTGTAACTCCAAGACAGCGAACTTGGTTTGATGGGGAGATGGTGATACCCTCCACCGTGATAGAGAAGTCAGGAGGTTGGGAGGCATTGGAGGGAGGAATAAGTAGGAGTTCAGTCTTTGACATGTTGATCTTTAGGTGGTGGGAGGCCATCCAGGAGGAGATGCCAGATAAACAGTCACTGACTTTTGAAAGGACAGGGGGCGAGAGATCAGGGGTAGAGAGGGAGATCTGAGTGTCATCAGCGTAGAGGTGGTAATTAAAGCCAAAATTGTTGATGATTTTGCCCAGGGTAGGAAGTGTAGATGGAAAAGAGCAGAGGACCAAGGACAGAGCCTTAAGGTACACCAACAGATAGAGGCAATGAAGAGGAGGAGTTACCAGCAAAGGACACACAGAAGGACCTGTTGGATAAATAGGAGTCAACCCAAGCAAGTGCAGTGTCACCGAGACCCAGAGAGTTGAGGGTCTGTAGAAGGAGGGGGTGGTCAACAGTGTCAAAAGCAGCCGAGAGGTCAAGCAGGATGAGAATAGAATAGTGGCCGTGTTTTTTAGCAGTTAGGATCGTTGGTGACTTTGGTGAGGGCAGTTTCAGTTGAGTGTAGGGGACGGAAGCCAGATTGCAGGGGGTCAAGTAGGGAATTGGAGGACAGGAAGAGGGAGAGGCGGTTGAAGACTAGTTTTTCGAAGAGCTTTGATGTGAAGGGAAGCAAGGATACAGGGCGGTAGTTGGATGGAGAGTTGGGATCGAGGGATGGTTTCTTTAGTAAAGGGGTAACTAGCGCGTGTTTGAAGGCGGATGGAAAGGAGCCAGTGGAGAGAGATAGGTTGAAGATGTGTGTGAGAGCAGGGGTGAGGGAGGAGCAGAGGGGAGAAATTAGATGTGAGGGAATGGGGTCGAGTGGGCACGTGGTGAGATGTGAGGAGGACAATAAGGAATGGACTTCCTCCTCAGTGGCTGGGAGGAAGCGGCAGAGGGTGGCAGAGGGGACCTCTGGGAGTGGAGGTGGCAGATAACTATCTTGTGTTGGGATGTTGCTTCTGATAGTTAGAGTTTTACTGAGGAAGTAGTCTGCCAGGTCTTGAGCGCTGAAGGCAGCTGTGGGGGGAGGTGCAGGTTGGTAGAGGAGGGTAGTGAAGGTGGACCAGAGCCGTTTAGGGTTGGGATGGGACTTCGTCTTGCGTCGACCTGCTGGAGATGCGAGGAGCCAGTGGGCTCCTATCTCCACGTATGGTGGGACTGCACGATGATAGCTCCCTTTTGGTGCATGATACGAGACACGTGGCGGAGGTCACGGACCTGGACTTACATACCACTTGCTCAACTGCCTCTTTTAAACAATCTGTGGCACTCCTGATGCTTATGACGGCAAGACTGATAATAGCTCGTGCGTGGGGATCGGCGTCAGTACCCACTTACAGGGAGTGGCTGACTAAGATGGAGGAAGTACGAAACGCGGAGGACCTTTGGGCGGACATGAATGGTAAACTGGAAGCGCATCTGACCAAATGGTTTTACTGGTGCTCATACGTATCTTCGGCCTCCTGTCGGTCTCGGGCGACCTGAAACGACATATACCACCGATAAATGACTCTCGCGACACTGACCCACGGTGACCTCTCCGTTGGCGATCCGCCCGGGTGTCCGGGTGGGGCCGGGGCCGCTACATTTCCGCCAACCTGTTCTTTCTCAGCTGTCACTAACGGACTAGCGGCCCCAGATATTTAGGCTTCTTTCCTACATCCCCCCCTTTCTTTCTTTTTCTTCTCTTTTCTCTGCTTTCTCTTCTTCTCCTCCTTCTCTTTCTCTCTCCCTTTATCCTCTATCTTTCTTTCTTAGTCCTTCACACTTCCCCCCACCTCCCCCTCAGTCACTCTCCCTTCACGCCTTCAGCCCATCTCCTTTTTCCACCCCTCTCCTATTGACCTCCCCCCCACCCCTATGTCCTCCCTAGACCCTGCACAGTGCTCCGTCCCGTCCTCGGGTCCCCCCATCCCCTTTAGCTCCCTCCAGGCTGCCTCTCACCATTCCTAACGTGGCGGAGAAGACCTGTTCTCTTGCAGCCTCCTCTGCTCGAGACACTGTTTCTCATGACGGGGGACCACCTGAGCCGAGAACTACATGGAGCACCTCCTTTCTTTCGCGTGTTGACGCGTGTGTGTGTGCTGCATCACAGTGTGTTAATGACAGTGTAAGGTTATTCTGTGATCTGTGTAACTTTACTGTATATGATAAGTGTTAAGTTACTGTGATCAGTCTGATCCAACGGGCATTCGGGCACTGCTGATGGGGCAGGGGCTCGGATTGGGGCCCCATCAGTCTGCCTTGTTGCCCCTGCACTGCATGGGTCATCATGGGGATTCCCTCCCAGCATGGAGGACACTCAACACACCTCCTGTTTTGTGTCCCTGCTCTGTGCTGATCTGGCTCCAAGCAGTGGCTTCAGCCATGATGCATGCGTGCGATGACATCACAAACCGAGATTCCCTCTGCCCAACAGGAAAAAATCCCATTAAAGGAGGTGCAGGGTACTTTGGACCCCTGTATCTGTGGAACCATGTGTCCAACAAGGACGGTGCAGGTGATGTCGGAAAGGCCAGCGTCTGGTCTTTCCAACATGGCTATGTTATATGTTAAAAAATAAATAAATCAATACAGTTAAAAAAGTATATATATTTATTCTAAAAGCAGCGGCAATGTTTTTTTCACCTTTTATAAAGTTAACAATGCTGATATTTTTCATAGTTATCATAATCGACTTAAATATATATTTTAATAATTTTTATATTTTATTTAAAAATATTCTAATTATTTTAATTCAATTTTAACAATATACGTATTAAAAAATAAAAGATATACTATAATAAAATAAATCTAATAGTTTTTGAGTTTTATTGCTGTGGAGCTCTGTGATACACTCATACACACTGCACATTACTGTGAGTTTTATTGCTGTGGAGCTCTGTGATACGCTCATACATACTGCACATTACTTGAGTTTTATTGTTGTGCAGCTCTGTGATACATTCATACACACTGCACATTACTGTGAGTTTTATTGCTGTGCAGCTCTGTGATACATTCATACACACTGCACATTACTGTGAGATTTATTGTTGTGGAGCTCTGTAACGTGCAGTGTAGCTATATAAACCGTAAAAGTGTTCAGCCATTTTCCACGTGTGTCAGAGGGACTTTATGTGCCGCGGCGCAGCCGTAGCTGCCAAGAGTGGGTGGGATGGCTGCTGCACCAGAGCAGTGGCCACCTGTAAGCCTGGGGGGGCACAATGGGTTCCCCAATTCACTGTCGGTCCTGAGTGGATTTTCTTAACTTGCTAAAATATTTTTTTTCAAAATTGCATGAAGAAATAAATTCTTTAACAGAACAATGTGTGTGCGGGCTGTGCGTTGTATGAGTTGACCTTCTGTGGGCGTGGCAAAAGGGGCCCCACAATTTCATATTGAATTCTGAACCAAACAAAATGCACATGTATATTGACACAGTGGCGTAGCGTGGGTTGTCAGCGCCCGGGGCCAGCCAAGAATTGTGCGCCCCCCCCCCAACCTGTGGACACGTTATCGATATTGCCCCAGCCAGCTCTCACATGGATATTGCCCCAGTTCACACATGGATATTGCCCCAGCTTTCACCTGGATATTGCCCCAGCTCTCACATGGATATTGCCCCAGCTCACAAATGGATATGCCCCAGCTCTCACATGGATATTGCCCCAGCCAGCTCACACATGGATATTGCCCCAGCTCACAAATGAATATGCCCCAGCTCATGGATATATGCCCCAGCTCATGGATATATGCCCCAGCTCATGGAGATACTGCCCCAGCTCATGGAGATACTGCCCCAGCTCATGGAGATACTGCCCCAGCTCGTGGATATACTGCCCCCCAAGCTCTCATGGATATTGCCCCAGCTCATGGATATACTGCCCCCCAAGCTCTCATGAATATGCCCCAGCTCAGACCCCAGACCAGACATGGGGCGGCTGTTCGAATGCTCTATCGGCATTTGGACAGCCGCCCCTGGAGCTCCGTCTCCGGCATACTTACCTGCCTGAGCGGCACAGGGAAAGTTTCCTCGCTTCCGCTCTTTGAAGGACCCAAGCCGCGGTCACGTGGGAGTCCCACGTGAACGCGGCTTGGGTCCTTCAAAGAGCGGAAGCGAGGAAACTTTCCCTGCGCCGCTCAGGCAGGTAAGTATGCCGGAGACAGAGCTCCAGGGGCGGCTGTCCGAATGCCGATAGAGCATTCGAACAGCCGCCCAAGCCCGGGCCTCAACTTTTAGGGGCGCAAATTTCTTTTGAAATTATGCGCCCCTAAGAAAACTGCGCCTGGGGCCACGGCCCCCCCAGCCCCCCCCCCCACGCTACGACACTGTATTGACAGACTCCTCCAATGTGTCAGAGGACCTCTATGTCTGGAGATGTTCTGATCTCACTCACTCCTGGGGTGTTCGGGCCGCACTGTAGTAATTATTAAGGGATCGAGGCGCTGCAGCAGCACTTTCTGTGGTTCAGGGGAGCAAGAAAAAAGCATCCAAAAAAGTGATAAATGTACAAAACATGGATAAATAAAATCTGAATAAAGGAGAATAAAACATTAAAAGCTGAAGGTAACAAGGTGCCGCAACACACGCCCCGAGGGCTAAACATAGAGCTGCGGCACCCACCTCTTCCAGCTTATCCCAAACACTACAGGAACGGATTCTTTGCTTTGTTTATCTGTGTTTTCTGCATTTATTATGAAATGTTACCTCATTGCTGAACGTCCGAAGCCTCACTGATTGATTTCAAACCACAGACAAATCGTCTCATTGTTGTTGAAGCGTCACGCAGAGCGGAGGCGGCGCAGAGCACAGTGTGTCACTTTAATGTATAATTAGGAATCTGCTCCGGCGCGTCGCTCTGAATGAGGTGACATGTTACATCATTAATGGAGTTTACTGATTGCTTGTTCAATAATTAGAAAAGTCGTCGACCGATGCCGCCCTGAATATTCCAATGATCGTCCCTGCATCCAGAGCAGATCCTCCAGAGCAGAGCATCCAGGGCAGAGCATCCAGGGCAGAGCATCCAGGCAGAGCACGTGTGACACAATGTGTCGCGTCTCGCTGTGTGCTCCGTCTCTCAGTGACACAATGTGTCGCGTCGCACTGTTTGATATCGCAGTATAAAGACACCGCTCGGTTTAATTCGTTTTTTTTCTGTGGTTTTCAGTGTTTTTTGGCTTTTTATGTCTTTTCATTTGTTCGCTGTTTTTTGTGTCTAAGAAATGAATCTCCGCATGAAATCACCAATAAAACTCATGCTCAGAAATCTTCTAAAATAAAATTCTTTAATTTCTACAATCCTCGTTTTATTAACTTTTATCGTGTTTCAAACATTTTTGACAAGAGATTTTACTGAGAACATTCATGTTTATCAATCAGTGGATCTGAGCGTAAAACCTGATGGAAAGAATAATGAACAGTAATAGGAAATCACACATTATTGTGAGTGTCACCCTCATACACACCACACATTACTGTGGAGCTCTGTGACACCCTCATACACACCGCACATTACTGGGGAGCTCTGTGTCACCCTCATACACACCGCACATTACTGGGGAGCTCTGTGACACCCTCATACACACCGCACATTACTGGGGAGCTCTGTGACACCCTCATACACACCGCACATTACTGGGGAGCTCTGTGACACCCTCATACACACCGCACATTACTGGGGAGCTCTGTGACACCCTCATACACACCGCATGTTACTGGGGAGCTCTGTGACACCCTCATACACACCGCACATTACTGGGGAGCTCTGTGACACCCTCATACAAACCTCACATTACTGTGGAGCTCTGTGACACCCTCATACACACCGCACATTACTGGGGAGCTCTGTGACACCCTTATACACACCGCATGTTACTGGGGAGCTCTGTGACACCCTCATACACACCGCATGTTACTGGGGAGCTCTGTGACACCCTCATACAAACCACACATTACTGGGGAGCTCTGTGACACCCTCATACACACCGCACATTACTGGGGAGCTCTGTGACACCCTCATACCAACCGCACATTACTGGGGAGCTCTGTGACCCCCACATACACACCACACATTACTGGGGAGCTCTGTGACACCCTCATACACACTGTACATTACTGGGGAGCTCTGTGACACCCTCATACACACCGCACATTACTGGGGAGCTCTGTGACACCCTCATACACACCGCACATTACTGGGGAGCTCTGTGACACCCTCTTACACACCGCATGTTACTGGGGAGCTCTGTGACACCCTCATACAAACCACACATTACTGGGGAGCTCTGTGACACCCTCATACACACCGCAAATTACTGGGGAGCTCTGTGACACCCTCATACACACCGCACATTACTGGGGAGCTCTGTGACACCCTCATACCAACCGCACAATACTGGGGAGCTCTGTGACACCCTCATACACACCGCACATTACTGGGGAGCTCTGTGACACCCTCATACACACCGCACATTACTGGGGAGCTCTGTGACACCCTCATACACACTGCACGTTACTGGGGAGCTCTGTGACACCCTCATACACACCGCACATTACTGGGGAGCTCTGTGACACCCTCATACACACCGCACATTACTGGGGAGCTTTGTGACACCCTCATACAAACCGCACATTACTGGGGAGCTTTGTGACACCCTCATACAAACCGCACATTACTGGGGAGCTCAGTGACACCCTCATACACACCGCATGTTACTGGGGAGCTCTGTGACACCCTCATACAAACCACACATTACTGGGGAGCTATGTGACACCCTCATACACACCGCATGTTACTGGGGAGCTCTGTGACACCCTCATACAAACCACACATTACTGGGGAGCTCTGTGACACCCTCATACACACCGCACATTACTGGGGAGCTCTGTGACACCCTCATACACACCACACATTACTGTGGAGCTCTGTGATACCCTCACAGGGGCCGCTCCAGGCCCCTACCTTAAAATAGGCCTACAAGCAACAGAAAGAGCCGCTGGCCCAGCCTGTGTTTTGGCAAAATTGTCAATTTGTCAATCGTCGGCCAACATCTGAACGCTTTGTGCCCGTGCGGCTCTACCTCTCGGTCACATGGTTTATTACTGTGGAGTTCTGTGATACGCTTATATACGTAGCGGGTGCCAGCGCTACATATACACTCCATGCTAAGCCTCCCCCCGCGGCGGTGGGATGGCATGCCCCACCAGCAGCTCTGGGCCGCATCTGGCCCGGCCCCAAATGGAGTGTGCGGCATGTCATTCACTGCCTTAGGATGGCTTGAACTCAAGCTGTGTAGGCGGGCTGGAGGGGCTCGATGCACTGGAGGTCGCATTATGTGTCATAGCACACGGCATCAGAGTCACTAGTCAGGTTTCCCAGTTGCTCCAATGTTGGCGTAGCACGATAAATGCACAGTGCACCCCCCACTCTCTAAACGAGAAAGCAGCGCGGACAGATTGTTGCCTCAGTGTCTTTAAAAAGGCCGACCAAAATCCTCAGCACCAGGTCCACGATACTCTTAATCCAGCCCTGAGTGCTCTTACCATCCTCAGATGCAGCGGCCCACTGGAAAATTTCTTGGTATGCACAGATTATGGCCCCTGATGGCGGCACCTGCCTGTACACTAGTAGTGAGCGAAACAAGGGTGTTTGAAATTCCTGAGAACAGGCAAGAACACCAGTGACCTGCCCTTCTCTGCGACCCCGCTTCGGTCGCATAAGGATTTAGCTCGATGGCGCCATCAATCTCACGCCCTGCGTTACATACAGCGACATGGCGGGGCCGTTCTCGCACTATGTCATGGCTCTGGAGTCACAGGCGACTTGGCAGGGTTTGTAGAACATGCTGTTCATGGTTCCTTGCTCCTCATTTTCCATACCTGTGTTTTATGAATCCCGGCTGTTGTTCCTCACTAATTGGCTTTGGCCTCCAAGGAAACCCGTCACGTCGCGCCTATTTCCCTGCTTCAGCGAGTGCCGCGTCCAGCTCAGGCCTGACGGGAGGAAAGGGGTGAGATTTCCATTGACGAGCTGTCACACCAATCCTCTCCGAGTTAAAACATGCAGGAGGTGATACACGAACATCTGATTTCCCCGAGAAGACGAGACGGCCTGCTAACAATCACATGGGAAGGGAATCAATTCAGGAGTGATCCCCACGGATCTCACGGCCGAGCGAGTACCTGGGATTAACCCTCTTCACTGTCAAAAACCTGGATACTGAATTCTGCTTTAAAAACACAGGAAAGAAAGATTAGATTATGGAATAGTAATTTATTGCAGGATTAGTGCACCCCCAGGAAGAAACAACGTTCTCTGAGACCTCACTCCTGTCACACTGTATTACTGTAAACAAGCTGCAACAAACTTTACTGCAGCATTCCAGCAGCCAGGGATTGGTCAGAATACAGGGAGAGCTGTGGGGTCAGTTGCTGCTGTGCAGGGATAAGATTCAGGGGGTTATAATGAGTGTAAATCCCTGTACAGATACAAGGTGTGGCTGTAATTGCGACACACAGGCATTATGCAGCACATACAGATACAAGGTGTTGCTGTAATTGCCATACACAGGCATTATGCAGCACATACAGATACAAGGTGTTGCTGTAATTGCGACACACAGGCATTATGCAGCACATACAGATACAAGGTGTTGCTGTAATTGCCATACACAGGCATTATGCAGCACATACAGATACAAGGTGTTGCTGTAATTGTCACACACAGGCATTATGCAGCACATACAGATACAAGGTGTTGCTGTAATTGCCATACACAGGCATTATGCAGCACATACAGATACAAGGTGTTGCTGTAATTGCCATACACAGGCATTATGCAGCACATACAGATACAAGCTGTGGCTGTAATTGCGACACACAGGCATTATGCAGCACATACAGATACAAGGTGTGGCTGTAATTGCGACACACAGGCATTATGCAGCACATACAGATACAAGGTGTTGCTGTAATTGCCATACACAGGCATTATGCAGCACATACAGATACAAGGTGTGGCTGTAATTACCATACACAGGCATTATGCAGCACATACAGATACAAGGTGTTGCTGTAATTGCGACACACAGGCATTATGCAGCACATACAGATACAAGGTGTTGATGTAATTGCCATACACAGGCATTATGCAGCACATACAGATACAAGGTGTTGATGTAATTGCCATACACAGGCATTATGCAGCACATACAGATACAAGGTGTTGCTGTAATTGCCACACACAGGCATTATGCAGCACATACAGATACAAGGTGTTGCTGTAATTGCCATACACAGGCATTATGCAGCACATACAGATACAAGGTGTTGCTGTAATTGCCACACACAGGCATTATGCAGCACATACAGATACAAGGTGTTGCTGTAATTGCCACACACAGGCATTATGCAGCACATACAGATACAAGGTGTTGCTGTAATTGCCATACACAGGCATCATGCATCACATACAGATTCAAGGTGTTGCTGTAATTGCCATACACAGGCATCATGCGGCACATACAGATACAAGGTGTTGCTGTAATTGCCATACACAGGCATTATGCGGCACATACAGATACAAGGTGTTGCTGTAATTGCAACACACAGGCATTATGCAGCACATACAGATACAAAGTGTTGCTGTAATTGCCACACACAGGCATTATGCAGCACATACAGATACAAGGTGTTGCTGTAATTGCCACACACAGGCATTATGCAGCACATACAGATAAAAGGTGTTGCTGTAATTGCCACACACAGGCATTATGCAGCACATACAGATACAAGGTGTTGCTGTAATTGCCATACACAGGCATTATGCGGCACATACAGATACAAGGTGTTGCTGTAATTGCCACACACAGGCATTATGCAGCACATACAGATACAAGGTGTTGCTGTAATTGCCACACACAGGCATTATGCAGCACATACAGATACAAGGTGTTGCTGTAATTGCGACACACAGGCATAATGCAGCACATACAGATACAAGGTGTTGCTGTAATTGCCACACACAGGCATTATGCAGCACATACAGATACAAGGTGTTGCTGTAGTTGTCATACGCAGGCATTATGCAGCACATACAGATACAAGGTGTTGCTGTAATTGCCATACGCAGGCATTATGCAGCACATACAGATACAAGGTGTTGCTGTAATTGCCATACACAGGCATTATGCAGCACATACAGATACAAGGTGTTGCTGTAATTGCCACACACAGGCATTATGCAGCACATACAGATACAAGGTGTTGCTGTAATTGCCATACACAGGCATTATGCAGCACATACAGATACAAGGTGTTGCTGTAATTCCCATACACAGGCATTATGCGGCACATACAGATACAAGGTGTTGCTGTAATTGCCATACACAGGCATTATGCAGCACATACAGATACAAGGTGTTGCTGTAATTGCCATACACAGGCATTATGCAGCACATACAGATACAAGGTGTTGCTGTAATTGCCATACACAGGCATTATGCAGCACATACAGATACAAGGTGTTGCTGTAATTGCCATACACAGGCATTATGCAGCACATACAGATACAAGGTGTTGCTGTAATTGCCATACGCAGGCATTATACGTCACATACAGATACAAGGTGTTGCTGTAATTGTCATACACAGGCATTATGCAGCACATACAGATACATAGGTGTGCGCACGGGGTGTGCCGGGTGTGCCTGGGCACACCCTAATCAGACAGCTTCTTTTTTTTTTTTTTTTTACCGTGACTGCCGCTGGCCGAACCCGCAGCTCCAGCGCTCATCGCTGTCATCTGCTCTGAGAGCGAGGAAGCTTAGGCAGCAGGCTACCACAGGAGCTTCTCCACACACCCTCTACTGACTGATCGCGGAGCTGCAGGTGCACATGTGACGTGTCATCACATGACTTCTGAGCAGACGTCATCATGTGCGCCTGCGCGTGGCACCCGGCGCCAGTATTGTGTGTGAAGAGACTCAAGGTGGGGTTGCCTGCTGCTGCAGTTCAGCCACCTGCTATGGATGGGGCCCTTCCTATTCCTCCTGCCTGGTAAGGGGCCCCCTGTAGTTTGGAAGACTCGAGAGCTGCTGCACAGACACGAGACAGAAGCCCCGCCCCCACATGCCTGCAGAGCTGAAATCTCCAAGGAAGAAGTAAGCAGCAGCTAAAGCAGGGGGGGTGAGTCAAGGGGGCAGTAGTGTGTGTGTGGCATTAAGTGTCTGGGGAGGAAGTCATAGAATGGGGGGGGGGTGGTTAAGACAGTGTCTGGGGGTGGAGAGAAGACTGTGTGTGTGTGTGTGTGTGTGTGTGTGTGTGTAGTAAAGACAGTGTCTGGGGGTGGAGAGAAGTGTGTGTGTGTGAAACCTGTGAGGGGTTAAGACAGTGTCTGGGGGTGGAGAGGAGCCATTGTGTGTGTGTGGGGGGGGGGGTTAAGTGAGTATGTATATATATTATATAATAAATATAAACTTTATTATATATTTTAAAATAATGAACTAAATATAATTAAAATATTTTATTAATATGTACTTATTATAATTTATATTCACTTTAATAATTATTTTAAAATAACATTTATATTAATATTTGAGTTCTATTTCTGTGGATTCTGTGATACGCTCATACGCACAGCACATTACTGTGTTATACTGTGATGCTCTGATACAGTAATATGTGCTGTGTATGTGCCTATCACAGAGCTCCACAGCAATAAAAAGCCAGCTCATACACAGAACAAACACAATACTGTGAGTTTTATTGCTGTGGAGCTCTGTGATGTGCGCTGTATATGTGCGTGAGTTTTATTGCTGTGGAGCTCTGTGATGTGCGCTGTATATGTGCGTGAGTTTTATTGCTGTGGAGCTCTGTGATGTGCGCTGTATATGTGCGTGAGTTTTATTGCTGTGGAGCTCTGTGATGTGCGCTGTATATGTACGTGAGTTTTATTGCTGTGGAGCTCTGTGATGTGCGCTGTATATGTGCGTGAGTTTTATTGCTGTGGAGCTCTGTGATGTGCGCTGTATATGTGCGTGAGTTTTATTGCTGTGGAGCTCTGTGATGTGCGCTGTATATGTGCGTGAGTTTTATTGCTGTGGAGCTCTGTGATGTGCGCTGTATATGTGCGTGAGTTTTATTGCTGTGGAGCTCTGTGATGTGCGCTGTATATGTGCGTGAGTTTTATTGCTGTGGAGCTCTGTGATGTGCGCTGTATATGTGCGTGAGTTTTATTGCTGTGGAGCTCTGTGATGTGCGCTGTATATGTGCGTGAGTTTTATTGCTGTGGAGCTCTGTGATGTGCGCTGTATATGTGCGTGAGTTTTATTGCTGTGGAGCTCTGTGATGTGCGCTGTATATGTGCGTGAGTTTTATTGCTGTGGAGCTCTGTGATACACTCATACACACATGCTGTCCTCCAAATCATCTGGGAGCAGGCTGCTTGTTGGCACTGTGAAGCCCCATAATGGAAATTTGCCTAAGACCTCAACATATCTGGAGCCGCTTCTGCATGCGAGTACCAGACCAGGACCTGTCAGCAAACCAGTGCCGGCAAGACCAGCCATACCAGTGCCAGCCAGTTTCACCAGCCACAGCCAGCCCGAGCCACACATAAAGTTAAGGTGAGCTTGGTGGAGCCAACCTGGGATAATATTCCATAGTTGTCGATAAGATAACTGCAGGAAACATTACACATAACGTCTCCTGTAGTTATTTTATCGTCAGGAAACGCTATTCCATTTGAGCCGCATGCTGAGCTTGTGGCTCTAATGTAGCGTTTCCAACCCATGCATGAGGTTACTGTACGTTATCGTCTCCTATATTTACTATGGGAGACGTTAATTGTGAGCTTTGTGTGGGAGCACAGACCATTCCAAAGTAACCTGCGCTTCCACACCGGAGATGGTATTTCACTGTGAAATATGGTCTACACAAAGCTCCCCATTAAATTCCATACTCGCTTCTCATCCCGCGGTAAAAAAGGTAGCGCGGATCGCTGCTTCTTCTCCCCGGGAGCAGAGTGAGAATGGGAACATATAGTTCCTAGTCTCCTTCTGCAATTCTTATGCGGTGGTGCGCGATCTCACGAGAATGAGCTCAGGCACAGCTCGCGGCTGGGACGCACAAGGCTCCATGGGTGGAATCTGGTGGGGGGCCCTTGCTTTATTTGGTCTGGGGGGCCCTGAGTCTTGTCAGTCTGCAAAAAGAGTCAAAGGATACTTGTGAGAGGCGTGAGTGCTGAAACTTGTGGATATATATATATATTTATGTTTGAGCTTTTGGGTGCACACCCTAATGTAATAGGCTGCGCACACCTATGTACAGATACAAAGTGTTGCTGTAATTGCCATACACAGGCATTATGCAGCACATACAGATACAAGGTGTTGCTGTAATTGCCATACACAGGCATTATGCAGCACGTACAGATACAAGGTGTTGATGTAATTGCCATACACAGGCATTATGCAGCACATACAGATACAAGGTGTTGCTGTAATTGCCATACACAGGCATTATGCAGCACATACAGATACAAGGTGTTGCTGTAATTGCCACACACAGGCATTATGCGGCACATACAGATACAAGGTGTTACTGTAATTGCCATACACAGGCATTATGCTGCACATACCGATACAAGGTGTTGCTGTAATTGCCATACACAGGCATTATGCGGCACATACAGATACAAGGTGTTGCTGTAATTGCCATACACAGGCATTATGCAGCACATACAGATACAAGGTGTTGCTGTAATTGTCATACACAGGCATTATGCAGCACATACAGATACAAGGTGTTGCTGTAATTGCCATACACAGGCATTATGCAGCACATACAGATACAAGGTGTTGCTGTAATTCTCATATACAAAAGACATGGGAATTTGTTTCGTAAAAATTCGGAATTCGGAACGAAATTTGATAATTCGTATTCGGAAGTACTTCTAAATAACGAATTGATACGATATGATACGAAACTAAACGAAAACTATATAATACGACACTAAACTAAATGGTATATAACAAATGTATTTAGTTTTACACTGTGTCATCATCATAAAAGAAAAATTTGAATAATTGATATCAACTATCGAATTTGAAATGAACTATCGAATTTGATTCCATACGATACGAATCCGATACGATAGAAATTGAATTAACGATCAAATGGATATCAACTATCGAATTCGATTCAATATGATACGTATCCGATACGATAGAAATTGAAATGAACTATCGAATTCGATTCGATATGAATCCGATACGATACAATACAAATCAATCCGAAATGAAACGAAACACAAAACGAAACTAGTTACGAAATTATTTAAAACATAACGAGATGAAACTAAACAAAACAAAATTTTTCAGCCATGCACATCCCTAAAATTATACAGGCATTATGCAGCACATACACGTACCCCGATCCATAACAATTATACCGCAGAGAGGTGCTTCCCTGAAAAACCAACTGATCCGAATAACCCAAAATGATCTGAAGCGCCAAAATGAGTCGAATCGCCGAAATGATCAGAATCGCCGAAATGATCCGAATCACCAGATCGATCTGAAATTTTCGGATGGTCGATATTTCGTTTTCGGAAATGCTCCCAAAATACGAAAATGGTGAATTTCATACGAATTTCAATTCGGAACGAAACGAATTGCACATGTCTAATGAAAATGAATAATGAGAAATTTACATTATTTTACTCCTTTATCTGATAATAGGAATCTTTATTTAAGTGTTACCTACACATCCCACGTTTCAATTTTATTGGGGGTTTTTTCAACAAAAAGCACTTAATTAATTGGATTAAAATATCTCAGAATAAAATTGTTTGTCAGATTCTTATTTTATACAATATTTAAAAGGTAACTATGAATGTTTCAAATGATGAAATAAATAATTTCTTTCAACAAGTCCTTGGTAGTGAGAGGGTTAATAAACAGGTAAATGTGTGTAAGTGCTAACAATCTGGTGACTTGTGACCGGAACGTGATGTCATTGATCCTGCAATGAAATCCAATAAAAGAAGCTGTGAAAGGCAGGAAGTATGAGATGGTTTGTGCGTGGGAGGACGATGTGTCTGGAATCGATGGAATCTGGTGAAGGATTCTGTGAGGTTTTAATTGTTGAAGTGGATATTGTGACACAGACACGTTCCTCCAGCTCCTCGTTAATTAGCAGCACGCGTCACGTTCACATTGATCGCTTGGCTTCGCGGCGGCAAAGAATGAAAAGATCATTGATACTAAAAATAAAAATGAAATCTGATTAAAAAACATACAATCAGCAAACTGTGTGTGTGTGTGTCAGACTGTGTGTGTGTGTCAGACTGTGTGTGTGTGTCAGACTGTGTGTGTGTGTGTCAGACTGTGTGTGTGTGTCAGACTGTGACTGTGTGTGCAAAACTGTGTGTGTGTGTCAGACTGTGTGTGTCTGTCAGAGTGTGTGTGTGTGTCAGACTGTGTGTGTCAGACTGTGACTGTGTGGAAGACTGTGTGTGTGTGTCAGACTGTGTGTGTGTCAGACTGTGACTGTGTGTGCAAAACTGTGTGTGTGTCAGAGTGTGTGTGTGTCAGACTGTGTGTGTGTCAGACTTAGGGATGAGCTGTTCGGTTCGGACGGTTCGGAGTTTGACCCTAACTTAGCCTGTTCGAGTAGATCGCGAACACCGAACATTTCCGGGTGTTCGCCGCATGTTCGACCATAATGGACCACAATTCATTTTCCCACTGGCCTGAAGCTCGTAATTGGCTACAGCCTTGCACCTGACCAGAGTCCTGATTGGGCAAATTTTGGCCAATCATGGGCTCACAGAGCTAAGTCCCGCAGCACACTATATAAGGTTTCCACGCAGCGCTTCTGCACGCATTTCAGAGGAGATTTCAAAGGAGATAGTTGTGTGTTGTTACTGCCGGTCTGCCACACTACTGGGGGGGTCTGGGGGGTCTCATTTCTACCAAATATCAGGGAATTTAGGTGATGTGTGTCGTGTCACTGTGCCAGCAAGTTTTTTTGGGGTTTACAACTTTATTTAAAACATTTGTGAATTGATGTGATCTTCTGTGTCTCGTCACACAACCAGCAAGTTATTTTGGGGCTCACTAATTTCTTTAAAACACTTGTGAATTAAGGTGATCTGTGTCTCGTCATACAAACAGTACCACGCTGTATTTTGGGGCTAACTAATTTATTTAAAACATTTGTGAATTAAGGTGATCTGTCTCTTGTCACTGGCTGCCAGCTATCAGTGTGTCTCACTGAGTTATACCAGAGTTCTTTAAATCTTTATACCAGAGTTGAATCAGAGTTCTGTATATATTAAAAGGAGGAAGGTCGGTATGGGCGCTCTTGTCTAGGTGTGGGTGCTTATTTTAGATTTGCTGCCGTCTAGGAAATGGCACAGACTCTCGAATGGGTGTGCAGATATCGATAAAGGAAAAGGAAGGGGTTCCTAGTGGCGCAACAATTATGTACAACAAATCACAAAGTCGTACTTGTGAACCAATAGATGCATATAAATCTTTGCGGTTCGTATGAGAGCAACTTCACTGGTGCAGATTTAAGATAAGGTGCTAATGTCACAGTTGGTGTGATATAAAGTGCAACAGTTTATGCAATATAAGGTGCAACAGTTTATACAGTATTATAGTGCAACAATGCATACATTATTAAAGTGCAACAGTGACAACTTGGGTGCATAAAAAGAGCCAGCATAGCACGTTGATAGGTACAGATGTCCGTGTCAGCGTTATAGTGACCGGTGCAGTCTGAGTGTATGTACTAGACGTCTATTAGTGAGTATACACAAAATGACCTTACACTGATTTCCCGTGTGTATTGAAGGTCTATTGTCCTTAATGTCCTTGTCTTCCAGAGGTCCTAAGATGGCAGAATATGCACTAAACGTGCTCTGCCTTATACTTGATGTGAGGGCTCCTCCTTTATCGTTGATTAACTCCACTCAAAACGGGAGATAAGGAACGGGGGAGAGAGAAGAAATAACAATAGTGCAGCAACGTTTGGATATTGATAAAAGCTCTGGTGCTCAGTGATTGCGCACTTACAAGAATTAGAGCCGCTTAAATCCGGGCTCTGGAGTGAAGCGCCTGGTGTCAACTATAGGGTGACTACTGCCCTTCTTTAATACAGCGTCTTCACCTCAGGTGGAGAGACATAAAAGGGGAAAAAAGAGTGCTCTCATGGCACAGCATCAGTGGTTACTGACTTGCTATAGTGAAGGGGGAGGTTGATTACACTCACCAATTCGGGAGCCTTATCACTCCAGGCTCAACCGTTGTGCGTATGGTACTGCTTGATGGTGAGTACCTGGACCCCTCTTAGCTGTTCCTTTGGGTGGAGGTTGCGGTGTCCGTGGTGGATCCTGGAGAGCTGGCCTGGTCAGGTTGGTTTGAATTACCAGTTTAGGTTCAGTAACCAGATACTCCTGTATACTTGGATAGGGATTTATTCAAAAATTACATAGATTACAAATGCAATCAATAACACTCAATAAAAATGGGGGGGGTGGTAGTATCTCGAGACGCGTTTCGGCGCTATCTGCGCCTTCCTCAGTCGATAGAATTCTAATTGGGCGTTTTTATCTGCCAACATTTTTCTATGTTTCTATGTCTACCTGACATAGGCTATAACCTGCTGTGTTGATGCAGACAAGCATGTAACATGGTGTTATTCAGCACTTGCACCACACTTTGAATATCACACCCAAAAATAGAAAAGGCGGAGGGGAGGGATGTTTTTTATTTTCTATTTTTATATTTATTTATTTTTTAATTCTATCCCCCACAGTGGTATTGCCACGACGATTGGCTAAATAAAAAATTCCAGAAACACCAAGCCTTGCACCCATCCATTGAATCTACTCCTGGGCCATTTGCCTGCTCACCATTTGAAATTACACTAGACCATTTCATCTTAATGTCTAAATTTATTTGTTACCCCCCCCCGATCCTACCTCACTCTCCAGTCCCTTAGGAACCCGTTACCATGAAATCGCTCAAGTAATGTACTATACGCCTCCTCCCCGCTCCCTATCTCTTCTCCACTAAGCAATGCAAAAAGTAGGAAGCCTTTAAAAAGGGAGCATGGGATATTGGCCACCCCAATTGGTAAACAGATATCGATGTAAAATTACCCATCAAATGTACACCCTGAAGGGATTTCACCCTTGATTCCCCTCCCCTACACGGTTGGGACATCCAGGGGCCTTTATGTGTCTAGATGGTGAAGCTCATGTTTTGCGCGGGATGGCTGTGGTTTGGGGGTGCGGCTCGCGGCTGTGTCTCTGTGGAGGTTTGCGCGTTCTCTTTGTTGTCTTTGCGGGCGGCTCGCGGCCTTGCACACTGTGTCCTGGTGTCCTTGCCCGCCAGGGCAGTGGTCGGCTTGACTGTGGCACGTGGAGGGGACCGGTCGCTGTGTCCGTGCAGTTGAGGCCATGGTGTGAACTTTAGAATGTGTATTTCTCAGAACTTCTGCAAGCGTTTACGTATGAAAGTAACAAACAATAATTTGTTTATGCCGCATGAGATATGTTACCTCCGCCTCAGTGTGTCACGACTGATTAATGTGGTATTTTGTATATGTTGCAAGATGTATGACGTATATTGCTTTTCCACTTGCGTAAGTGGTTTTTACAATATAAAGCTAGCGTCTTGAAAATATTAAAGCAGAGAGATTTTACCAACTGAGCATCGGTTATCTGTCTGTGTTCTTTCTGGTCCATTCTCTCTCCCAGCGCTGGACGAGTGTTTCCTCTACCGAGTGTCCATCCCACCAAAGGGTCAAGCGACCAGTTAACCCCTTCACACCCCATTAAAAGAAAACCCCCTGGACACAGCGGTACAGCCTGAAGGCTGCCTCTAGATCAAGCATAGGTAACTCTGTCCCCTCGCCAGCTACCCTTACCAAAATCACCACCTGATTGAATGAATGGTAGCTAACAGAAACATCTTCCCTACTTATTGCCTCTGCAAAGAAACGGCCGTCCCAATGTTTATTTGTATGTATTTTCCTTACATTCCCTTGCTCTGTGTATCATGTAGAGTATTGTCTTCCCTCTGTATAGAGTAACCTCTGTATTACGATCCAGTCTTTGTATAGTGTACACCCCCCTGTAAGTAATGAATTCCTTTTGTTTCACATGCTTCCATCAGCCCCTCCATTTTCCATTTTCCCCCCAGCAAGTAAGGTCAGCAGCTCACTGTTATCTCAGCCATTGTTTGGATTCTAAGAGCGTCTGGTTTGTTTGTGCACCTTCCCCCTCTGTATGTGTGTGTCCCCTTGCGAAATGTAAATAACGCCGTCTCCATTTTGAGTTGAAAAAGAGCAAGGATGTTCTGTACATAAGTGGCTGCATTGTCACCATTTTATGAGTCCTCAGCCCTGGAATCCCTTATCAATAGAACAAATCTGCACATATGAAACTGATTCTTGCTTAGTATATTAATTAATCTATAGACCCGAAGTTAAACCAACCGAACTAACCCAATGACACAGCATTTGCTAACATACAGCATCACTGTTTAGTTGATAAGCCTCTTCTGAAATTGTAACAGACACATTTAAATGTATATTTAGTTAGTAATTGTTGTATCTTCATAAATCTGGCAGAAACAATCTGGATTAATTTAGTTGCGCAAATGTAAGCTTAAACAGATTGTACAGTTACTGCTGCAGCCCTTCCTCATTGGCAGAAGCACATGTGACTTTTTGAGGTTTAAGATGGCTGCCAGCCATGCGGTCACTGACTAACTATGTTTAAAAGATCATACAGACTATACAACTAATAAGGTTTGATCAAGTATTACAAAGTGAAGCAAATATCAACGAGCATATTGTAGCTAACAATGCAAATCACTAGAACGGATAAATTAGCACGTATTTAACCCAATAGATTACACACACACACATATAGTATATTATCAACATAGCTTCAAATTCCCCGAATAAATACACTTAATACTTATCCACTCGCAAGCTTTATTATGATGATGGTACAAGTGTGAAATATGAGTGAGTTACTGCTCATGTTTCCTCTATTTCTGAAATAAGTCTCTCCTCTCCCTCAATAAAGACAAAGTTACCGTTCTAAATAATTATTTACTCAACTGTAGCAAGTGCTCAAAACAAAAGATTGTACATTGCTGCTGTGTCACTTTAAAATTGCAACAATTAGAATAGTGAACTTAAATACAGTATTAATTTATTCAACTTATTGCTTAGCCCTTGGGGGTTACTCCAACATTATTTAAAAACACACAGCTCTTTGAATAACCCTGTAAATCATAACCCACATAAAAGACCAGCATGTGAAGCTGCTTGAGAATACAACTATAGAGTTATAGTGACTAATGTCCAGTGATTCATTCTGTTATATCAAATTCCTATGTGTGATTACCTTCCCTTTGCGTTGCCTCCGTGTGCCATAGCTAAGTGCTTGTGGGATCTGCATGTGCTATGGCTAGGTTTCTGTGTGTTTCTAGTGTGTGATTTGGGCGTGCTATAGCAAGTTTTTATTTAAATTTTATGTTTATCATATATATATATATATATATATATCTACACACACACATACATACATTATATCCTCTAATTTTTTTTTATTTTCTTTTTATTTTATTTAATTTCTTTTTTATTTCTCTTAGTGTATACTACATTAGTGATTTCAGTGTGTTATAG
>CM019063.1:26851614-27250486 GCA_009667805.1 Leptobrachium leishanense | reverse complement strand
TACAATCTGCTTTCTTACCGGCGGGCTCAGGCAGGATTTGTTTCTGTACAGGGCACCTAGTTTGGGGTAAAGTTAGATGAGAGTTTTTTTCGATGTGGGGGCCAAAAGATAGATTTGGGTCTAATCACATACCTAGATATTTGAGAGAAGTGACTGTGGTCAGCATGCCATTTGATTTTGTCCTGACACATAGATGGGGAGTTTGCAATTTATGTAGTTTAGGTTTTGCTCCAAAGAGCACCATTACAGTTTTGTCAGTATTTAAAAAAAGTTTGTGTTTGATCCACTTTTCTACCTCTGTGAATTGTTCTTGCAGCACGGCCTCCAGCTGCGGGAGATTTGGTTTGCTGGTATAGATTACGGTGTCGTCTGCGTACATGTGTACAGTTGAGGCTTTGCAGACGCTGGGCAGATCATTTATGAATAGTTAGGTTTCCTTGTTCCATGCCAGCTTGGATATCATTGCAGACTTTTAAAAGGGTGGTTGTGGTTGAATGATTTGGATGAAAGCCGGATTGATCTGGGTTAAATAGTTCCAATATTGATAATAATCACGTAATTGTGTGTAGACACATTTTTCCAAAATGTTTGACATTGCAGGGAGCAAGGATATCGGATGGTAGTTGGATACTGACGTATTGTCACCACTTTTATGGATAGGTACGACTCTCGCCATCTTCCAGAGTTTGGGTATGTATCCAGTTGCCAGTGATTCATTGATTAGGGTTGTGACAGGTTTTGCAATTGCTGGCGCACTGATTTTCAGCAGCATTGCTGGGATTTGATCAGGTCCAGACTGGAATTTCATTTTATGATTACAGAGAAGTTTAGTAACGACACTGACAGGCACTGGTCTAAAACTGAATTTCTCTGATACAGGGTCGTTGCGCAGTTGGAGGGGCCTGACCTGCGTGCAGCCTCTCTGTATGCGTGTCATTTGCTAGCTTAGCAATTAGGGTGGTGGCGCATCCATCAAAATAGTTATTAAAGGCATTTGCTACATCTAGGGGGTGTTGCAAGGTTTTGTTGTTTGTTTTGACAGCAGCCGTTTGGTAGTGGACGGGGGGAGGTGAGTGTATGTTACTTAGAATTTTCCAAAAATTTCTAGGGTTTGATATGTTATTGTTTAAATCTTCATTGAAGTATTGGGCTTTAGCCATTTTTGTTTGCTTTTTACATGCATTCCGGCATTCTCTGTATTCACAGTGATCGTTCATGGAACCAGTAGTCTTGAATTTTGACCACAGTGAATCCCTAAGCTGGTACATTTGAGTAAGATCAGTTGTAACCCAGGGGAGATGGACCCTTTTACTCGCACTTTACGCAGCGGGCATGGGTATTCCAGACTTGCAGGAGCTCAGATTGCACAGTCCAGGTCTGGGATTAGATTTAGTCTGTACCATGGGAGCTGTTTGAGATTATTTAGGAAGGATTCAGGATTAAATTTCTTGAGAGACCTGGTGATTATTACTTTTGGGGGAGATTTTGTGGCCTATATTTTGTGCACATAATACACTAGGCAGTGGTCACTGAAGCTATTAGCGAGAACGCCTGCCTCCTGTATTCTAGCAGGACATGATGAGAGAATACAGTCCAGCAAGGTATGGTTAGGGTTTTTTGTATTAATGCGTGTGGGGGAGGAGATTAAGGGTGGCAGTCCACTGGATCCGTAGTCGGACGACCAACTTTTTTTTGTCAGACCATGGACGACGTCGGTCATCCGACCAGGTCAGACTAGGGTCGTCCGCTGCGTGCGATCTGTCACGCTGCCACAGACGATCCAAATCAAAATTGGAGGTGGAGTGCAGAGGCTGCCAAAACCAGAATGAACTGGTTTTACATACAAAAACAAGTTCATTCTGCTTTTGGAAGCAGTGCAGTTCTTTTTTTTATTTTGCTACTATTATTTTTACTATGTGCTTTATCTGTAAACCTGTCAAACTATTCCCTAAATCGGGGCATAACGCCAACACTTCAGTGCAGTACGGCGCTCTGATATTTGTTCTCTCTGTCGCCGCAGATTGCCGAAGTGCAGCGATCTGCAGCAAACTGTACCATATTTCGCCATCATTTTTACAGTATAAACAGCAACAAAATTGCACCGTATGGGGAAATTCAACATTCAGTGCCCTTTGGGAGGCATGTCCATGCTTAGTAAATAAACCCCTTTGCGAAGCAGCACCGCTAGTCCCACCATGTTACAAAGCTAGTCCCAACATGCAAAAAGGTGTTTTGGTAAACTTGCATCATGTCTGCATCATTTATTTTCAATGGGAGTTCAAAAACAGCAAAACCAACATAAATGCGTTTTTTTAACTCCCCTAATGAGTTTGTCAATGTCCATCTTGCTCAGCAATCGCTTTGAACTCCCAGCCTGCAAGGTGTGATCGCCCATCTGCTGCAGTCTTTACCCGTCACCATAAGTCGAACGTGGGACATCTGCTGCAATGGACGATGGTTCCATTCACATTCATGTTACAGGATCGGACGTGCGACGACAGGCGATATCGGATGATCGCACCATCACACGAAAACGGTTCCAGTGGACGGCCAGCCTTATTGAGTTAGCTGCAAGGCCTTAAACAGTGAGCAGTGTTTATTGTTTTTAGGATTCAGACTGAGGACCAGCAGTTCACTTTTTTTGGTTATTGCAAGTAGGTTATTAAGGATTTGAGTTATGTCAGAGAGGGAGTGCACTGCAGCTCGGTGGGCGATAGAATCCAGCAACAATGATTAATTTACCGAACAGGATCTCAATAACACCAGAGAAGAATTCAAAGGCGGCCGAGAGCTGGAATTCTGCAAAGGGGTGAACTTTATGGACTCGTCAACATAAATAGCAATTCCCCCTCCTCTCTTCGCTCTGTCCTTTCTATACCACGGATACCCCTGTATTGATATGGCAGAGTCTTGTACTTTTTAGAAAAGGGATGAGAAATAAGACTGTTTAGCGAGAGATAAAGTGAGACTGTAGGAACGGAGCATGAATTTGTAGGGCAGGAAATCAGCGATGTGCGAGACTTCCTCCAGCCACGTTCGGCTGTCCTGGGTCACCGCCGGAGATGGCGTGTGTATTGAGTGTGCCACGTTTGGTGATTAGGCCTGCGTGTAGCATGGACAGAGGTAGGAGCGAGTTCGTCAAGTGATGTGGAGAGAGCAGAGTGGTAGATATCATTGGCTGTGTCGGTGCAGTTAGATGTTGAAATCAGAAGAAGAGGGTGGACAGGAGCTTAGAATTCAGGGCACCCAGATGCCTTCAGGTTTGAAGAGAAGTGGGGGTAGAAACAGGAGTCTGGGTTGGCAGCAGGAGAAGTTTCCAGGAGAGTAGATGGTGAAACGGGAAGAGATGTGTTAGAAAGATTGGAAATAGTACAGAGGCTGGAGAAAATAAGGTCCAGGCAGTGGCGTAGCGTGGGTTGTCAGCACCCGGGGCCAGCCAAGAATTGTGCGCCCCCCCAACCTGTGGACACGTTATCAATATTGCCCCAGCTCTCACATGGATATTGCCCCAGCTCATGGATTTGCCCCCAGCTCATGGATTTGCCCCAGCTCACACATGGATTTGCCCCCCAGCTCACTCATGGATTTGCCCCAGCTCATGGATTTGCCCCAGCTCACTCATGGATTTGCCCCCAGCTCATGGATTTGCCCCCCAGCTCACTCATGGATTTGCCCCAGCTCACTCATGGATTTGCCCCAGCTCATGGATTTGCCCCAGCTCATGGATTTGCCCCCAGCTCATGGATTTGCCCCAGCTCACTCATGGATTTGCCCCCAGCTCATGGATTTGCCCCAGCTCATGGATTTGCCCCCAGCTCATGGATTTGCCCCAGCTCACTCATGGATTTGCCCCAGCTCACTCATGGATTTGCCCCAGCTCACTCATGGATTTGCCCCCAGCTCATGGATTTGCCCCAGCTCATGGATTCGCCCCCAGCTCACACATGGATTTGCCCCCAGCTCACTCATGGATTTGCCCCAGCTCATGGATTTGCCCCAGCTCACTCATGGATTTGCCCCCAGCTCACTCATGGATTTGCCCCAGCTCATGGATTTGCCCCAGCTCACTCATGGATTTGCCCCAGCTCACTCATGGATTTGCCCCCCGCTCATGGATTTGCCCCAGCTCATGGATTTGCCCCCAGCTCATGGATTTGCCCCAGCTCACTCATGGATTTGCCCCAGCTCACTCATGGATTTGCCCCCAGCTCATGGATTTGCCCCAGCTCATGGATTTGCCCCCAGCTCACACATGGATTTGCCCCCCAGCTCACTCATGGATTTGCCCCAGCTTCATGGATTTGCCCCAGCTCACTCATGGATTTGCCCCCAGCTCATGGATTTGCCCCCCAGCTCACTCATGGATTTGCCCCAGCTCACTCATGGATTTGCCCCCACTCATGGATTTGCCCCCCAGCTCACTCATGGATTTGCCCCAGCTCACTCATGGATTTGCCCCCAGCTCATGGATTTGCCCCCCAGCTCACTCATGGATTTGCCCCCAGCTCATGGATTTGCCCCAGCTCACTCATGGATTTGCCCCAGCTCACTCATGGATTTGCCCCAGCTCACTCATGGATTTGCCCCCAGCTCATGGATTTGCCCCCAGCTCATGGATTTGCCCCAGCTCATGGATTTGCCCCCAGCTCATGGATTTGCCCCCAGGTCACACATGGATTTGCCCCCAGGTCACACATGGATTTGCCCCTAGGTCATGGATTTGCCCCAGCTCTCACCTGGATTGTTGCCCCAGCTCCGGCAGGGGGTTGAGGGACCCAGATGCCGGGCAGCGCGGGAGCGCCTGCCCGGTCTTGAACAGTCCGTCCTGTGAAGTGGATGCGGCTGTGTGCGTGCGCAGCCGGTCACGCGGTCCGGCCAGTCAGGTGGTACAGAGACTCAGTACCACCTGATTAGCCGGACCACGTGACCGGCTGCGCACGCACACAGCCGCATCCACTTCACAGGACGGACTGTTCAAGACCGGGCAGGCGCTCCCGCGCTGCCCGGCATCTGGGTCCCTCAACCCCCGGGCCAGTTTTAGGGGCGCGAATGCGCCCCTAACAAAACTGCGCCCGGGGCCACGGCCCCCCAGCCCCCCCACGCTACGCCACTGGGTCCAGGGTGTTGCCAGCTTGGTGGGTAGGAGAGTTGGACCAGTGTGTGAGGCCCAAGGAGGAGGTGATAGAGAGCAATTTGGAGGTGAGGGGGTTGGTCGGAAAGTCCATGGGAAATGTTAGTCTCCAAGGATGAGAGATGGAATGTCAGATGAGAGAAAGTGAGGGGGCTGTGGCTGTGAGTGACTGTTTGTGTTTTTGTGTCACAGGTTGTGTCTGTGAGTGATATCTGTGAGTGATGTTTGTGTTGTGTCACGGGTTGTATCTGTGAGTGATGGGATTGGCAAAGTCTGTCTGGAAAGACTGATACCAGGCCACTGGGCCAGCACAGACTGTCTGTCTCTCTGTATGTCATGTTTAGAAATCTCCATATGACTCTGAGCATTCCTAGATCCTCTGCCTGTCTGTCTGCCGGTCTGCCTGCCTGTCTGTCTCTCTGCCTGCCTCTCTCTGCCTGCCTGCCTGTCTGCCTGCCTCTCTGCCTGTCTGCCTCTCTGCCTACCTGCCTCTCTGCCTGCCTGCCTGTCTGCCTGCCTGCCTGTCTGCCTGCCTGTCTGCCTCTCTGCCTGCCTGTCTGCCTGTCTGCCTGCCTGCCTCTCTGCCTGCCTGCCTCTCTGCCTGTCTGCCTCTCTGCCTACCTGCCTCTCTGCCTGCCTGTCTGCCTGCCTGCCTCTCTGCCTGCCTGTCTGCCTGCCTGTATGCCTCTCTGCCTGCCTGTCTGCCTGCCTGCCTCTCTGCCTGTCTGCCTCTCTGCCTGCCTGCCTCTCTGCCTGCCTGTCTGCCTGCCTGTCTGCCTTTCTGTCTGCCTGCCTGCCTGTCTATACAAACTGTAGACGTAGAGAAAAGAAGCTCCGACCGGCTAAACAATTGTTTTATTTGGAACGTGAGAAAGTTTCAGCCCTCGTTACATTAATCCGCGTATCTCTCCCTCGTTACATTAATCCACGCGTCTCTCCCTCGTTACATTAATCCGCGTATCTCTCCCTCGTTACATTAATCCACGCGTCTCTCCCTCGTTACATTAATCCGCGTATCTCTCCCTCGTTACATTAATCCACGCGTCTCTCCCTTGTTACATTAATCCACGCGTCTCTCCCTCGTTACATTAATCCGCGTATCTCTCCCTCGTTACATTAATCCACGCGTCTCTCCCTCGTTACATTAATCCACGCGTCTCTCCTTCGTTACATTAATCCACGCGTCTCTCCCTTATTACATTAATCCGCGTATCTCTCCCTCGTTACATTAATCCACGCATCTCTCTCTCGTTACATTAATCCACGCGTCTCTCCCTCGTTACATTAATCCACGCGCCTGTCCCTCGTTACATTAATCTACGCGTCTCTCCTTCGTTACATTAATCCACGCGCCTGTCCCTCGTTACATTAATCCACGCGTCTCTCCTTCGTTACATTAATCCACGCGTCTTTCCCTCGTTACATTAATCCACGCGCCTGTCCCTCGTTACATTAATCCACGCGCCTGTCCCTCGTTACATTAATCCACGCGTCTCTCCCTCGTTACATTAATCCACGCGCCTGTCCCTCGTTACATTAATCCACGCGTCTTTCCCTCGTTACATTAATCCACGCGCCTGTCCCTCGTTACATTAATCCACGCGCCTGTCCCTCGTTACATTAATCCACGCGTCTTCCTTCGTTACATTAATCCAGCGTCTCTCCCTCGTTACATTAATCCACGCGCCTGTCCCTCGTTCATTAATCCACGCGTCTTTACCTCGTTACATTAATCCACGCGTCTCTCCTTGTTACATTAATCCACGCGTCTCTCCCTTGTTACATTAATCCACGCGCCTGTCCCTCGTTACATTAATCCACGCGTCTCTCCCTTGTTACATTAATCCACGCGCCTGTCCCTCGTTACATTAATCCACGCGCCTGTCCCTCGTTACATTAATCCACGCGTCTTTCCCTCGTTACATTAATCCACGCATCTGTCCCTCGTTACATTAATCCACGCGTCTCTCCCTCGTTACATTAATCCATGCGTCTCTCCTTCGTTACATTAATCCACGCGTCTCTCCCGCGTTACATTAATCCACGCGCCTGTCCCTCGTTACATTAATCCACGCGTCTCTCCTTCGTTACATTAATCCACGCGTCTCTCCCTCGTTACATTAATCCACGCGTCTCTCCCTCGTTACATTAATCCACACGTCTATCCCTCGTTACATTAATCCACGCGTCTCTCCCTCGTTACATTAATCCACGCGTCTCTCCCTCGTTACATTAATCCAAGCGTCTCTCCTTCGTTACATTAATCCACGCGTTTTTCCCTCGTTACATTAATCCACGCGTCTCTCCCTCGTTACATTAATCCACACGTCTATCCCTCGTTACATTAATCCACGCGTCTCTCCCTCGTTACATTAATCCACACGTCTCTCCCTCGTTACATTAATCCACACGTCTATCCCTCGTTACATTAATCCACGCGTCTCTCCCTCGTTACATTAATCCACACGCCTGTCCCTCGTTACATTAATCCACACGTCTATCCCTCGTTACATTAATCCAAGCGTCTCTCCTTCGTTACATTAATCCACGCGTTTTCCCTCGTTACATTAATCCACGCGTCTCTCCCTCGTTACATTAATCCACGCGTCTTTCCCTCGTTACATTAATCCACGCGTCTCTCCTTCATTACATTAATCCACGCGTCTCTCCCTCGTTACATTAATCCACATGCCTGTCCCTCGTTACATTAATCCACGCGCCTGTCCCTCGTTACATTAATCCACGCGTCTGTCCTTCGTTACATTAATCCACGCGTCTCTCCCTCGTTACATTAATCCACGCGCCTGTCTTTCGTTACATTAATCCACGCGTCTCTCCCTCGTTACATTAATCCACGCGTCTCTCCCTCGTTACATTAATCCACGCGTCTCTCCCTCGTTACATTGATCCACGCGCCTGTCCTTCGTTACATTAATCCACGCGTCTCTCCCTCATTACATTAATCCGCGCGTCTCTCCCTCGTTACATGAATCCACACGTCTGTCCCTCGTTACATTAATCCACGCACCTGTCCTTCATTACATTAATCCACGCGCCTGTCCCTCGTTACATTAATCCACACGCCTGTCCCTCGTTACATTAATCCGCGCGTCTCTCCCTCGTTACATTAATCCACACGCCTGTCCCTCGTTACATTAATCCACGCGTCTCTCCTTCGTTACATTAATCCACGCGTCTTTCCCTCGTTACATTAATCCACGCGTCTCTCCTTCATTACATTAATCCACGCGTCTCTCCCGCGTTACATTAATCCACGCGCCTGTCCCTCGTTACATTAATCCACGCGTCTCTCCTTCGTTACATTAATCCACGCGTCTCTCCCTCGTTACATTAATCCACGCGTCTCTCCCTCGTTACATTAATCCACGCGTCTATCCCTCGTTACATTAATCCACACGTCTATCCCTCGTTACATTAATCCACACGTCTCTCCCTCGTTACATTAATCCACACGTCTCTCCCTCGTTACATTAATCCACACGTCTATCCCTCGTTACATTAATCCACACGTCTATCCCTCGTTACATTAATCCACGCGTCTCTCCCTCGTTACATTAATCCACACGCCTGTCCCTCGTTACATTAATCCACACGTCTATCCCTCGTTACATTAATCCAAGCGTCTCTCCTTCGTTACATTAATCCACGCGTTTTTCCCTCGTTACATTAATCCACGCGTCTCTCCCTCGTTACATTAATCCACGCGTCTCTCCCTCGTTACATTAATCCAAGCGTCTCTCCCTCGTTACATTAATCCAAGCGTCTCTCCTTCATTACATTAATCCACGCGTCTCTCCCTCGTTACATTAATCCACGCGCCTGTCCCTCGTTACATTAATCCACGCGTCTGTCCTTCGTTACATTAATCCACGCGTCTCTCCCTCGTTACATTAATCCACGCGCCTGTCCCTCGTTACATTAATCCACACGTCTATCCCTCGTTACATTAATCCACGCGCCTGTCCTTCGTTACATTAATCCACGCGTCTGTCCTTCGTTACATTAATCCACGCGTCTCTCCCTCGTTACATTAATCCACGCGTCTGTCCCTCGTTACATTAATCCACGCGTCTCTCCCTCGTTACATTAATCCACGCGCCTGTCCCTCATTACATTAATCCACGCACCTGTCCCTCGTTACATTAATCCACGCGCCTGTCCTTCGTTACATTAATCCACGCGTCTGTCCTTCGTTACATTAATCCACACGCCTGTCCCTCGTTACATTAATCCACGCGTCTCTCCCTCGTTACATTAATCCACGCGTCTCTCCCTCGTTACATTAATCCACGCGTCTCTCCCTCGTTACATTAATCCACGCGTCTGTCCCTCGTTACATTAATCCACGCGTCTCTCCCTCGTTACATTAATCCACGCGCCTGTCCCTCATTACATTAATCCACGCACCTGTCCCTCGTTACATTAATCCACGCGCCTGTCCTTCGTTACATTAATCCACGCGTCTGTCCTTCGTTACATTAATCCACACGCCTGTCCCTCGTTACATTAATCCACGCGTCTCTCCCTCATTACATTAATCCACACGTCTATCCCTCGTTACATTAATCCAGGCGCCTGTCCTTCGTTACATTAATCCACGTGCCTGTCCCTCGTTACAATAATCCACGCGCCTGTCCTTCGTTACATTAATCCACGCGTCTCTCCCTCGTTACATTAATCCACGCGTCTCTCCCTCGTTACATTAATCCACGCGCCTGTCCCTCGTTACATTAATCCACGCGCCTGTCCTTCGTTACATTAATCCACGCGTCTGTCCTTCGTTACATTAATCCACGCGTCTCTCCCTCGTTACATTAATCCACGCGTCTGTCCCTCGTTACATTAATCCACGCGTCTCTCCCTCGTTACATTAATCCACGCGCCTGTCCCTCATTACATTAATCCACGCACCTGTCCCTCGTTACATTAATCCACGCGCCTGTCCTTCGTTACATTAATCCACGCGTCTGTCCTTCGTTACATTAATCCACACGCCTGTCCCTCGTTACATTAATCCACGCGTCTCTCCCTCGTTACATTAATCCACGCGTCTCTCCCTCATTACATTAATCCACGCGCCTGTCCTTCGTTACATTAATCCACGTGCCTGTCCCTCGTTACAATAATCCACGCGCCTGTCCTTCGTTACATTAATCCACGCGTCTCTCCCTCGTTACATTAATCCACGCGTCTCTCCCTCGTTACATTAATCCACGCGTCTCTCCCTCGTTACATTAATCCACGCGTCTCTCCCTCGTTACATTAATCCACGCACCTGTCCTTCATTACATTAATCCAGGCGCCAGTCCTTCGTTACATTAATCCACGCGCCTGTCCCTCGTTACATTAATCCACACGCCTGTCCCTCGTTACATTAATCCACGCGTCTCTCCCTCATTACATTAATCCAGGCGCCTGTCCTTCGTTACATTAATCCACGCGCCTGTCCCTCGTTACATTAATCCACGCGCCTGTCCCTCGTTACATTAATCCACGCGTCTCTCCCTCGTTACATTAATCCACGCGTCTCTCCCTCGTTACATTAATCCACACGCCTGTCCCTCGTTACATTAATCCACGCGTCTCTCCCTCGTTACATTAATCCACGCGCCTGTCCCTCGTTACATTAATCCACGCGTCTCTCCTTCGTTACATTAATCCACGCGTCTCTCCCTCGTTACATTAATCCACGCGCCTGTCCCTCGTTACATTAATCCACGCGTCTCTCCCTCGTTACATTAATCCACGCGTCTCTCCCTCGTTACATTAATCCACGCGTCTCTCCCTCGTTACATTATTCCACGCGCCTCTCCCTCGTTACATTAATCCACGCGTCTCTCCCTCGTTACATTAATCCACGCATCTGTCCCTCGTTACATTAATCCACGCGTCTCTCCCTCGTTACATTAATCCACGCGTCTCTCCTTCGTTACATTAATCCACGCGTCTCTCCCGCGTTACATTAATCCACGCGCCTGTCCCTCGTTACATTAATCCACGCGTCTCTCCTTCGTTACATTAATCCACGCGTCTCTCCCTCGTTACATTAATCCACATGCCTGTCCCTCGTTACATTAATCCACGCGCCTGTCCCTCGTTACATTAATCCACGCGCCTGTCCTTCGTTACATTAATCCACGCGTCTCTCCCTCGTTACATTAATCCACGCGCCTGTCCCTCGTTACATTAATCCACACGTCTATCCCTCGTTACATTAATCCACGCGCCTGTCCTTCGTTACATTAATCCACGCGTCTGTCCTTCGTTACATTAATCCACGCGTCTCTCCCTTGTTACATTAATCCACGCGTCTGTCCCTCGTTACATTAATCCACGCGTCTCTCCCTCGTTACATTAATCCACGCGCCTGTCCCTCATTACATTAATCCACGCACCTGTCCCTCGTTACATTAATCCACGCGCCTGTCCTTCGTTACATTAATCCACGCGTCTCTCCCTCGTTACATTAATCCACATGCCTGTCCCTCGTTACATTAATCCACGCGCCTGTCCCTCGTTACATTAATCCACACGCCTGTCCCTCGTTACATTAATCCACGCGCCTGTCCCTCGTTACATTAATCCACGCACCTGTCCCTCGTTACATTAATCCACGCACCTGTCCCTCGTTACATTAATCCACGCGCCTGTCCCTCGTTACATTAATCCACGCACCTGTCCCTCGTTACATTAATCCACGCACCTGTCCCTCGTTACATTAATCCACGCGCCTGTCCTTCGTTACATTAATCCACACGTCTCTCCCTCGTTACATTAATCCACGTGCCTGTCCCTCGTTACATTAATCCACGCGTCTCTCCTTCGTTACATTAATCCACGCGTCTGTCCTTCGTTACATTAATCCACACGCCTGTCCCTCGTTACATTAATCCACGCGTCTCTCCCTCGTTACATTAATCCACGCGTCTCTCCCTCATTACATTAATCCACGCGCCTGTCCTTCGTTACATTAATCCACGCGCCTGTCCCTCGTTACATTAATCCACGCGCCTGTCCCTCGTTACATTAATCCACACGTCTATCCCTCGTTACATTAATCCACACGCCTGTCCTTCGTTACATTAATCCACGCGTCTCTCCCTTGTTACATTAATCCACGCGTCTCTCCCTCGTTACATTAATCCACGCGTCTCTCCCTCGTTACATTAATCCACGCGTCTCTCCCTCGTTACATTAATCCAGGCGTCTCTCCCTCGTTACATTAATCCACGCGTCTCTCCCTCGTTACATTAATCCACGCGTCTCTCCCTCGTTACATGAATCCACGCGTCTGTCCCTCGTTACATTAATCCACGCGCCTGTCCTCGTTACATTAATCCACACGTCTCTCCCTCGTTACATTAATCCACGCGTCTCTCCCTCGTTACATTAATCCAGGCGTCTCTCCCTCGTTACATTAATCCACGCGTCTCTCCCTCGTTACATTAATCCACGCGTCTCTCCCTCGTTACATTAATCCACGCGTCTCTCCCTCGTTACATTAATCCACGCGCCTGTCCTTCGTTACATTAATCCACGCGCCTGTCCCTCGTTACATTAATCCACGCGCCTGTCCCTCGTTACATTAATCCACACGTCTATCCCTCGTTACATTAATCCACACGCCTGTCCTTCGTTACATTAATCCACGCGTCTCTCCCTTGTTACATTAATCCACGCGTCTCTCCCTCGTTACATTAATCCACGCGTCTCTCCCTCATTACATTAATCCACGCGTCTCTCCCTCGTTACATTAATCCAGGCGTCTCTTCCCTCGTTACATTAATCCACGCGTCTCTCCCTCGTTACATTAATCCACGCGTCTCTCCTCGTTACATGAATCCACGCGTCTGTCCCTCGTTACATTAATCCACGCGCCTGTCCTTCGTTACATTAATCCACGCGCCTGTCCTTCGTTACATTAATCCACGCGTCTCTCCCTCGTTACATTAATCCACGCGTCTGTCCCTCGTTACATTAATCCACGCGTCTGTCCCTCGTTACATTAATCCACGCGCCTCTCCCTCGTTACATTAATCCACGCGTCTCTCCCTCGTTACATTAATCCGCGCATCTCTCCCTCGTTACATGAATCCACACGTCTGTCCCTCGTTACATTAATCCACGCGTCTCTCCCTCGTTACATTAATCCACGCGTCTCTCCCTCGTTACATTAATCCACGCGTCTGTCCCTCGTTACATTAATCCACGCGTCTGTCCCTCGTTACATTAATCCACGCGCCTCTCCCTCGTTACATTAATCCGCGCATCTCTCCCTCGTTACATGAATCCACACGTCTGTCCCTCGTTACATTAATCCACGCGTCTGTCCCTCGTTACATTAATCCACGCGCCTGTCCTTCGTTACATTAATCCACACGCCTGTCCTTCGTTACATTAATCCACGCGTCTCTCCCTCGTTACATGAATCCACACGCCTGTCCTTCGTTACATTAATCTACGCGTCTCTCCCTCGTTACATTAATCCACGCGTCTCTCCCTCGTTACATTAATCCGCGCGTCTCTCCCTCGTTACATTAATCCACACGTCTGTCCCTCGTTACATTAATCCACGCGTCTCTCCCTCGTTACATTAATCCACGCGTCTCTCCCTCGTTACATTAATCCACGCGTCTGTCCCTCGTTACATTAATCCACGCGTCTGTCCCTCGTTACATTAATCCACGCGCCTCTCCCTCGTTACATTAATCCACGCGTCTCTCCCTCGTTACATTAATCCACGCGTCTGTCCCTCGTTACATTAATCCACGCGTCTGTCCCTCGTTACATTAATCCACGCGTCTCTCCCTCGTTACATTAATCCACGCCTCTCCCTCGTTACATTAATCCACGCATCTCTCCCTCGTTACATGAATCCACGCGTCTGTCCCTCGTTACATTAATCCACGCGTCTCTCCTTCGTTACATTAATCCACGCGTCTATCAATAATGGGGTTAATGCTGAGTGCATTCCTGTAAAGTAACTGCAGCCTGGCAGTGAAGGGGTTAATGCTTAGTGCCTTGCTGTGAGAAGGCTGCAGTGAAGGGGGTAATTCTGTGAGCTGACCGTGGGCTGGCAGTGAAGGGGTTAATGCTGAGTGCATTACCGTGAGCTGGCTGCAGTCTGGCAGTGATGGGGTTAATGCTGAGCTGGCTGCAACCCAGCAGTGATGGGGTTAATGTTAAGTGCATCACTGAAGCATGATAGTGAAGGGGTTAATGCCAAGTGCATTCCTGTAATTTGGCTGGCACTGAAGGGGTTAATCTGGCTGTGGCCTGTGATCTGGCTGTGGCCAGGCGGTGAAAGGGTTAAGGCTGGTTGTATTGCTACCTTCTGGCAGTGGAGGGGTTAAGGCTGGCTGTATTGCTGCGGCCTGGCAGTGAAGGGGTTAATGCTGGCCGCAATCTGGCTGGTAGTGAAGGGGTTAATGGTAAGTGCCTTACTGTGATCTGGCTGTCAGTGAAGGGGTTAATACTAAGTGCATTCCTGTGATCTGGCTGGCAGTGAAGGGGTTAATGTTGGCTGGTAGTGAAGGGGTTAAGGCTGAGTGCATTACTGTGATCTCCCTGATGGGGAAATGAAATGTTAAAGCACTTTCCCTGTCCTGTCACTAAACCCTGCCCTCCCTATTCATCACTCCCTGTGTGTGACAAGCTGTGAGCAAATGGGAGCACAGAGGGCTGATCTCTCACTCCTGGGTCACACTGCCTGCCTGCCTGGGCTTAACACTTGTTGCAAAAAAAAAAAAAAAAAAAAAAGAAGATACATAGAAAAAAAAACCCAGATAAGACAGAGAGATCCTCAGCCAGGAGCAGGAGGAAAAAAGGCTAAAAAAGCAGCAGAGGAGAGAGATCCTGAGTGTGACCTCCATGAGGGGATAAAGGGCCCAGGGGTCTGCCTGCTCCTGGCTCACTCATTCTGCAGGACTCCTTGTCATCACACAGGGGCAAACAGCATGGTGGAGAACACCAGCCTGGCCAGCAAATCTGCCCTGGTAAGTGACCCCTGCACTGCACAGACCCCCTGGGTGACCCCTACAGTGACCCTACCTAATCCTGGGGGCTGCACTCCTGCAGCTTCCTACACTGCTGTGTACACTCCACTCTGTGTCCCTGTGTCTGGCTGCGTGTTGTATGTCCTGTCATATTCCTGTGCGTATCTACATGTGTGTTAGACATATTTCATGGAATACAAAATATGTGAATGTGTTATACATTATATTTCCTTGTGTGTGTATTGTCTTATATTCCATGCAATATTTCCCTTTGAGTGTGTATCGATGTGTTACGTTATCTGCTGTGTAATACTTATATGTGCGTTACGTTCTTTATCATAAAATAATTCCCAGTGTGTGTGTGTTCTGCTGTATGTAATATTCCCCTGTGTGTGACGCTACACGTGCGCGTTCACTTATATTCCATGTAATTCCCGGTGTGTATCTATGTGCGCGTAATGCTATGGTCTCTCTAATATTCCTTCTGTACATCTATATGTGTGTGTGTGTTCTGCAATATTCCGTGTTATATTTATTTGTGTATTGTGTTATATTCCATGTACCATTTCCCTTCGAGTGTGTATCTATATATGTGTTTTACGTTATTTTATGTGTAATATTTCTATGTGTATTATTTTATATTCCATGTAATATTTCCTGTATTATATTTCCCGTTGTGTTTGCGTGTGTGTGTATTCTATTGCGTGTAATATTTCCTGTTGTGTGTGTGCGTGTATTATATTCCATGTAATCTTTCCTGCTGTGCGTGTGTGTATTATATTCCATGCAATATTTCCTGTGTGCGTGTGTGTATTATATTCCATGTAATATTTCCTGTGTGCGTGCTGTATTATACTTCATGTAATATTCCTGTTGTGCGTGTGTGTATTATATTCCATGTAATATTTCCTGCTGTGCGTGTGTATTATATTCCATGCAATATTTCCTGTTGTGCGTGTGTGTATTATATTCCATGTAATATTTCCTGCTGTGCGTGCTGTATTATACTTCATGTAATATTTCCTGTTGTGCGTGTGTGTATTATATTCCATGTAATATTTCCTGCTGTGCGTGTGTATTATAGTCCATGCAATATTTCCTGTTGTGCGTGTGTGTATTATATTCCATGTAATATTTCCTGCTGTGCGTGCTGTATTATACTTCATGTAATATTTCCTGTTCTGCGTGTCTGTATTATATTCCATGCAATATTTCCTATTGTGCGTGTGTGTATTATATTCCATGTAATATTTCCTGCTGTGCGTGCTGTATTATACTTCATGTAATATTTCCTGTTGTGTGTATTACATTCCATGCAATATTTTCTGTTGTGCGTGTGTATATTATATTTCCTGTTGTGCGTATTATATTCCATGTAATTTCCTGTTGTGCGTGTGTATTATATTCCATGTAATATTTCCTGTGGTGTGTGTGTATTATATTTCCTGTATTATATTCCATATAATATTTCCTGTGGTGTGTGTAATTATATTTCATGTTGTATGTGTGTGTATTATATTCCATGTAATATTTCCTGGTGTGTGTGTATTATATTTCCTGGTGTGTGTGTATTATATTCCATGTAATATTTCCTGGTGTGTGTGTATTATATTCCATGTAATATTTCCTGGTTGTGTGTGTATTATATTCCATGTAATATTTCCTGGTTGTGTGTGTATTATATTCCATGTTATATTTCCTGATGTGTTTGTGTGTGTGTATTATATTCCATGTAATATTTCCTGTGGGGTGTGTGTGTGTGTGTGTGTGTTATATTTTGTGTGTATTATATTCCATGTAATATTTCCTGGTGTGTGTGTATTATATTCCATGTAATATTTCCTGTGGGGTGTGTGTGTGTGTTATATTTTGTGTGTATTATATTCCATGTAATATTTCCTGTGGTGTGTGTCTGTGTGTATTATATTCCATGTAATATTTCCTGGTGTGTGTGTTATATTCCATGTAATATTTCCTGTTGTGTGTGTGTGTGTTATATTCCATGTAATATTTCCTGTTGTGTGTGTGTGTGTTATATTCCATGTAATATTTCCTGGTGTGTGTGTGTTATATTCCATGTAATATTTCCTGGTGTGTGTATTTATTCCATGTAATATTTCTGGTGTGTGTATTATTCCATGTAATATTTCCTGTTGTGTGTGTGTGTGTTATGTTATATTTCCTGTTGTGTGTGTGTGTTATATTCCATGTAATATTCCTGGTGTGTGTATTTATTCCATGTAATATTCCTGTGGTGTGTGTATTATATTTCCTGGTGTGTGTTATATTCCATGTAATATTCCTGGTGTGTGTGTATATATATTCCATGTAATATTTCCTGGTGTGTGTATTTATTCCATGTAATATTCCTGTGGTGTGTGTGTGTATATTCCATGTAATATTTCCTGGTGTATTATATTCCATGTAATATTTCCTGTGGTGTGTGTGTATATATTCCATGTAATATTTCCTGGTGTTGTGTATTATATTCCATTAATATTTCCTGTGGTGTGTGTGTTATATATTCCATGTAATATTTCCGTGTGTGTGTATTATTCCATGTAATATTTCCTGGTGTGTGTGTGTGTTATATATTCCATGTAATATTTCTGTGTGTGTGTGTTATATTTCATTTAATATTTCCTGGTGTGTGTATTATATTCCATGTAATATTTCCTGGTGTGTGTGTGTGTGTGTATTATATTTCCTGGTGTGTATTATATTTCCTGTGGTGTGTGTGTATTATATTCCATGTAATATTTCCTGGTGTGTGTTATATTCCATGTAATATTTCCTGGTGTGTGTTATATTCCATGTAATATTTCCTGGTGTGTGTATTATATTCCATGTAATATTTCCTGTGGTGTGTGTGTGTGTATTATATTCCATGTAATATTTCCTGTGGTGTGTGTGTGTATTATATTCCATGTAATATTTCCTGGTGTGTGTGTATTATATTCCATGTAATATTTCCTGGTGTGTGTGTTATATTCCATGTAATATTTCCTGGTGTGTGTGTATTATATTCCATGTAATATTTCCTGGTGTGTGTATTATATTCCATGTAATATTTCCTGTGTGTGTGTGTATTATATTCCATGTAATATTTCCTGGTGTGTGTATTATATTCCATGTAATATTTCCTGTGGTGTGTGTGTATTATATTCCATGTAATATTTCCTGGTGTATTATATTCCATGTAATATTTCCTGGTGTGTGTATTATATTCCATGTAATATTTCCTGGTGTGTGTATTATATTCCATGTAATATTTCCTGGTGTGTGTATTATATTCCATGTAATATTTCCTGGTGTGTGTGTATTATATTCCATGTAATATTTCCTGGTGTGTGTATTATATTCCATGTAATATTTCCTGTGGTGTGTGTGTATTATTCCATGTAATATTTCCTGGTGTGTGTGTATTATATTCCATGTAATATTTCCTGTGGTGTGTGTGTATTATATTCCATGTAATATTTCCTGGTGTGTGTATTATATTCCATGTAATATTTCCTGGTGTGTGTGTATTATATTCCATGTAATATTTCCTGTGTGTGTGTATTATATTCCATGTAATATTTCCTGTGTGTGTGTTGTATTATATTCCATGTAATATTTCCTGTGTGTGTGTTATATATTCCATGTAATTTTCCTGGTGGTGTGTGTATTTATTCCATGTAATATTTCCTGTGTGTGGTGTGTGTATTATTCCATGTAATATTTCTGGTGTGTGTATTATATTTCCTGGTGTGTGTGTGTGTGTGTATTATATTCCATGTAATATTTCCTGTGGTGTGTGTATTATATTCATGTAATATTTCCTGTTGTGTGTGTGTTATATTTTCCTGGTGTGTGTTATATTCCATGTAATATTTCCTGGTGTGTGTGTGTGTGTTATTATATTCCATGTAATATTTCCTGGTGTGTGTATTATATTCCATGTAATATTTCCTGGTGTGTGTGTAATTATTATTTCCATGTAATATTTCCTGTTGTGTGTGTGTGTGTGTGTATTATATTCCATGTAATATTTCCTGTGTGTGTATTATATTCCATGTAATATTTCCTGGTGTGTGTATTATATTCCATGTAATATTTCCTGGTGTGTGTATTATATTCCATGTAATATTTCCTGGTGTGTGTGTATTATATTCCATGTAATATTTCCTGGTGTGTGTGTATTATATTCCATGTAATATTTCCTGGTGTGTGTATTATATTCCATGTAATATTTCCTGTGTGTGTGTGTGTGTGTATTATATCCATGTAATATTTCCTGTGGTGTGTGTGTATTATATTCCATGTAATATTTCCTGTGGTGTGTGTGTATTATTCCATGTAATATTTCCTGGTGTGTGTGTGTGTATTATATTTCCTGTGGTGTGTGTGTATTATATTCCATGTAATATTTCCGTGTGTGTGTATTATATTTCATTTAATATTTCCTGGTGTGTGTATTATATTCCATGTAATATTTCCTGGTGTGTGTATTATATTTCCTGTGGTGTGTGTATTATATCCATGTAATATTTCTGTGGTGTGTGTGTATATATATTCCATGTATATTTCCTGTGTGTGTGTATATTCCATGTAATATTTCCTGGTGTGTGTATTATATTCCATGTAATATTTCCTGTGGTGTGTGTGTATTATATTCCATGTAATATTTCCTGGTGTGTGTATTATATTCCATGTAATATTTCCTGTGGTGTGTGTGTATATTATTCCATGTAATATTTCTGGTGTGTGTATTATATTCCATGTAATATTTCCTGGTGTGTGTGTATTATATTCCATGTAATATTTCCTGTGTGTGTGTATTATATTCCATGTAATATTTCCTGGTGTGTGTATTATATTCCATGTAATATTTCCTGGTGTGTGTGTATTATATTCCATGTAATATTTCCTGTGTGTGTGTATTATATTCCATGTAATATTTCCTGTGGTGTGTGTGTATTATATTCCATGTAATATTTCCTGGTGTGTGTGTATTATATTCCATGTAATATTTCCTGTGGTGTGTGTGTGTATTATATTCCATGTAATATTTCCTGGTGTGTGTATTATATTCCATGTAATATTTCCTGGTGTGTGTATTATATTCCATGTAATATTTCCTGTGGTGTGTGTGTATTATATTCCATGTAATATTTCCTGTGGTGTGTGTGTATTATATTCCATGTAATATTTCCTGGTGTATTATATTCCATGTAATATTTCCTGGTGTGTGTATTATATTCCATGTAATATTTCCTGTGTGTGTGTATTATATTCCATGTAATATTTCCTGGTGTGTGTGTATTATATTCCATGTAATATTTCCTGGTGTGTGTGTTATATTCCATGTAATATTTCCTGGTGTGTGTGTTATATTCCATGTAATATTTCCTGGTGTGTGTATTATATTCCATGTAATATTCCTGGTGTGTTGTATTATATTCCATGTAATATTTCTGTGGTGTGTGTGTATTATATTCCATGTAATATTTCCTGGTGTGTGTATTATATTCCATGTAATATTTCCTGGTGTGTGTTATTATATTCCATGTAATATTTCCTGTGTGTGTGTATATTCCATGTAATATTTCCTGGTGTGTGTGTTATATTCCATGTAATATTTCCTGGTGTGTGTGTTATATTCCATGTAATATTTCCTGGTGTGTGTATTATATTCCATGTAATATTTCCTGGTGTGTGTGTGTGTATTATATTTCCTGTGGTGTGTGTGTATTATATTCCATGTAATATTTCCGTGTGTGTGTATTATATTCCATGTAATATTTCCTGTTCCTTGTGTTTATATGTGTTATGTTATATTCCATGTTATATTTCCTGTTGTGTATTATATTCCATGTAATATTTCCCGTTGTGTGTGTGTGTGTGTGTGTGTTATGTTATATTTCCTGTTGTGTATTTGGGTGTTTATATTCCATGTAATATTTCCCGTTGTGTGTTACGTTATTCCATGTAATATTTCTCGTTGTGTGCATGTGTGTTATGTTACATGTAATATTTCCTGTTGTTTATCTGCGTGCTATGTTTTATTCCATGTAATATTTCTATATGTGTGTGTTACCTTCTTCCATATGCAGTATTTCTGTATGTTATCTTATATTCTGTGTAATATTTCCCTATGTGTGCATATTATTCCATGTGTTCTTTCATGTGCATGTTCTGTAACTGTCCATGTAATATGCCTGTGTGTGTCTATGTGTGCTATGTTATATTTAATGTAATATTTCCTGGTGTGTATTATATTTCCTGGTGTGTGTGTTAATATTCCATGTAATATTTCCTGTGTGTGTGTGTGTGTGTGTATTATATTTCATGTAATATTTCCTGTGTGTGTGTGTATTATATTTCCTGTGTGTGTGTGTTTATATTCCGTGAAATATTTTTGTGTTCGATTTTTCTGTAATAGTTCTATATGTCTTATGATATATTCCCTCTAATATGTATATGTGTGGTATGTTAAATTTCATGTACTATTCTATGTTTTGTCCTTATTCTGTATGTAATATTTCTGTGTTCTACTTAATTCCATAGATTTTCTTGTGTGTATGTGTTATGTTATAGTCCATGTAATATGTCTGTGTGTGGTATGTTATGTTGAAAGTAATATTTCCCATGTGTGTCTTTTTTATTTTCTATGTTGTATTCCATGTAGTATTTTCCTGTGTGTGTGTTATGTTATATCCATGTGATATTTTTATTTGTGTGTTACGTCTAGTCTATTTGTGTGGCATGTTATGTGCCGTGTATTATTTCTATGTGTGTATTTGTTGTTGTATTCCATGTAATATGTCCGTATGTGTCTATATATTTGGTATTTTTAATTCTATGTAATATTTCTGTGCTATGTTTCATTCTATGTAATGTTTTCTATGCGTGTATCTATAAGTGTATTGTTATAATTTATGTAATTTATTAATAAAGTATTTTACCAGGTAGGATACATTGAGATTTCTCTCCTTTTCATAGTGTAATATATCTGTGTGTCTCATATATGTTATATTAATATCTCCGTGTGTATGTGTGAGTTATTTTATATTCCATGTAATGTTTCATGTGTGAATTTCATTCTATTCCATGTATTATTTCTATGTGTGTATGTTGTGTTATAGTCCTTGTAATATGTCTGTGTGTCTATATGTGTGACATGTTAAATTTCATGTAATCTTCTCTGTGTATGTGTTATGTTATAGGGTAGTATTTCTATGTGTTATGTTCTAGTCTGTGCATCTGTTATTCTCCATGTAATACGTCTGCGTTTGTGTATGTGTGATATGTTAAATTCCATGTAATATTTCCTATGAGTGTATGCTATGTGCTTATTTATATGGGTATCTAAATGTGTGGCATGTTATATTTACTGTATCATTTCCTGTGTGTGTTGTTTTTTTATGTTCGTGTTATAGTCTATGTAATGTTTCCTTTGTATAGCTATAATTATGCTATTTTCAAAGTAATGTGATCTGTGTAATATGTTGATGATTATCACTGCATAATACGCAATGCTTTGGTATTGGTGTTATTGAGGTCATAATATTAATTAGGATCTGTGTGGTTTTTATGTATGTGATATTTTATTTGCAGACACATAATAAGTCAGGTCAGTAAGGGTTAATCTCCCCAGTTGAAGTGATCATTTTGATTTAGAAGATGATTTTATTTCTTATCATTGTAACCTTTGCTCATTCCCAGTATATATTGTATGAATGGAGAGCCTGTTATATGGAGGATTTATCGTATGAATGGAGAGCCTGTAATATGGAGGATATGTCGTATGAATGGAGAGCGTGTGATATGGAGGATATATCGTATGAATGGGGAGCCTGTAATATGGAGGATATATTGTATGGAGAGTCAGTGAAATGGAGTATATATTGTATGAATGGAGAGCTTGTGATATGGAGGATATATCGTATGAATTCTAGAGCATGTGATATAATATCATATGAATGGAGAGCATGTGATATGGAGGATATATCCATATGAATGGAGAGCATGTGATATGGAGGATATATCGTATGAATGGAGAGCGTGTGATATGGAGGATATATCCATATGAATGGAGAGCATGTGATATGGAGGATATAGCCATATGAATGGAGAGCATGTGATATGGAGGATATATCCATATGAATGGAGAGCATGTGATATGGAGGATATATCCATATGAATGGAGAGCATGTGATATGGAGGATATATCCATATGAATGGAGAGCATGTGATATGGAGGATATATCCATATGAATGGAGAGCATGTGATATGGAGGATATATCCATATGAATGGAGAGCATGTGATATGGAGGATATATCCATATGAATGGAGAGCATGTGATATGGAGGATATATCGTATGAATGGAGAGCCTGTGATATGGAGAGCCTGTGATTTATTTTATTTTTATTTATTTATAAAGGATTTTACCAGGAAGGATACATTGAGATTTCTCTCGTTTTCAAGTATGTCCTGGGTTCAAGTACATTGAAGTGTTACATTTACAGAAATACAAAGTATGATATGGAGGATATATTGAGTGAGCGGAGAGCATGTTATATGGAGGATAAATCATATGACAGGGAGGATATATTGTATGGGCAGAGCGCATGTGATATGGAGGATATATTGTAAGAGCGGAGAGCCTGTAATATGGAGGATATATCGTATGAATGGAGAGCCTGTAATATGGAGGATATATCAGATTACTGGAAAGCCTGTGATATGGAGGATATATTGTATGAATGGAGAGCCTGTGATATGGAGGATATATATTGTTTAAATGTAGAACCTGTGATTTGCAGGATATATTGTATGGGCGGAGAGCATGTGATATGGAGGATATATTATATGAGCGGAGAGACTGTTAAATGGAGGATCGTGTGTTTATTTTCATTCGTGTTTCTTGTTTTTCTGGTACTGTCCCTTTTTAAATGCGCTTTATATTTGTCACATGACTCTGAGTAACCCACGCGGAGCCGCGCTGGGGTCTGGGTGACGTTTCCTGCATATTTTATTAAAATACACTATTTACTCAGCGGATGTTTGACTCGCCTGGTAGATTTCCATTAACCTTTTCAGTACTGCTCTCCACGCATGTATGAGTTTTTTTTTTTTAACTCTCTCCGTGCTGGAGGCTGTGCACAGGAACGTCCCGTCAGCCTTTCATGCCGCTGTGCGAAGAAACGAAAAACGCAAAAGTGCTCTGTACAATCTTAGTCTGTCCACTCGCTCTGATGGTTAACCCGTTCAGCCCCGGGGCTGGGCTCCACCTAACATACAGGTTCACTCTCCCCGGTTCTGTGTCACGGAGCCCTGTTAAGTGTTTGGGGCTGTAGGGGTTAAACACATTAGGCTCGGAAGCTCTCAGCGAGCGCGCTGGCCGTTTATTTACTTCTGTGAAATATATATATTTAATGGGAGGTTTCTGAGAAGCCGTCCTGTGAGAGGTGCGTTGTGGGAGTGCTCGAAACTTCTCGCCGAGCTGCGCGGGGCTCTATAGAGACGCGGACCTGCTCGCCTCCTTCCACATCAATATTGTAACCAGGTATGGCGGCGTCCGTCCGTCCGTGTGTAATCCCTAGGTCAGGGCTCTGTATGGTGTGTTGCGGTACCCATGTGGAATGCGTCGGGTCTCATCACATAGCATGGAGCATCTTGGATTTTATTGCTCCCTGAGGCGCACCCTGTATTACAGATTAGGAGAATGGTGCCAACAGATACTGGAGCGCATCCCACCTCTGCACTCCCGGCAGTGCACCCGCTCAGTGTGATTACCATGGACAGGGTTTACCGCTCCGAGCAGTCTAAGCGTTTTGGAGATATCGGGGGGGGGGGGGGGTCTGGTCTCGTTCTCCCTAAACCGTCTCGAAAACAAAATAACGAGTATAATAAAACCTCAATACAGCCAATAGTCGCCAATCAAAGTGCACCGCGCCGGGGGTCTACAGGCGGAGCTGGTCCAGGGGGTTACTGGTTTGGGGTGTTGGGGTCTCCTTGTCACCGCTGCAGGGAGGGGGTCATCATGTTTGTCCCCTGTGTTTTTAGCGGATGCTTTGCGGCGCCGTGTCAGCCAGCTGCCGAGAACCATCTACATTTTACGGCCTTGTTTTGCATTTTTGTAAACTCGACGCTCCCCCCTCCCCGGCTTTTCGCTGAAAGGAGCTTTTTATTATGTTTTTTTTTTTGTCTTTTTTCGCTGCGTTTTTATATGGTTTCACAGTTCGGGAAGGTTTTGCGTTGTCGTATTCCTTGTTTGTGAATTTACAGCCGTGCAGGAACGCACAGGGTTAATCGCAGCCGTTACACTTATTTTCTGATTTACGTAGAATAAAAAAAATCTGCAGAAAAATCATGATTTTTCAGTGATTTATGGATGAATTCATGATCCGGGTTGTCGTGTGCGTTTAATTTTTTTTAAATATTTCTTCACCCAAGCGATTCCGGTATTTTTCTGCGTGTTCCGGGCGTACGATATGAACGCGGCTCCGCGTTCTGCTCCGGCTCTGAGCGGCCGCCTCATTTACCCAGATTTATTTAGTGTGTTATTATGTTTATATTGTTGTGTATGGAGACGGCTGGAGCAGGGCCGCCGCGTAACATCCCCATATAGATCAGCAGCCGCCGGGAGACAGGACGCAGATATAGATTCCCTCTTTACTGTGATATATCACATTCATATGTTTATTTTATGGCTTTTGTAAATATTCTATTTGTATCATGATGTATTGGGCTCAACTACCTGTTTTATGTATATATTTTATATCCATGTCATTATGTATTACACACTTGTATCTTCATATGCTGTGTCATATATTTGTATTTCGGTTTATTTTTTGTGTATTTTACATAGTTAAGTCATTATATAATATATTTTCGTATGCATGTCATTTTATAAAATATAATGATACAAAGAAATTAAGTATATGTTGTATTTCTCGATACATTTGTGTGTGTTTTACACAGATAAGTCATATAATTTTTCTCGTATGTTATTTTATAAAATATATTTTTTCTCTATTGTATTTCTCTATTATATTTGTGTATCCTATATAATTAAGTCAATTTACAATATATCATCATGACATTAATATATATTTTACATTCATTTTAAATTTGTGTATTTTATATAGTTAAATCACAATATATCCTGACATTAATATAATGACTTAACTATATAAAATACACAAATATAAAATACAATATCATGACATTAATACATAATATTTTATATTCATTTTAGATTTGTGTATGTTATATAGTTAAGTAAATTTAGAATACATTAGTGTCCTGATATATTGAATTTTATATTTGTGTATGTTTATATAGTTAAATCGTATTATATATTGTCATGATGTATTTTATATTTGTGTATTTTATATAGTTAAGTCAATATATATATATAATATATATATATATACATACACAGAGTAATTTTAGAAAATATATTTAATTTATGTTGCTATATATATATATATATATATATGTTTTCTTTTTAGTATATATAAATCTATTTAATATAGTTAGAATATTTTTATTTGTATGGCATGATTGCTCCATTCTTTTTTTTGTTTGTCATTATATAATATACTTCTTATTATGCCATTTTAGAAAATATATTTAATTTACGTTGTGATATATTGGTTTTCTTTTTATTTTATGTAAATGTATTTTAATAAGTTAGAATATTATTATTTCTATGTCATGATAGATTGCTCCGTTCTTTTATTTGTCGTTATATAATATAATTCTTTATATTATGCCATTTTATAAAATATATTTTATTTTATTTTTCTCATGATATATTGAATTTCTCTTACATTTTATCATTATATGTGTGTTTTATATAGTTATTTTGTTATATAATTTTATATGTACTTTTGAATTTCTCTGGTTTTTTGTTTTTATTTTATATTTTTTTAATAAAATATATAATCGCTTAATTTTTATATTTGTGCCCTGACACGTTATGTATTTGTTTTATTTAGATCATGGTATATTCTATGCGTTTCTCTCTTATTGTATACAGAGATACGTTGTAGCCGTATAGTTCTATATACAGGGCTTTCCATGGGATTATATGGAGTAAAGTCGTCGTGGCGTATGTTCGCGGCGTCCTGTCTCTTGCTGCTGGTGATTGGCCGCTTCAGACTCTGGGTGTTTATTGAATTTATTTTATCCGTGTTTTGACTCGCGGTGACGGAAAAGAAGCGGTGATTTGTCAGTTGAGACGTTCCTCTAAATGAGGCCGAATCAATCACCGCAACAATAACATTCTACAACAATAAAGCCGAGCACTGGCAAGTCCACAGAGGGAATAATCCAAGAAGTAGTCTGGTGTTCAAGCGGTGCCCTTGCTGCCAGCCCCTGGGACTGGTGTGTAAGCAGCGGGTACCATGCCGCTTGCTCCAGGGACTGTTGTGTAAGCAGCGGGGTAACATGCCGCTTGCTCCAGGGTCTGTTGTGTAAGCAGCGGGGTAACATGCCGCTTGCTCCAGGGTCTGTTGTGTAAGCAGTGGGTACCATGCCGCTTGCTCCAGGGTCTGTTGTGTAAGCAGCGGGGTAACATGCCGCTTGCTCCAGGGTCTGTTGTGTAAGCAGTGGGTACCATGCCGCTTGCTCCAGGGTCTGTTGTGTAAGCAGCGGGTACCATGCCGCTTGCTCCATGGTCTGTTGTGTAAGCAGTGGGTACCATGCCGCTTGCTCCATGGTCTGTTGTGTAAGCAGTGGGTACCATGCCGCTTGCTCCATGGTCTGTTGTGTAAGCAGTGGGTACCATGCCGCTTGCTCCAGGGTCTGGTGTGTAAGCAGCAGGTACCATGCTGCTTGCTCCAGGGTCTGGTGTGTAAGCAGCAGGTACCATGCCGCTTGCTCCAGGGTCTGGTGTGTAAGCAGCGGGTACTGCGCCGCTAGTGATCCTCTTAGGAGGACGCAGGCCGTGTGCTTCTGGAGGGACCTGCAGATCGATCCTCCAGTATGGATTCCGTCGCTCAGCATTACGAAGTGCAACTTGTCGAATGTTCATGGTCATGTTCTCAGCCAGCACGTGTCTCCAGATTAACCCGTCGCTGCCAGACGGAATCCTCTGCTCTCTGAACACACGTGAAAGCTGCTTAGAATTTACAAAAAAGAATTCCTAAAGACCTGCCAGAAAGTGAGAAACAAGATTCTGGGGTCTGAGGGAAACCAAGAACGAACTGCCTGGCCTCAAAGCTTCAAAGCGTCATGTCTGGAGGAACCAGGCACCACTCATCACCTTCACCATGTCATCCCATCGATGAAATCCGGTGCTGGCATAATCCTTTGGGGGTGTTTTTCAACAGCAAATTCTGGGAGGCTGGTCGGGACTGGTGGAACTGGAGACTGGTCAGAGTTGCTGACCAGAGCTGCTCAGGACTGGGAGACTGGTTGGGGTTGGAGAGATGTGAGGCTGGTCACAGAGGGACTGGCAGACTGGTCAGAGCTGGGTGAATGGGAGGCTACTCGTTGGAGTGATTTGGAGACAGGCCTGGGCTGTGAGACTGATCAGGTTGGAGGGACTGGGATGCTGATTAGAGTTGAAGCTCTGGTCAGGGCAGGGTGACTGGGAGGCTCTTCTGGTTGGAGACTGTTCAGGGCAGGGTGACTGGGAGGCTCTTCTGGTTGGAGCCTGTTCAGGGCAGGGTGACTGGGAGGCTCTTCTGGTTGAAGATGGGTCAGGGCAGGGTGACTGGGAGGCTCTTCTGGTTGGAGACTGTTCAGGGCAGGGTGAATGGGAGGCTCTTCTGGCTGGAGACGGGTCAGGGCAGGGTGACTGGGAGGCTCTTCTGGTTGGAGACTGTTCAGGGCAGGGTGACTGGGAGGCTCTTCTGGTTGAAGACGGGTCAGGGCAGGGTGACTGGGAGGCTCTTCTGGTTGGAGACTGTTCAGGGCAGGGTGAATGGGAGGCTCTTCTGGCTGGAGACGGGTCAGGGCAGGGTGACTGGGAGGCTCTTCTGGTTGGAGACTGTTCAGGGCAGGGTGACTGGGAGGCTCTTCTGGTTGGAGACTGTTCAGGGCAGGGTGACTGGGAGGCTCTTCTGGTTGAGGACGGGTCAGGGCAGGGTGACTGGGAGGCTCTTCTGGTTGGGGACTGTTCAGGGCAGGGTGACTGGGAGGCTCTTCTGGTTGAAGACGGGTCAGGGCAGGGTGACTGGGAGGCTCTTCTGTTGGGGACTGTTCAGGGCAGGGTGACTGGGAGGCTCTTCTGGTTGGGGACGGTTTAGGGCAGGGTGACTGGGAGGCTCTTCTGGTTGGAGACTGTTCAGGGCAGGGTGAATGGGAGGCTCTTCTGGCTGGAGACGGGTCAGGGCAGGGTGACTGGGAGGCTCTTCTGGTTGGAGACTGTTCAGGGCAGGGTGACTGGGAGGCTCTTCTGGTTGAAGACGGGTCAGGGCAGGGTGACTGGGAGGCTCTTCTGGTTGGGGACTGTTCAGGGCAGGGTGACTGGGAGGCTCTTCTGGTTGGGGACTGTTCAGGGCAGGGTGACTGGGAGGCTCTTCTGGTTGGGGACTGTTCAGGGCAGGGTGACTGGGAGGCTCTTCTGGTTGGGGACTGTTCAGGGCAGGGTGACTGGGAGGCTCCTCTGGTTGAAGACGGGTCAGGGCAGGGTGACTGGGAGGCTCTTCTGGTTGGGGACTGTTCAGGGCAGGGTGACTGGGAGGCTCTTCTGGTTGAAGACGGGTCAGGGCAGGGTGACTGGGAGGCTCTTCTGGTTGGGGACTGTTCAGGGCAGGGTGACTGGGAGGCTCTTCTGGTTGGGGACTGTTCAGGGCAGGGTGACTGGGAGGCTCTTCTGGTTGGGGACTGTTCAGGGCAGGGTGACTGGGAGGCTCCTCTGGTTGAAGACGGGTCAGGGCAGGGTGACTGGGAGGCTCTTCTGGTTGGGGACTGTTCAGGGCAGGGTGACTGGGAGGCTCTTCTGGTTGGGGACTGTTCAGGGCAGGGTGACTGGGAGGCTCTTCTGGTTGAAGACGGGTCAGGGCAGGGTGACTGGGAGGCTCTTCTGGTTGGAGACTGTTCAGGGCAGGGTGACTGGGAGGCTCTTCTGGTTGAAGATGGGTCAGGGCAGGGTGACTGGGAGGCTCTTCTGGTTGGAGACTGTTCAGGGCAGGGTGAATGGGAGGCTCTTCTGGCTGGAGACGGGTCAGGGCAGGGTGACTGGGAGGCTCTTCTGGTTGGAGACTGTTCAGGGCAGGGTGACTGGGAGGCTCTTCTGGTTGAAGACGGGTCAGGGCAGGGTGACTGGGAGGCTCTTCTGGTTGGGGACTGTTCAGGGCAGGGTGACTGGGAGGCTCTTCTGGTTGAAGACGGGTCAGGGCAGGGTGACTGGGAGGCTCTTCTGGTTGGGGACTGTTCAGGGCAGGGTGACTGGGAGGCTCTTCTGGTTGGGGACTGTTCAGGGCAGGGTGACTGGGAGGCTCTTCTGGTTGGGGACTGTTCAGGGCAGGGTGACTGGGAGGCTCTTCTGGTTGAAGACGGGTCAGGGCAGGGTGACTGGGAGGCTCTTCTGGTTGGGGACTGTTCAGGGCAGGGTGACTGGGAGGCTCTTCTGGTTGGGGACTGTTCAGGGCAGGGTGACTGGGAGGCTCTTCTGGTTGGGGACTGTTCAGGGCAGGGTGACTGGGAGGCTCTTCTGGTTGAAGACGGGTCAGGGCAGGGTGACTGGGAGGCTCTTCTGGTTGGGGACTGTTCAGGGCAGGGTGACTGGGAGGCTGTTCTGGTTGAAGACGGGTCAGGGCAGGGTGACGGGGAGGCTCTTCTGGTTGGGGACTGTTCAGGGCAGGGTGACTGGGAGGCTCTTCTGGTTGGGGACTGTTCAAGGCAGGGTGACTGGGAGGCTCTTCTGGTTGGGGACTGTTCAGGGCAGGGTGACTGGGAGGCTCTTCTGGTTGGAGACGGGTGAGGGAAAGGTGAACGCAGCATGAAACCGATTTCCTTCATGAAAACCTGCTCTGGCGCTCAGGACCACTGACTAGGTGGAAGGTTCTCCCTACAGCAGGAGAATGAGCCCACGGCCAGGACCATGTGAGATGGGGACAACTCCATGCATGGGCCAGCCTGCACTGAACTCAAACCAACATCTCTGGAGACACCTGAAAGTGGCTGTCTGCTGCCGGCCCTCACCCACCCTGACAGAGCATGTGAGGATCTGCAGAGACGAATGGCACAAACTCCCCAAATCCAGACGTGCATAGCTTGAGCCATGAAAACCAAAAAGAGCCCAGGCTGGAAGCCCGGCCCGAGGGGCTTCAACTAAGAGTGAAGGGTCTGAATACTTATCTCAATGGAACGTTTCAGTTTTTCCATTGAATACATTTGCCGTGTTGTGATAATCCCGTATTTTGGTGTCGTTACAGCGAGCAGAGCGTAGAGGGACGTAAAAAACTATTGATTAATGGGTTAATGCAAGGCCGCAACTTAAAACGATGCACGGATCAGAATGTGCTGTATAGATATATAGGAATATCCACGCTGCGTGTGAGCGAGGCCGTGTCTGACCTACAACGTCTCATTTACATCCCACCAACCACCCGGCTCAGACCAACACGCACCCAGGATGCAGATATCCCAAAAACAAACATTAAATGTATGTGTCATCTCCCGGGTAACAGGCCAGAAATAATCCCGCAGAAACGTTAATTTCCCACGTACGAAATTATCACAAGAAAGTAGGGATGCACCGATACCACTTTTTTAAGACCGAGTACTTTTTTCAAGTACTCACCGATACCGAGTACCGATACTTTTATTTTATGTCATGTGACCGCTTTCCAATAAGAACAGACCTCATATAAAAATGCCGCCCAGCTGACATGGATATTGCCCCCAGCTCATGGATAATGCCCCCAGCTCATGGATAATGCCCCCAGCTCATACAGGGAGAGCTGTGGGTTACTCACCTATTAAGAAGTACCACTTGTCCACAAGCCGAACCTGATACACACGAGGCTCCAGTATTGGTTAAACCGACAACATATCTTTGCTGCACATCTGTATATTGTGTTACGATATGCGAGCGCCGTCTCTCTGTGTATGTTTGTTTTGAGGCGAATTGGAAGATGAAAAGAAGGGCAACGCCACCCTATATCTGGCTAAAAGCATTTCAACCTAGAGCCGGGATTCATAAGGCTCAGAAATCTGTGATTGAATTCCTATTGTATTCTTCACCAGGAACTATATGAAACAGTCTGCACGATTGGTTCTTCCCTCTTCTCTTTGCATTTATGTGAGATCCACCAATTGGAGAAAGAGGACACAACAGCTGGACACAAGTCTCCACAATGCATGAATTTATCTTCCAGCAACGAATGAACTTTATGCACGTTTTTGGTTTAGGAACTTTCAGATATCAGAATCTCTTTTTCAACAGCTACTGACTTTTGTAATGTGAGCCGAACACTAGAGATAAAATTATTACTCTGCATGATTTTGACACATTTTGGGCAGTATTACATAGTTGGTGCTAACTTAACCAGAGCTGGTGTAAACTTCCCAGAGCCATTATAGCCTATGGAGGTTTTAAGTTTACGACAGCTCTGGTTAAGTTAGCACCAACATTGTAATACTGCCCTTTGTGTATGCACTTTATATAGGTATTTCTTCATTGGCACCTGCACTTTATGCATTTTGCACATTGTTTGTAACATTGCACTTTATACTGGTTGATTTCACTGAGTATAACGCACTGTATTGTAGCGTATCAATACTGCATATTGGTGCTGTCTGCACTTTGCTCTTATTTTTTGCATAACTGCACTTTTATATTGGCTGATCCACAGAGTAAATACACGGTGCACTGCAATATATCGGTGCCGTTCTACTGCACATTCGTGGCACCAGACTTTGTCTGAACCTACACTAGCTGAAGTATATCAAGTGTATATAAGTTTGTTTAGGTATGTGTCTATGATTACAACCTAGGCACAACAGATACCGACTGAATGAATCAACTGCAGCACTAGGGCCCCTCTCCCCTTTTTTGTAGAGCTGTGGGGTCAGTCGCTGCTGTACAGGGATAAGATTCAGGGGGTTATAATTAGGGTTGCACCGATATCGGTATCGGGGCCGATACTGGGTACTGCAGGAGTACTTGGTACTCGTGTAGTACCCCCCGATATTTTTCCCGATACCGGAAGCCGACATTGAGCCGGCTTGCCGGCATCCGAGGGGCTGCGGCGGCTGTCCGAATGCTCTATCGGCATTCGGACAGCCGCCCCTGGAGCTCTCCGCGACGATACTTACCTTCCTGAGCGACGCCGGGAATGTCTCCGCGCGTGCGCTCGTTGGAAGGCCCCCAGCCGCGATCACATGGTCCCATGTGTGAGCTGGGGCATATGTGTGAGCTGGGGCATATCCATGAGCTGGGGCAAATCCATGTGTGAGCTGGGGCATATCCATGAGCTGGGGGCAATATCCATGTGTGAGCTGGGGGCAATATCCATGTGTGAGCTGGGGGCAATATCCATGTGTGAGCTGGGGGCAATATCCATGTGTGAGCTGGGGGCAATATCCATGTGTGAGCTGGGGCAAATCCATGTGTGAGCTGGGGCAAATCCATGAGCTGGGGCAAATCCATGTGTGAGCTGAGGCATATCCATGAGCTGGGGGCAATATCCATGTGTGAGCTGGGGGCAATATCCATGTGTGAGCTGGGGCAAATCCATGAGCTGGGGCAAATCCATGTGTGAGCTGAGGCATATCCATGAGCTGGGGGCAATATCCATGTGTGAGCTGGGGGCAATATCCATGTGTGAGCTGGGGCATATCCATGAGCTGGGGCAAATCCATGTGTGAGCTGGGGCAAATCCATGAGCTGGGGCAAATCCATGTGTGAGCTGAGGCATATCCATGAGCTGGGGGCAATATCCATGTGTGAGCTGGGGGCAATATCCATGTGTGAGCTGGGGCAAATCCATGTGTGAGCTGAGGCATATCCATGAGCTGGGGGCAATATCCATGTGTGAGCTGGGGGCAATATCCATGTGTGAGCTGGGGCAAATCCATGTGTGAGCTGGGGCATATCCCATGAGCTGGGGCAGTATGAATATATATATATCTTGGGGGGGGATATATACATGTGAGCTGGGGGCATTTTTTATATGGTCTGTTCTTATTGGAAAGCATCACAAGACATTAAAGAAAAGTATCGGTACTCGTACTCGGCCTTAAAAAAGTGGTATCGGTGCATCCCTAGTTATAATGAGAGTTAATCCCTGTACAGTAGATACAAGGTGTTGCTGTAATTGCCACACACAGGCATTATGCGGCAGATACAGATACAAGGTGTTGCTGTAATTGCCATACACAGGCATTATACAGCACATACAGATGGAAGGTGTTGCTGTAATTGCCATACACAGGCATTATGCAGCACATACAGATACAAGGTGTTGCTGTAATTGCCACACACAGGCATTATGCAGCACATACAGATACAAGGTGTTGCTTTAATTGCCATACACAGGCATTATGCGGCACATACAGATACAAGGTGTTGCTGTAATTGCCATACACAGGCATTATGCGGCACATACAGATACAAGGTGTTGCTGTAATTGCCATACACAGGCATTATGCGGCACATACAGATACAAGCAGGGTTATTCAAAGAGATCCTTATTGCTTGAGAAAGGTAACCGAACGCTGAAAATCAGTGTTCGGTTACCTTTCCTGGCCATTCGGCTATCCAGAGAGCAGGCAATACGCCAAATCCTGGCGAATTGCCTGCACATACGGTGCCTGTTCGGTGCCTGTTCGGGGGCAGTGAAATCCCCATGAAAAAGCACTGCTTCGGCTATTCAGAGAACACAAACCAGCAGTGAAAAGTTCCCGAAATACCCTGCCATTCGGTGGTTTCATTCGAGCAAATTTATTCATGCGAATCCCATAGGCTTCAATGTTGAAAATATTCCCGTTTTAATGCAATATCTAATAAACCGTTCATTATAAAATTCTGCAGTAAAAAGTCTCTTTATTTATAGATTTTTTTTTTTTAGGATATCTTAAGCATTTTCCTGAATTTTTTATTTTTTTTATTTTTTTAAGTTTACTTATTTTTTCTGTAACAGTCTTTTTATTATCATTCATTGGATTTTATATGCAAATTTCAGACATTTTCGCTCAGTAGTTTCTTTGCAAACAGCGTTTCACTTTTCACACATTCATGCAAACTGTTTTTCTAATTTATTCACTTCACTCGTCTGCGGTGTCGGCTTTTTCCGGAGGCTTCGCTGCGGGTGATCGGCTCCTGCTCCGGTTTTCTCCGTGGTTTTCGGCAGGTTAATCCAGATGTTTTTGTGGGTTTTCGGCGTGCATTTAGTACAGGAGGGGTGGGGTCGCGCCTATTCCCCCGATGTGGCGGCTGCAACCACCAAATGCATCCAGCCCAATTTCGGCGTGCATTCGCTAGGTTTTGCAGATCGTTTTAGTCGGGTTTGCGGTAGCTTTTCCCTGCAATTCGGGGACCCTGTGGTGCTTGCTGAATAGACCGCAGGGTCACCGAAATGAGATCGGCAAAAGGAACCGAATTGAAGAGAACGAAAAGTCACCGAACGTGCAGTGACTTTTCGAATCTCTTTGAATAACCCTGAAGGTGTTGCATAATTGCGACACACAGGCATTATGCAGCACATACAGATACAAGGTGTTGCTGTAATTGCCACACACAGGCATTATGCAGCACATACAGATACAAGGTGTTGCTGTAATTGCCATACACAGGCATTGTGCAGCACATACAGATATTGCATTGCTAATAATCTCATTCTGATCAATACAAACCCCCATAAGCAGGAGATCTCACCATTTTATTATCTGTCAGCAGCACATTTACTGCATCTGCAAGAACTATAGGCCAGTTAGTCTTACGTCAGTAGTGGGGAAATTAATGGAAACCATGTTAAAGGAAAGGATGGTTGAACATCTAAAAACACATAGATTACAGGATCAGAAACAACATGGGTTTACCTCAGGGAGATCATGCCAAACTAATCTTATTGATTTTTTTTGATTGGGTAACAAAAATAATAGACACAGGTGGTGCAGTAGACATTGCTTATTTAGATTTCAGTAAGGCTTTTGATACTGTTCCGCATAGAAGGCTTATCAATAAATTGCAATCTTTGAGCTTGGATTCCAATATTGTTGAATGGATTAGGCAGTGGCTGAGTGACAGACAACAGAGGGTTGTGGTAAATGGAGTTTATTCGGCGCAAGGTCTTGTTACCAGTGGGGTACCTCAGGGGTCAGTACTTGGACCCATTCTCTTTAATATTTTTATTAGTGATATTGCAGAAGATATTAATGGAAAAGTATGTCTTTTTGCTGATGACACAAAGATTTGCAACAGGGTTGACGTTCCTGGAGGGATCAGCCAAATGACAAATGATTTAGGTCAACTAAAAAAATGGTGGGAGCTGTGGCAATTGAGTTTTAATGTGGATAAGTGCAAGATAATGCACCTGGGACGTAAAAACCCAAGGGCTGTCCCCCCTCCAGGGCCCAGCGGAGTTTGGGGCCTTGCTTCCCGAGGGGAGAACTGACCCGGCGGCCATTTTGAGGCCTGTTACCTTACCTCGCTCCGCTGTGGAATATCTATCGCTTCCTTTTCCTCCCCCTGTGTAACGGCTCTGCCCGAAGGACTGGCAGGCGCGGGCTTGGAGGATGGAGGGCCCCCATCCTCTGAACGCGACTGCTGACCCGGCGGCGGATTTGGCGGGGGTGCGCACAGAATGGAGGCGTCTGATGTGCGCCCTCAGCGGCGGGAGGGAAGAGGTTGCTCTTGCCCTGATGTGGAGGTCGAGGGATGCCTGCTGATCTGCGGCCTTGGAGTGGTTCGCCGGCGGTATGACAAGCTGGATGGAACCCCGGGAGGGGAGGCCCCGGATGCGACCTGGTCGATGAGGGTCATACCTGATGATCGTTTCAAGTACCAGGTGATTTTGCCCAAAGGACTTGGCGGTGGATATCACGGAACGGCGCAGGCTTCAGAAGGCCCAGAAAGCTTCTCCGGGGATGATGCTTGAGCGGCTGTCGGGCGCTGTGGCCAGCTGGGGGTCGCATTGCCTGTATGCCGCCCGTTCTTGTTTTACCCTTATAACCCCCCACCACGCTGAGACTTTGCTTTTTCTTTTTGGCCACACATTTTGGATGAGACCCCCCTAATTGGGGTGATTTTGCTGATCTTTTGCTGTCTTTGGATGCTTTTATTATTTCCGTTTCTGAGACTCCCCCCTTTTTTAGGGACACTGCAGCCTTTTTTGCTATAGTCCCACGGCTGGGGCTTATTCTGACTGTGTTCCCCACTTCCCCCTCTGCTATTCGAGAATTTGATGTTTCCCTATGAGACCCCCCCCCTTATGATTTATGTGTATTTGATGCCTATTTGGCCCTGCGAGGCCTATCTTACCAGTTTGTGTATCATTCTTGCTTGCATAATAAAAACTTTAAATATAAAAAAAAAAAAAAAAACCCAAGGGCTGAATATAGAATATTTGATACAGTCCTAACCTCAACATCTGAGGAAAGGGATTTAGGGGTTATTATTTCAAAGGATCTAAGGGTAAGTAGTCAATGTAATAGAGCAGCAGGAAATGCTGGCAGAATGCTTGGTTGTGTAGGGAGAGGTATTAGCAGTAGGAAAAGGGAAGTGCTCATGCCACTGTACAGAGCACTGGTGAGACCTCACTTGGAGTACTGTGTGCAGTACTGGAGACCGTATCTCCAGAAGGATATAGACATGTTAGAGAGAATTCAGAGAAGGGCTACTAAAATGGTGTACGGCTTGAAGGAGAAAAGCTACCAGGAAAGGCTTAATGATCTTAACATGTACAGCTTGGAAAAAAGACGAGACAGAGGAGATATGATAGAAACATTTAAATACGTAAAGGGAATCCACAAGGTAGAGGAAGGGAGTATATTTAAAAGGAAACAAAGTAGCAAAACAAGAGGACATAGTCTTAGATTAGAGGGGCAAAGGTTTAAAGAGGGTGGTGGATACATGGAACAGCCTTCCAGTAGAAGTGGTAGAGGCCAAAACAGTAATTAAATTTAACCCCTTAATGACCGGACGGTTTTACACAAATCCGTCCTTTAGTGACCGCTGCTGTTTTTACGTTTCTGTGCTGTTTGTGTTTACGTCAAATTTTCCTCTTACTCGTTTATGTAACCCACACATATTTTACACTGTTTTTCTCGTCATTAAATGGACTTTATAAAAATACCGTTTTTTTCATAATTTCATATAATTTACTATAAAAAACATTGTGAAATATGACAAAAAAATTGAAAAAACGCCACTTTTTCGAACTTTGACCCACCAAAATTTGTTATGTATCAACAACCGTCACAATTTTTTAATCCCTTTAGTAGTTTCTAAATTTAGTTCTGAGTTTAGCAATACCCAATGTTTACATATTCCTCGCTTTTCTCCTTATTTTATGCAACAATAAGTGAAAGTAGCACTTTGCCATTTACAAAGGGTTTACTTTTAAAAGTAGTCATAGTGACATTGTAACACTGATATCTGTCACTAATTCCTGAATAACCCGCCACATATACATATTTTTTTAAAGTACACAAATCAAGGTATTAAACTTGGTATTTTGACTCTTTCCATGCAAACCATTTTACTACAAATCTATGCCAAAGTTTGAGGGGAAAAAAAAAAGTTTTGGTGATTTTTTTTTTTTTTTTTTTAATGCAATTTAAGAATACATGTACTGTGAACTTTAAGGTTTACTGCCAAAAAGCACCCCAAAATATGTTCAACATCTTCTGAGTAAATTGATACCACCCATGTATAGGTATGTCGGGTCATTTGGGGCTAATAGGCCTTATTTGGGGGGTGCGCTTTCAGTTTTCCAACTTGGAATTTTCACATTTCGTCATCATGCACCCATGTCCTATTTGGGAAATTTTTGAAGCCGGCCAAAGTAATTTACCCCCATCAAACCATATATTTTTAGAAAGGGCACACCCTAGGGTACTTCAAAGAGTTGTATTTTACACTTTCCATTAGGGCTGTGCAATTAATCGCAATCGAATCGCGATTTCCGCCCCTGCGATTTCTAAATCGCATAAGGCTGCGATTTTCACGATTTTCGGCTGTAACTTCCGGCGGACTTCCGGCGGCGGCATGGTGCTTTGGGCGCTCGCAGGGGGTACCACGTGACGAACCGCGTTCTCGCGGCTCATCACATGGTTCCCCCAGGCGAGCGCCCAAGCTCCATGTGCCGGCGGAAGTTAACAGGGAGCCGAACACGTGGCGCACAGAACACAGCGGCGCACAGAGGTGAGTTGCGGATATCCACGAGCTGGGGCATTATCCATGTGCTGGGGCATTATCCATGTGCTGGGGCATTATCCATGTGCTGGGGCATTATCCATGTGCTGGGGCAGTATCCATGTGCTGGGGCAGTATCCATGTGCTGGGGCAGTATCCATGTGCTGGGGCAGTATCCATGTGCTGGGGCAGTATCCATGTGTTGGGGCAGTATCCATGTGCTGGGGCAGTAATCCATGAGCTGGGGCAGTATCCAATTATCCATGAGCTGGGGCAGTATCCAATTATCCATGAGCTGGGGCAGTATCCATGTTCTGGGGGCAATATCCATGAGCTGGGGCAGTATCCATGAGCTGGGGCAGTATCCATGAGCTGGGGCAGTATCCATGAGCTGGGGCAGTATCCAATTATCCATGAGCTGGGGCAGTATCCCTTCCAGGTGTATAAGCCTCTGCAAACCTGGCGGCGAAGTGGGTAATCAGGGGGCGGATTTTATACAGCCTGTCAAACTGGGGATGCTCTCTAGGAGGGCAGAGGCTGTTGTTACTGAAGTGCATGAAACGCAAAATGTTTTCATACCTTCTACGTGACATTGATTGGGGGTAGAACAGATGGGGCTACTGCTCCAGTAGGAGCGAATTGAGGGCTTCTTTATGATGCCCATCAGCATAGTAAGTGCCCAGAATTTCAGAAATTCTGGCACATCTAGCGGGGTCCATTGCTGCCTTGCCAAGTAGGAGTCTGGCTTCGCAGCACAATGCTGATGGGCATACAGATTTGATTGGGCCACGATGTGGCCCAACAAATCATCCCCCATAAACACCTGCAAAAACTGTGTGGCGGTAAATCCTGCAACATCAACATTGATGCCAGGATTTGCCGTGAAAGGAGGGATATCTGGCCTCTGGCGATGAGGCACTACCCACTCCCGAGCTGGAGCTGTGCGTCTCGTGGTGGCCCAGGATCTGCATCAGAAACATCACTAGGAGATACATCAGCCAGCGTAGATGATGTATCTAGCGATGTCTCTGAGCACTTAGCGGGGTCAAAATCTGGGACGGAGTCCGACGCAGATGCCTCAGATTCTGACGCCAGGATGGCATACGCCTCCTCGGCGCTGTACACCCTCTCAGACATTATATATAATAGATTATAAAATTTTATAATTATATATACAGTTGTGTTCAAAATTATTCAACACCCAATGCTGTAAAGGGTTTTAGGGAATTTAGTAGGGATGCACCGATACCACTTTTAAGACCGAGTACGAGTACCGATACTTTTATTTAATGTCATGTGACGCTTTCCAATAGGAACAGACCTCATAAAAATTTATGAGATTGACCGCAGCTCACATGGATTTGCCCCAGCTCACATGGGTTTGCCCCCAGCTCACATGGGTTTGCCCCCAGCTCACATGGGTTTGCCCCAGCTCACATGGGTTTGCCCCCAGGTCACATGGGTTTGCCCCCAGGTCACATGGATTTGCCCCCAGGTCACATGGATTTGCCCCCAGGTCTCATGGATTGGCCCCCAGCTCTCATGGATTTACCCCCAGGTCTCACGGATTGGCCCCCAGCTCTCACGGATTGGCCCCCAGCTCTCATGGATTGGCCCCCAGGTCTCATGGATTTGCCCCCAGGTCTCATGGATTTGCCCCCAGGTCTCATGGATTTGCCCCCAGGTCTCATGGATTTGCCCCCAGGTCTCATGGATTGGCCCCGCAGCTCTCATGGATTGGCCCCGCAGCTCTCATGGATTGGCCCCGCAGCTCTCATGGATTTGCCCCGCAGCTCTCATGGATTTGCCCGCAGCTCTCATGGATTGGCCCCCAGCTCGAACGCTGGGGAAGCTGGCCGTGTGCATGTAAAGCACGCGGCCAGCGTTCCCCTCCGGCGCGCCAAATACTCACCCTTCCTGAAGTTCCGGTCTCTGGGCAGTGATGCGGTCACGTGGCCGCCGGGCGCATCTGTGACGCTGCCTCCAGCCGAGAGGCCGCGTCACAGGAGCGCCCAGTGGCCGCAGGAACGCATCACTGCCCAGCGACCGGAACTTCAGGAAGGGTGAGTATTTGGCGCGCCGGAGGGGAACGCTGGCCACGTGCTTTACATGCACACGGCCAGCTTCCCCAGCCCCGCGGATACCGGCAAGCCGGCCCAGCGCCGGCTTCCGGTATCGGCGGGATGTATCGGGCCGTTTGCACGAGTAACAAGTACTCGTGCAAACGGCAATATCGGCCCCGATACCGATACTAGTATCGGTATCGGTGCATCCCCAGAATTTAGTGTACATTTGTAATTGTATTCAGAATTAAATCCTACAAGGACTTTTTAAAGAACCATATGCAACTAAAAATGACATCAATTGGTTTTGTAATACAGTAGTAAATGTTTCTTTTGTGAATTCTTCATTGACACAATTATTCAACCCCTTAAAGACTACCACTCTGAAGAACAGAGGTTCATTCAAGTGTTTTCAATCAGGTATTGAAAACACCTGTGGATGTCACGGAGCAGCAATAAAGCATAATAAGCACCAATTAGGCAGCTTTAAAATGACTGTGATACTCAGCTCCTTCTAGACATTTACTGGTGTGGTTACAAACATGGTGAAGTCAAGAGAATGGTCCAGGATGACAAGAGAAAAGGTGATTACTCTTCACAGGAAGGGCAATGGCTATAAGAAGATTGCAAAGATGTTAAACATACCAAGAGAGACCATAGGAAGCATCATTCGCAAATTCAAGGCAAAGGGCACTGTTGAAACGCTACCTGGTCGTGGCAGAAAGAAGATGCTGACTTCGACTGCTGTGCGCTACCTGAAGCGTAGAGTGGAGAAAAGTCCCCGTGTGACTGCTGAGGAACTGAGAAAAGATTTGTCAGATGTGGGTACTGAAGTTTCAGCTCAGACAATATGGCGCACACTGCGTAATGAAGGCCTCCATGCCAGAACTCCCAGGCGCACCCCCTTGCTGTCTCCAAAGAATAAGAAGAGTCGACTGCAGTATGCCAAAAGTCATGTGGACAAACCACAGACGTTTTGGGATAGTGTTCTGTGGACTGAAACAAAATTAGAACTGTTTGGGCCCATGGATCAACGCTATGTTTGGAGGAGGAAGAACAAGGCCTATGAAGAAAAGAACACCTTGCCTACTGTGAAGCATGGCGGGGGTCAATCACGCTTTGGGGCTGTTTTGCTTCTGCAGGTACAGGGAAGCTTCAGCGTGTGCAAGGTACCATGAATTCTCTTCAGTACCAGGAGATATTGGATGACAATGTGATGCAGTCCGTCACAAACCTGAGGCTTGGGAGACGTTGGACCTTTCAACAGGACAATGATCCCAAGCATACCTCCAAGTCCACTAGAGCATGGTTGCAGATTAAAGGCTGGAACATTTTGGAGTGGCCATCGCAGTCACCTGACTTAAATCCGATTGAGAACCTCTGGTGGGACTTAAAGAAAGCAGTTGCAGTGCGCAACCTAAGAATGTGACTGAACTGGAGGCTTTTGCCCATGACAAATGGGCGAAGATACCCGTAGATCGCTGCAAGACACTTGTGTCAAGCTATGCTTCACGTTTAAAAGCTGTTATAACCAGGGGTCAAGTCCTGGAAAAAAAGTGAGGAACTCACCCACGAATTCCACAACCCCCATTACCTTAAGAAAATATATATATATATATCACGAGTATAGCCGGACGAGCCGGTGATACCATTTTTATTGGGTTAACTTTACATTTAAAAGACAAACTTTCAAGAGTGTAAACTGGAAACTATACTGATCAGTGAAAGGTATCACTACGTACAGGTATACTCGTGATTGTGGCAACTGGACTAACGCATTTTATATATAATATATATCCAGGCACAGACCCCCAGAATAATATACACAGCACTGAGCCCCCAGAATAATATACACAGCACTGAGCCTCCAGGATAATATACACAGCACTGAGCCTCCAGGATAATATACACAGCACTGAGCCTCCAGTATAATATACACAGCACTGAGCCCCAACAATAACATAATAACATGCACAGCACAGAGCCCCCATAATAATATACACAGCACTGAACCCCAAGAATAATATGCACAGCACTGGTTATATGGATATATTTTCCCCAGTTCACATGGATATAATTGCCCCCAGCTCATATGGGTATATATTGCCCCCAGCTCTCATGGATATAATTGCCCCCAGCTCTCATGGATAATGCCCCCAGGTCTCATGGATAATGCCCCAACTCTAATGGATACTGCCCCCTGGTCTCATGGATATGCCCCTGGTCTCATGGATACTGCCCCTGGTCTCATGGATATGCCCCTGGTCTCAAGGATACTGCCCCTGGTCTCAAGGATACTGCCCCTGGTCTCATGGATACTGCCCCTGGTCTCATGGATACTGCCCCTGGTCTCATGGATACTGCTCCTGGTCTCATGGATAGTGCCCCTGGTCTCATGGATAGTGCCCCTGGTCACACGGATACTGCCCCTGGTCTCATGGATAGTGCCCCTGGTCTCATGGATACTGCCCCTGGTCTCATGGATACTGACCCTGGTCTCATGGATACTGCCCCTGGTCTCATGGATAGTGCCCCTGGTCTCATGGATACTGCCCCTGGTCTCATGGATACTGCCCCTGGTCTCATGGATAGTGCCCCTGGTCTCATGGATACTGCCCCTGGTCACATGGATACTGCCCCTGGTCTCATGGATACTGCCCCCAGCCCAACTCACCTCTGCTGCTGCTGCCGCACATTGCCGGCGGCCACGTGTTTCCTGCTTCAACGGCCGCTGACAGGAAGTGCAGCCGCTCGCCTGGGATCTATGAAACAGCCAGGCGAGCGGCTCCACTTCCGGTCACCGGCCGTTATAATAGGAAGCACGCGGCCGCCGGCAATGTGCAGCGGCCGTCTGCTAAGCGTTCGGGCTCGGGCCACAGAGGGAACGCTGCGTTCCCGCAGCGTTCCCGCTGTGGGAGAAGTGCGGGAACGCCGTTCCCGCGCGTTCCCGCTCGACTCGAGCCCTGGTTATAACTGTAAAATTTCTTATGTATCAACAACCGTCAAAATTTTTTAATCCCTTTAGTAGTTTCTAAATTTAGTTCTGAGTTTAGCAATACCCAATGTTTACATATTCCTCGCTTTTCTCCTTATTTTATGCAACAATAAGTGAAAGTAGCACTTTGCCATTTACAAAGGGTTTACTTTTAAGGCTAGGGTCAGACTAGCGCAGTTTTAACGTGCGTTTAGCCGCACGAAATCACGGCCGTACTAGCAGCAAATGACGTCCAATGCCGGGGAACATACGAAGTACGGCCGCACGAAAATTCGTCCGCGCAACGCAAGTTGCAAATGAACGCATTTTTTCGAGAACGTCAAACCGCTACTACTGACGTACAGAGTGCGCTGCGGCTGCATAGCGGCGTGTTTGCGTGATTGGGAGACGTCAGACGCTGCACACGTCCGGCCAACATAACGTGCACAGACCAAACACTTCCTGTCTTGTCTGGGGGTAGCTGCAAGTTGCGTTGGACAATGGCTGGGACTGACATCGACGTGGAGAGGCTGATCAATGCAGTGGCAGAGCATCCCGAGCTGTGGGACACGGCCTGCGACAGCTACAAAGACCGGCAGAAGAAGGCCAGTGCATGGGTCACAGTGTCCAGGGTGGTGTACCCAGAGTACGAGACGTGGTCTGATAAAGAGCAGAAGCTTCAGAGTGAGTAAATGATCATTTTATTGCATAAAATTCAATTGCATTGAACTTGAATGTAATATCAAACAAAATGGCATAACGAATTATGGTTGTCACTAAGGATGTGCGTTTCGGCTTTCAGAATTTCGGAATTTAAACGACATTTTCCCGATTCGTGTTTTCTGATGCGGGCGATTCCCAGATAATTTTTCGATCCGAAAATGTCAGATCCGAAATGTTTCCGAGCCGAAACAAAATATTGTACGAATATGCGATTGGACTTGAATTGTGTCAAATCGAAATTTATTGCTTTGAAACGAGAACAGACGTTGCGAAAAACGAGAAATGTACGAAATCACGAAAAGTAGATCCAACAAACGAGCAAAGTGACACAAAAAACGAAAAATGGTCCATATTCCGATGACATATCCCCGAAAAACGAGTCGAACCGAATCGAATCAAAACAGGGTTCGTTCGAAACGAGCCGAATCGAAAACTTTAAACATCCGAAAATTCGAACAGAAAAAATAATCGGTGCACAAGCCTAGGTGTCACATGTCAAATGATGTCCATCTGCCATGGCACCTGCCCTGCATTGCTAGTGAAATAATTAGACAGAGCATCGCGAAACCTATTGGTGTGTCTATTCACAGGTATTATGTCATCGTTAGCATACTCATCCAGACCCGTTACTGTGAGGGTATCCTCGAAATTAACCCCATCCCTTGCACGAACATAGTTATGTAGGATGCAACAGCATTTCACTATATCCACACAGAAATCCACATTTACATCAAGTGGCCGATGAAAAATCCTCCACTTGTTGCTCAGTATGCCAAAGCTACACTCGACATACCGTCTCGCCCGCGACAGCCTGTAATTAAACACCCGCTTCTTCACAGTCAGGTGTGTCCCCGAGTATGGCCGCAGGAGATGTGTGGATAAGCCGAATGCTTCATCACCCACAAAGGCATAGGGGACTGACACGTCGCTGCCAGGCAAAGGTGCGGGTCTGGGATGTTCAGGTTCCCACCCTCAATCTCATTCCACAGTGTTGAGTTCCGAAACAGTGTTGAGTCCGAGTCCTTGCCGTATGATCCGACATCCACATACACAAAATTATAGTTGGCATCTGCCACCGCCAGTAGGCCAATTGAAAAATAATGTTTATAATTTTGATACAGTGAGCCACTGTGCAGTGGCTTCACAATGCGGACATGTTTGCCGTCCACCGCTCCCAGGCAGTTGGGATAGTTCGCTCTCTCCCAGAATCCTGCTGCAATTGCCAGCCATGTCTCGCCTGTGGGTGTTGGCAAACATTGGTCCTTCATGGTTTCCCATATTGTTTGGCAGACCTTGCGGACGATCTCACCAGCTGTCGATCTGCCAATGCGGAAGTTGTAATGCAGATCCTTCAAACTGCATCCACTAGCAAGATACCTAGAACATGAAAGAAGCTGTGTTATGATCACATCATATAAACCTAACCTTATGTCACTCTCATCATGTTTTGCAGCACATGAAGCAATCAATAAATGGCGCACGGTGAGGGACAATCATACCCGGGTCCTGAAAAAGGAGGCTGAAGCTGCTCGCTCTGGAGCTGGTGCAAAGAAGAGGCGCAGCTATTTGTATGCAGACCAACTGTCCTTCCTGAGGAAGAGCCAGGAGCCGCGCAAGACTGTGAGCAGTATTGACCGGCCATCCACCTCTAGCTCACAAGGGCAAGACCTGCAGCCCGCAGGATCTGGCAGCTGCCAGGTGGAGGTCGAGCAGGGTGGTGCGGAGTCCCAGGTGGAGGATGTGGAGTCCCAACAGGTGCCGGTACAGCACCCACAGACAGCACCAGTACGGCTCCCAGGAGGAAGAAGCCACCATCAGCTGATGTCGAGCAGGCCATGGTCGCATTCATGGACGCGCACCATACACATCCACGCTGCATGGTCGCTGATTCCGAGGACATGTCCTTTTTTAATTCATGTCTCTCCCTGCTCAACATAATGACCCCAGCGCAGAAGCTGGATTATCGCCGCCGAAGCCTGGACCTGATACATGAGATACTGTCCCATCCACAACAGGCACCTGTATATCACGGTGTCGTGCCACAATACCCCCATGGTTATTCCCACCACTGCCAGGCGTTGCCTGCCCGCCCACCCATGTCCCCTGTTGCTGGGCCACCCCCGGAGCCAGAGTACCACCGCAGCCATATGCACGGTCCTCATGCCCCAGATGCTCCTCGGTATCATACCATGTGAGGTGTATCGTCTGTTCGTTTATGTTTGTTACAGTTTATTCATGTTGTTCTACTATTTTTATTTTATTACCTTCATTGGACATGCAATAATATATGTGTTTAATATGTTATTGTTATCTTCTGTCATATTATTTTGGGACTAAATATTTTATTTGTTTCACATCGTTGTCAGTGTCATTACTCTTTCGTTACGCGTTCTGGAAGGTGATGCATGCGTGTGTGTGTGGGCATATAACTACTGACCTACAATAGAGCCTCTGCACACCGAGCACATGTCTGATGACTGGCAGCGATGTCATGAATGCAGGTGTTTGATAGTACTTACCGCAAAGTGAGGACCAGCATCTCCTCCGGTGGTATGGCAGCCCTCATGTTGGTGTCCCTCTTGGTCAGCGGCTCACGCACCTTCATCAACAGTTCATCAAAGGTGTGGATGGACATCCTCAGGTAGTTGAAGAACTTCACGGGGTCCCTCTCTCGCAGTGGCCTGTACAGTGTCACAAAGTGGCCATGCGTGTGTCTGGCAGTGTTGATTGGATGGACCCATGTTCGCCGTTGTCTTTTCTTCTTCAGGTACAGGTATCCCAGTGCAGCAAAAAGAAACACTTGGACTGCATCCATCTTGGAAAATGCCACCATTCCCAAAATGCCTTTTTATACCCCTTCCCTTTTATTTGATTCATTCTGCAATTGATTTGGTTGATCATATCTCTCTTCTTCCAGCTCCGTGAAACAAAACGTACGAAAATGCGCATCGTATGACCGCTTTCGCGCATTCCGTTAAAAAATACGTTCGTTCGTTCGACCGCACTTTTTCACGTTCGCGGCGAAAAATGCGTTCGTCTGACCCTAGCCTAAAAGTAGTCATAGTGACATTGTAACACTGATATCTGTCACTAATTCCTGAATAACCCGCCACATATACATATTTTTTTAAAGTACACAAATCAAGGTATTAAATTTGGTATTTTGACTCTTTCCATGCAAACCATTTTACTACAAATCTATGGCAAAGTTTGAGGGAAAAAAAAAAAGTTTTGGTGATTTTTTTTTTTTTTTAATGCAATTTAAGAATACATGTACTGTGAACTTTAAGGTTTACTGCCAAAAAGCACCCCAAAATATGTTCAGCAACATCTTCTGAGTAAATTGATACCACCCATGTATAGGTATGTCGGGTCATTTGGGGGCTAATAGGCCTTATTTGGGGGTTGCGCTTTCAGTTTTCCAACTTCGAATTTTCACATTTCGTCATCATGCACCCATGTCCTATTTGGGACATTTTTGAAGCCGACCAAAGTAATTTACCCCCATCAAACCATATATTTTTAGAAAGGGCACACCCTAGGGTACTTCAAAGAGTTGTATTTTAACACTTTCCATTAGGGCTGTGCAATTAATCGCAATCGCAATCGAATCGCGATTTCCGCCCCGCGATTTCTAAATCGCATAAGGCTGCGATTTTCAAGATTTTTCGGCTGTAACTTCCGGCGGACTTCCGGCGGCGGCATGGTGCTTTGGGCGCTCGCAGGGGGAACCACGTGACGAGCTGCGTTCTCGCGGCTCATCACATGGTTCCCCCAGGCGAGCGCCCAAGCTCCATGTGCCGGCGGAGGTTAACAGGGAGCCGAACACGTGGCGCACAGAACACAGCGGCGCACAGAGGTGAGCTGCGGATATCCACGAGCTGGGGCAGTATCCATGAGCTGGGGCAGTATCCATGAGCTGGGGCAGTATCCATGAGCTGGGGCATTATCCATGTGCTGGGGCAGTAACCCATGAGCTGGGGCAGTATCCAATTATCCATGAGCTGGGGCAGTATCCAATTATCCATGAGCTGGGGCAGTATCCATGTTCTGGGGGCAATATCCATGAGCTGGGGCAGTATCCATGAGCTGGGGCAGTATCCATGTGCTGGGGCAGTATCCATGTGCTGGGGCAGTATCCATGTGCTAGGGCAGTATCCATGAGCTGGGGCAGTATCCAATTATCCATGAGCTGGGGCAGTATCCATGAGCTGGGGCATTATCCAAGTGCTGGGGCAGTATCCATGAGCTGGGGCAGTATCCATGTGCTGGGGCAGTATCCGTGTGCTGGGGCAGTATATCCATGTGCTGGGGCAGTATATCCATGTGCTGGGGCAGTATATCCATGTGCTGGGGCAGTATATCCATGTGCTGGGGCAGTAATATATATTACTGATGAATCCTGATGAAAGTCCACGGATAGTGGACTGAAACGTCGATCCCTTTGTCTACAATAAATTCAAGAAACTCTGTGAAAAAGACCGTGAGTGCCGTCCATACTTCGTGCATACTTTATCAGAGCCGGATGAGCACCGGGCTAGGGGTTTTTCCAGTTCATGAGTGCAGAATATATTCTACGTATATAATATATATAATATATGAGTTTTATTGCTGTGGATTCTGTGATACGCTCATACACACCGCACATTGCTGTGAGTTTTATTACTGTGGTCACGGAGGAGCAATGTTATATCCTTTTTTTTAAATTTTTCTTTTCTGATCTGTAGGTGCGTTATAATTAATAGATTTAAAAAAAATTTGATTAAATCGAACAGAAAATTTGTAATCAGTACTACCCTACTATGTAGCATGTTTGAAAAAGCAAAAACAATTACCAAAATCGCAAATAAAATCGCAATCGCAATATTCATTCAAAAAATCGCAATATGATTATTTTGCCAATATTGCACAGCCCTACTTTCCATGCACTAGCTCTATGTCAAACTTTCAGGTAGTCACTTTTTCTGTTATTTTTTCACACACATTGTACTTTAGGCATGAATTGTCAAATCCAGTTATGGGTTACTGCCAAAAAACACCCCAAAATATGTTCAGCAACATCTTCTGAATAAATTGATACCACCCATATATAGATTTGTTCTGTTGTTTTTGGGGTGCTACGTCAATCTTTGACATGTGCTTGTCATTTTTCTAATTTGACATACAGTATCTTCTTTGCTTATCTTCTTTTTAGGGGCCTTTTTACATACCCCAATTTTATGAACGTGCATATATTTGGTAAGCTAACACCCCAAAGTATTGTAAATGGAGTGTTTTTATGCCATGGATGCAACCGTTTGCTCCAAACAAATTGGATACTGTTTGGTGGTCATTTTTCATTTTCACACCCACATTATATTTGGACTGTGATTTAGGAGACACTGTTGTTTGTTACTGCATGAAAACTCTCCAGGTTGTTTTCTGCAAGGTCTCCCGAGTACACCCATGTCCCCCATGCATAGGTGTGCCAAGATTTTGGCAAAATACAGCACCAATTGTAAAACATAAAAATGTAGGAATAAAATGTAAAAGTCTGGTGCAGTAAAAGAAAAATAAACTAAACTGAACTAACTAACTGGAGTGTGAGAAAAAATAGAAAGGAAAAAAAAAAATCACAGATCTCGCACAGTGTGATATATCTTGAAACAGTCCCCAAGACACAGACCGGGTTGTCCAGGGCATTCTGGGCAGTAAAAGATTGTGTCTCTCCTCTGCCCCCTCTTGAAACACACCCTGCACCTTTTTTGGGGTTTCTGTTTGCCCTCAGTAGGGGGGATTTTATAAATAAAATGTGTAGCCCCAACTCTGTCCCCCATCACCGCCCGGGGAGCAGGTGCATCCTGGTACAAAAGCCCCGAAATGACCTGGAGCTGAAACTGTAAAAAGGACAGCGTCACTCCGGGGTTTGCCTTTTTGCAGAGCAGAAAGACATTGTGGGTTGCAATTTGCATCAGGTAAATTGCAACCTTTTTGTACCAGGCCCTTGACTTCGGCATAATCTGGTAGGGCTGGAGCATCTGATCTGCCAGATCAACCCCACCCATATGCCGGTTATAGGCTTTGATGCACACTGGCTTCCTGATGCGCTCAGCTCTGCCACGTACAGAGACCTCCACAGACCTCTCAGTGTGGATGGTGGATAGAAGGTATACATCCTTCTTGTCTCTGTACTTGACCGCCAACAGCTCCTCTTGGCGCAGAGCTGAGGTCTCCCCCCTTTTTAACCGGGTGCGGACAAGCTGTGCTGGGAAACCTATGCGGTTCTTGCGAATAGTACCACATGCTGCTGTATCAAAACAATACAGCAGCTTGAACAAAGGGACACTCGTATAAAAATTATCAACATACAAGTGGTACCCTTTGTTCATCAGGGGAAAAAGTAGGTCCCACACAATTTTGCCACTGGTTCCCATGTGTTCTGGGCAACCTGGAGGGTCAAGGCTACTTATCCTTTCCCTCGTACACCCGGAAGGCCCGAGTATACCCACTCTCGCTGTCACAGAGCTTATACACAGGGCCATAGGAAGGGCGCAGCTGTGAGGAGGCGCAGCCAGTGCCAACAGCTCCTCGCAGCCTGCTTAATTTTTTCGGCCGCTGGGGCCGTTTCACGGTGGCTGTTCTGTGTGTGTTTTTTTTTTTCCTTAGGCAGCAGGACTCCGAGTCACATGTTTCTAGGGGCTGCACGCAGCTTCCTGTGTGATGCACGAGTCCTGGAAGAGGCAGTGACTTACCGGGAGCCGTGGGAAGGTGAGATCTCCTCCCATTGAGTCGCACCCTGGGCCTGCTGCTGGTGTTCTGTCTGAGGGCTGCAGATCACAGGGGCCCAGCCAGTACCGCCATGTGTGTCAGATTACAGGTAGGCACAAGAAGGATCACCCAGACTATACTAATCTAGTGCAGAGAGATGAGTCACCCGCGTGGGGGAGGGGCGGTCACGGACTCCCCCTGCTTGTCAGGGAATGCAATTCAAGCCGGCAGCCAGGTCAGTGATCACCGTGCCAGAGGTCCCAGGTCTCCTCCAGCTGCCTCCTCATCAGTCCTGTGGGCTGCCTTGCCTTCAACTCAATGTCTGTCCCTGCAGAGTCTCGGGCTGCCGGTACATCAGTGCTTGCAGGAGTTGTAAAGATGCAAACCTCACCACAGGAGCAGAGTGTGTGTGTTTCTCCCCCCCCCCCATGCTCAGGAAAGTGAGTGTGTGTCTGTGTGTTTCTCCCCCCCCCCTTGTGCTGATAGGAGAGTGAGTGTGTGTGTGTATTCCCCCCCTTCTGACAGAAGAGTGTGTGTCCCCCCCCCCCCCGCTGACAGGAGGGTGTGTGTATGTTCCCCCCTTGCTGACAGGAGAGTGAGTGTGTGTTCCCCCCTGCTGACAGAGTGAGTGTGTGCTCCCCCCCCGCTGACAGAGTGAGAGTGTGTGTCCCCCCCAGTACTGACAGAGTGAGTGTGTGAGTTCCCCCCCCCTTGCTGACAGGAGGGTGAGTGTGTGTGTGTGTGTGCTTCCCCCCCCTTTGCTAATAAGAGCGTGTGTGGGTGTTCCCCCCCCCCTGTGCTGACGTGAGCGAATGTGTGTGTGTGTTCCCCCCCCCGTGCTGACAGGAGAGTGAGTGAGTATGTGTGTGTGTGTTTCCCCCCCCCACCCGACAAAACATCCCCATATAAAATAAAAGATCACCCTGCTTGAAAACCGTTCTAATGTTATTAAATTTCATGTTATTAATTGCCTACTTTCCTCAAAATAGCCTATGTAAAAATAACATGTTGGGGGCACAATTTTCTGTTCTTGCCTCAGGTGCAAAAGGAGCTAGCTACGGCTCTGCTTATACACCTTCACTCCATACCTGGAGCGTTTGGAAGGAATATACTGCTTGAATCCCAGCCTTCCCTTGTATTTCATTAGGGATTCATCAACGCAGATATTCCTTCCAGGTGTATAAGCCTCTGCAAACCTGGCGGCGAAGTGGGTAATCAGGGGGCGGATTTTATACAGCCTGTCAAACTGGGGATGCTCTCTAGGAGGGCACAGGCTGTTGTTACTGAAGTGCATGAAACGCAAAATGTTTTCATACCTTCTACGTGACATTGATTGGGGGTAGAGCAGATGGGGCTACTGCTCCAGTAGGAGCGAATTGAGGGCTTCTTTATGATGCCCATCAGCATAGTAAGTGCCCAGAATTTCAGAAATTCTGGCACATCTAGCGGGGTCCATTGCTGCCTTGCCAAGTAGGAGTCTGGCTTCGCAGCACAATGCTGATGGGCATACAGATTTGATTGGGCCACGATGTGGCCCAACAAATCATCCCCCATAAACACCTGCAAAAACTGTGTGGCGGTAAATCCTGCAACATCAATATTGATGCCAGGATTTGCCGTGAAAGGAGGGATATCTGGCCTCTGGCGATGAGGCACTACCCACTCCCGAGCTGGAGCTGTGCGTCTCGTGGTGGCCCAGGATCTGCATCAGAAACATCACTAGGAGATACATCAGCCAGCGTAGATGATGTATCTAGCGATGTCTCTGAGCACTTAGCGGGGTCAAAATCTGGGACGGAGTCCGACGCAGATGCCTCAGATTCTGACGCCAGGATGGCATACGCCTCCTCGGCGCTGTACACCTTCTCAGACATTATATATAATAGATTATAAAATTTTATAATTATATTATATATACAGTTGTGTTCAAAATTATTCAACCCCCAATGCTGTAAAGGGTTTTAGGGAATTTAGTGACATTTGTAATTGTATTCAGAATGAAATCCTACAAGGACTTTTTAAAGAACCATATGCAACTAAAATGACATCAATTGGTTTTGTAATACAGTAGTAAATGTTTCTTTTGTGAATTCTTCATTGACACAATTATTCAACCCCTTAAAGACTACCACTCTGAAGAACAGAGGTTCATTCAAGTGTTTTCAATCAGGTATTGAAAACACCTGTGGATGTCACGGAGCAGCAATAAAGCATAATAAGCACCAATTAGGCAGCTTTAAAATGACTGTGATACTCAGCTCCTTCTAGACATTTACTCGTGTGGTTACAAACATGGTGAAGTCAAGAGAATGGTCCAGGAAGACAAGAGAAGAGGTGATTACTCTTCACAGGCAGGGCAATGGCTATAAGAAGATTGCAAAGATGTTAAACATACCAAGAGAGACCATAGGAAGTAGGGCTGTGCAATATTGACAAAATAATCATATTGCAATTTTTTGAATGAATATTGCGATTGCGATTTTATTTGCGATTTTGGTAATTGTTTTTGCTTTTTCAAACATGCTACATAGTAGGGTAGTACTGATTACACATTTTCTGTTCGATTTAATCAAATTTTTTTTAAATCTATTAATTATAACGCACCTACAGATCAGAAAAGAAAAATTTAAAAAAAGGATATAACATTGCTCCTCCGTGACCACAGTAATAAAACTCACAGCAATGTGCGGTGTGTATGAGCGTATCACAGAATCCACAGCAATAAAACTCATATATATATATATATAATATAATTATATACGTAGAATATATCCTGCACTCATGAACTGGAAAAACCCCTAGCCCGGTGCCCATCCGGCTCTGATAAAGTATACACGAAGTATGGACGGCACTCACGGTCTTTTTCACAGAGTTTCTTGAATTTATTGTAGACAAAGGGATCGACGTTTCAGTCCACTATCCGTGGACTTTCATCAGGATTCATCAGTAATATATATTACTGCCCCAGCACATGGATACTGCCCCAGCACATGGATATACTGCCCCAGCACACGGATACTGCCCCAGCACATGGATACTGCCCCAGCTCATGGATACTGCCCCAGCACTTGTATAATGCCCCAGCTCATGGATACTGCCCCAGCACATGGATACTGCCCCAGCTCATGGATACTGCCCCAGCTCATGGATACTGCCCCAGCACATGGATACTGCCCAGCTCATGGATACTGCCCCAGCACATGGATACTGCCCCAGCTCATGGATACTGCCCCAGCACATGGATACTGCCCCAGCTCATGGATACTGCCCCAGCACATGGATACTGCCCCAGCTCATGGATACTGCCCCAGCTCATGGATATTGCCCCCAGAACATGGATACTGCCCCAGCTCATGGATAATTGGATACTGCCCCAGCACATGGATACTGCCCCAGCTCATGGATACTGCCCCAGCTCATGGATACTGCCCCAGCACATGGATACTGCCCCAGCACATGGATACTGCCCCAGCTCATGGATACTGCCCCAGCTCATGGATACTGCCCCCAGAACATGGATACTGCCCCAGCTCATGGATAATTGGATACTGCCCCAGCTCATGGATTACTGCCCCAGCACATGGATACTGCCCCAGCACATGGATAATGCCCCAGCACATGGATACTGATCCAGCTCATGGATACTGATCCAGCTCGTGGATATCCGCAGCTCACCTCTGTGCGCCGCTGTGTTCTGTGCGCCACGTGTTCGGCTCCCTGTTAACTTCCGCCGGCACATGGAGCTTGGGCGCTCACCTGGGGGAACCATGTGATGAGCCGCGAGAACGCTGCTCGTCACGTGGTTCCCCCTGCGAGCGCCCAAAGCACCATGCCGCCGCCGGAAGTTACAGCCGAAAATCGCAGCCTTCTGCGATTTAGAAATCGCAGGGGCGGAAATCGCGATTCGATTGCGATTAATTGCACAGCCCTAATAGGAAGCATCATTCGCAAATTCAAGGCAAAGGGCACTGTTGAAACGCTACCTGGTCGTGGCAGAAAGAAGATGCTGACTTCGACTGCTGTGCGCTACCTGAAGCGTAGAGTGGAGAAAAGTCCCCGTGTGACTGCTGAGGAACTGAGAAAAGATTTGTCAGATGTGGGTACTGAAGTTTCAGCTCAGACAATATGGCGCACACTGCGTAATGAAGGCCTCCATGCCAGAACTCCCAGGCGCACCCCCTTGCTGTCTCCAAAGAATAAGAAGAGTCGACTGCAGTATGCCAAAAGTCATGTGGACAAACCACAGACGTTTTGGGATAGTGTTCTGTGGACTGAAACAAAATTAGAACTGTTTGGGCCCATGGATCAACGCTATGTTTGGAGGAGGAAGAACAAGGCCTATGAAGAAAAGAACACCTTGCCTACTGTGAAGCATGGCGGGGGGTCAATCACGCTTTGGGGCTGTTTTGATTCTGCAGGTACAGGGAAGCTTCAGCGTGTGCAAGGTACCATGAATTCTCTTCAGTACCAGGAGATATTGGATGACAATGTGATGCAGTCCGTCACAAACCTGAGGCTTGGGAGACGTTGGACCTTTCAACAGGACAATGATCCCAAGCATACCTCCAAGTCCACTAGAGCATGGTTGCAGATTAAAGGCTGGAACATTTTGGAGTGGCCATCGCAGTCACCTGACTTAAATCCGATTGAGAACCTCTGGTGGGACTTAAAGAAAGCAGTTGCAGTGCGCAACCTAAGAATGTGACTGAACTGGAGGCTTTTGCCCATGACGAATGGGCGAAGATACCCGTAGATCGCTGCAAGACACTTGTGTCAAGCTATGCTTCACGTTTAAAAGCTGTTATAACCAGGGGTCAAGTCCTGGGAAAAAAAGTGAGGGAACTCACCCACGAATTCCACAACCCCCATTACCTTAAGAAAATATATATATATATATCACGAGTATAGCCGGACGAGCCGGTGATACCATTTTTATTGGGTTAACTTTACATTTAAAAGACAAACTTTCAAGAGTGTAAACTGGAAACTATACTGATCAGTGAAAGGTATCACTACGTACAGGTATACTCGTGATTGTGGCAACTGGACTAACGCATTTTATATATAATATATATCCAGGCACAGACCCCCAGAATAATATACACAGCACTGAGCCCCCAGAATAATATACACAGCACTGAGCCTCCAGGATAATATACACAGCACTGAGCCTCCAGGATTATATACACAGCACTGAGCCCCAACAATAACATAATAACATGCACAGCACAGAGCCCCCATAATAATATACACAGCACTGGTTATATGGATATATTTTCCCCAGTTCACATGGATATAATTGCCCCAGCTCATATGGTATATATTGCCCCAGCTCTCATGGATATAATTGCCCCAGCTCTCATGGATAATGCCCCCAGGTCTCATGGATAATGCCCCCAGGTCTCATGGATAATGCCCCCAGGTCTCATGGATAATGCCCCCAGGTCTCATGGATACTGCCCCTGGTCTCATGGATACTGCCCCTGGTCTCATGGATATGCCCCTGGTCTCAAGGATACTGCCCCTGGTCTCATGGATACTGCCCCTGGTCTCATGGATATGCCCCTGGTCTCATGGATACTGCCCCTGGTCTCATGGATACTGCTCCTGGTCTCATGGATACTGCTCCTGGTCTCATGGATAGTGCCCCTGGTCACATGGATAGTGCCCCTGGTCACATGGATAGTGCCCCTGGTCTCATGGATAGTGCCCCTGGTCTCATGGATAGTGCCCCTGGTCTCATGGATAGTGCCCCTGGTCTCATGGATATGCCCCTGGTCTCATGGATACTGCCCCTGGTCTCATGGATAGTGCCCCTGGTCTCATGGATAGTGCCCCTGGTCTCATGGATACTGCCCCTGGTCTCATGGATACTGCCCCTGGTCTCATGGATAGTGCCCCTGGTCTCATGGATACTGCCCCTGGTCTCATGGATACTGCCCCTGGTCTCATGGATAGTGCCCCTGGTCACATGGATACTGCCCCTGGTCTCATGGATACTGCCCCCAGCCCAACTCACCTCTGCTGCTGCTGCCGCACATTGCCGGCGGCCACGTGTTTCCTGCTTCAGCGGCCACTGACAGGAAGTGCAGCCGCTCGCCTGGGATCTATGAAACAGCCAGGCGAGCGGCTCCACTTCCGGTCACCGGCCGTTATAATAGGAAGCACGCGGCCGCCGGCAATGTGCGGCGGCCGTCTGCTAAGCGTTCGGGCTCGGGCCACAGAGGGAACGCTGCGTTCCCGCAGCGTTCCCGCTGTGGGAGAAGTGCGGGTACGCCGTTCCCGCGCGTTCCCGCTCGACTCGAGCCCTGGTTATAACTGTAAAAGGATGTTGTACTAAGTACTAAGATTGAATGTCACTTGGGGGTTGAATAAAACTGATAATGATGTGAGCACAGAAAAGACATTTGTGGTTATTTCATTATAAATGTTATGTTATATTTGTCTGACCTACACGTGCCTCTTTGATTTAATTGTAAGCAAGATGACTGAATGATCAAAATCAATGTCAAACTGGCCAAAACACTCAATTTCAGTGGGGGTTGAATAATTTTGAACACAACTGTGTATATATATATCGTATATATATACGAATTGTGGGTTCTTAGAAGAACCGTTGGGTTTCACAAGAAAATACAAATAAACACCTAAATCTCCCTAAAATCTCTCTAAATCTGCCTCAATTTTTCTAATCTCACTAAATCTACCTAAAATCTCTAACCTGTCAAATCTGATCTCTCTCTCGCTCACCAAAACACAAGTGAGGAGAGGGAGGGAGAATCACAGAGGTCAGAGCCAATATTTACAAAATATTGACCTGACCTGACAAATTAGAAATTTTATTTAGATTTTTTTCTAACTTCTGATTGGATGTTGCTAGGTGGTGGATACATGGAACAGTCTTCCAGTAGAAGTGGTAGAGGCCAAAACAGTAATTGAATTTAAGCAAGCATGGGATAGGCATAAGGCTATCCTAAACAAAAGATAAATCCAGGTAAAGTATCCATGTAATTGGGCGACTAGATGGGCCGAAAGGTTCTTATCTGCCGACATTTTTCTATGTTTCTATGTTTCTAGCCTGCCTCTCTGAGGCAGGCTAGGAACATCCCACACAGCCCCAAGATGACCCTGCCCTTAGAAGGGCAGCGCCATCTTGGCTGTTACTTTTATTTTATTTTATGCATTTTTATTTATTTTTTATTTTTATTTTTTTACACTTTTTTTTAGTCAGCTGGGTGCCTTGATCCCTCGAGGCACCCAGCAGAGCACCTGATCACTTATGTGATCTTTTTTGTACTGAGTGCCACGATACCTCGTGGCACTCAGTACTTCCTGCCGCTACCGGAAGTGATCGCTCGGGGGGAGCGATCACGGACGGACCGGCGGCAGGTAACCATATTGCAAGGATGCCTCGATGTCGAGGCATCCCTGCAATATACTCAGAGTAGCTGGAAGCGATACCGATCGCTTCCAGCGCTCTGTAGAAGTGCGGGGCACCTTTCCGGTGAAACCGGATGTTGATCGCAAGGGGCCCCGGGACTTCTGTCCGCCATTGCACGGATGCCTGGACTCCCAGGCAGCCTGCAATGGCGTTTGAGCTGCTGGAAGCGATCCGATCGCTTCCAGCGCTCAAAAGACCGCAGGACGTACCAGGCCGTGACGTACATGGTACGTCCGAGATCCTTAAGGGGTTAATCAGGCATGGGATAGGCATAAGGCTCTCCTAAACAAAAGATAAATCCAGGTAAAGTATCCATGTAATTGGGCGACTAGATGGGCCGAAAGGTTCTTATCTACAGACATTTTTCTATGTTTCTATGTTTTTTGCTCTGTTTTGGTGAAATCACCTCAGGTTTTCCTCTTTTTGTGAATAAATCGTGTCGGGTAATGAGCAAAGTCCTCGTAGAAACGGATCATTCTGCTATCAGTTTCCATATGACTTTATTAGATGGTGTCACATCGGACCCGTTGGATAGATATATATATGGCGCTGGAAGCCGCAGAGTAAAGCTGTTTGGCGCTGGAAGCGGCCGAGTAAAGCTGTTTGGCGCTGGAAGCGGCCGAGTAAAGCTGTTTGGCGCTGGAAGCGGCCGAGTAAAGCTGTTTGGCGCTGGAAGTGGCCGAGTAAAGCTGTTTGGCGCTGGAAGTGGCCGAGTAAAGCTGTTTGGCGCTGGAAGCGGCCGAGTAAAGCTGTTTGGCGCTGGAAGCGGCCGAGTAAAGCTGTTTGGCGCTGGAAGCCGCAGAGTAAAGCTGTTTGGCGCTGGAAGCGGCCGAGTAAAGCTGTTTGGCGCTGGAAGCGGCCGAGTAAAGCTGTTTGGCGCTGGAAGCGGCCGAGTAAAGCTGTTTGGCGCTGGAAGCGGCCGAGTAAAGCTGTTTGGCGCTGGAAGCCGCCGAGTAAAGCTGTTTGGCGCTGGAAGCCGCAGAGTAAAGCTGTTTGGCGCTGGAAGCGGCGAGTAAAGCTGTTTGGCGCTGGAAGCGCGCCGAGTAAAGCTGTTTGGCGCTGGAAGCGGCCGAGTAAAGCTGTTTGGCGCTGGAAGCGGCCGAGTAAAGCTGTTTGGCGCTGGAAGCGGCCGAGTAAAGCTGTTTGGCGCTGGAAGCGGCCGAGTAAAGCTGTTTGGCGCTGGAAGCGGCCGAGTAAAGCTGTTTGGCGCTGGAAGCCGCAGAGTAAAGCTGTTTGGCGCTGGAAGCCGCAGAGTAAAGCTGTTTGGCGCTGGAAGCGGCCGAGTAAAGCTGTTTGGCGCTGGAAGCGGCCGAGTAAAGCTGTTTGGCGCTGGAAGCGGCCGAGTAAAGCTGTTTGGCGCTGGAAGCGGCCGAGTAAAGCTGTTTGGCGCTGGAAGCCGCAGAGTAAAGCTGTTTGGCGCTGGAAGCGGCCGAGTAAAGCTGTTTGGCGCTGGAAGCGGCCGAGTAAAGCTGTTTGGCGCTGGAAGCGGCCGAGTAAAGCTGTTTGGCGCTGGAAGCGGCCGAGTAAAGCTGTTTGGCGCTGGAAGCGGCCGAGTAAAGCTGTTTGGCGCTGGATGCCGCCGAGTAAAGCTGTATGGCGCCGGCACAGCACAGCGTGAGTTAATGATATCTTATTCATAGTCTTTCAGACTCTGCCGCACATTAAACCACCACAAAACGTCCCTGTTTGAGTGGCATTAAAACATGAGGCCGTCTCGCTGAGTCACTGTCCGGTGCGCAGATTTAGTGTGTCTGTTTGCGCGGGCGCGTCTCCACGTGTCATCCCTTTACTGTGATATTTATACATTATTCTATATGGCATGTTATGCGTCATGCTATGTGTCATATTAGAAGTCATATTATTTATTACTTTGTATTTCTGTAACATTTCAATGTTCTTGAACCCAGGACATACTTGAAAATGAGAGAAATCTCAATGTATCCTTCCTGCTAAAATACTTTATAAAAAATAAAATATGTCATATTATTCATCATGCTATACGTCATATTAGATGTCATGTTATACGTTATGCTATATGCCATATTATGTCATGTTATACGTTATGCTATGCGTCATATTATAACCTGACACATAATATGACATATAGCATAACGTATAACATGACATCTAATATGACGTATAGCATGACGTATACTATGATGTATAGCATGACATATAATATGACGCATAGCATGACATATATGACTTATACGTCATGCTATGTGTCATATTATAACATGACATATAATATGACGCATTGCATGACGTATAACATGACATATGACGCATTGCATGACATAATGACACATCATGACATACAACATGACATGACACATAGCATGATGTATAATATGACGAAATGACGCATAATGTCATATACATCATGCTATGCGTCATGTCATGTTATACCTCATGCTATGCGTCATATTACGTCATGTTATATGTCATGCTCTACGTGATATGTCATGTTAAACATTATGCTATATGTCATATTATATGTCATGCTCTACGTCATATTACATGTCATGTTATATGTCATGTTATACGTCATAATATGTCATGCTATACGTCATGTTATACGTCATGAGTGACTGTAAGCTCCTATGAGCAGGGCCCTCTACACCTCTTGTTTCCATCCTATGTCCGTTTATATGTATTTCGTACCCTTTGGTTATTGTAAAGCGCTGCGGAAACTGTTGGCGCTATATAATTGATGATGATAATAATAATGCTATACGTCATATTACATGTCATGTTATACGTTATGCTATACATCATATTATATGACATGTAATAAGTCATGCTATACGTCATATTACATGTCATGTTATACGTTATGCTATACGTCATATTATGTCATGCTATGCGTCATTATGTCATGTTATACGTTATGTTACGTGTCTTCTTATATGTCATGTTGTACGTTTTGCCATGCTATATGTCATGTTATATGTCGTGCTATGTTTCATGCTATATGTCATGTTATACGTCATGCTATGCGTCATGTCATGTTATACGTCATGTTATACGTCATGCTATATGTCATGTTATACGTCATGTTATACGTCATGTTATACGTCATGCTATATGTCATGTTATACGTCATGCTATGCGTCATGTCATGTTATACGTCATGCTATATGTCATGTTCTTTTGTCCTGCATGGGGATTTATTATTTCTAATATGTTTTATAAAATGTGTATTAATCCTTGTTTTCACCTTTTCCACCAACCCCCCCTCCCAATATCCCATCCCCCACTGCCAACTCTTTTCTTCCTATACCCCCCTCTGTCACTAAAACCAACTGTCACTATAACCCCCTCTCTGTCACTATACCCCCTCTCTGTCACTATACCCCCTCTCTGTCACTAAACCCCCTCTCTGTCACTATAACCCCCTCTCTGTCACTATACCCCCTCTCTGTCACTATACCCCCTCTCTGTCACTATACCCCCTCTCTGTCACTATACCCCCTCTCTGTCACTATACCCCCCTCTCTGTCACTATACCCCCCTCTCTGTCCCTATATCCCCCCTCTCTGTCCCTGTACCCCTCGTCCCACTGCCCCGGTGCCTTTTCTCTGTATTAATATGATATCGTGCCACTCGCTATCGCTCTGCACTTCCTCTTCTTCCTTTATTCCTCTTTGCTTCCTGTTTCTGGTTTCTTTATTCCTTTTTTCTTTAAACTGACCCTTTAATACCTTTTCTGTGACTGTTTATTATTAACCCCGTCACGTTGGGCTTCCCTGTGATTATCTTCGTTTTCTTTTCCGTCCCGTGTCTCCCTTTGTTTCTCCACCTCTCCTTTCATTTCTTGCCCCTACACGTCTGTCCCCTCCACATGTGCCTGTCTGTGCCACTCATGGATTGACCTCTAATGGTCCTTCTTTCCTGCATGTCCCACTACAAACGTCTCTTCCGTCCACCTCCCAATATCCCCTTCTCCCCCGCCATTTTATACGATCATTTCTTACGTCTTCCGTACCAACTGTCAACCCCTCTCTGTCTCTTTCTGTCTATCACCCCTAGCAGTCTGCCTTCCCTTCTGCCCCGTCCCTTCTCCTCTCCACCTCTCCCCACCACTCCTCTCCCTTTTCTGTGTCCCGGCCCTCACAGGGCTCCCAGACCGTGCCAACGGGTGGCGGCGGTGGCATGAGGCTGGAAGCGGTAATGGAGAACTTGCAGCGCCAGCAAGCCGCACGCCTGGCCTTAGAGGAGAAGCTAAGACAGGAGAAGGACCGCGAGCTACGCTGCATGGTGGAGTCCCGTATCCAGCAGCAGGCTCTAGCCATACGGCACTACCAGGCGGCGGTAAGAGCTGCGGCAGCTGCAGTGGTGACTTCACCTACAAACTCAAACACCTCCAATACCACCACGATCACATCAAGTCCTGCTGTTACCCAGCTCCGGCCTCCTCTCATATTTCCTCGAGCGGCTCCTGGGCGGCCTGAGGATGAAGAACCAAAGAGTCGGAGCGAAGGAGAAGAAGGAGACTATGATGATGAAGAGATGGACGATGAGGATGGCGAGGAGGAGGAGGAGGACAATCATGACGTTTCCTCTCACTTACAGAAGCCGGGATCACCTAACAATGGAGTAACTAGGACTGGTCATTCAGAAATGCAAATTGGCGGTACCACGGGCACGGCACAAGATATGTCACCCAACGGGCAGACAGGGCACCATGAGTGGACCTATGAGGAGCAGTTTAAGCAGGTAAGAGCTCGGTCTTCTCTTATAATTGTGTTTGGAAGAAACTGGTGCTTGTCTAGACCATAAGTGGTCAGAGCTCTATACAAGACGGGATGGTGGGCCATAAAGCCATGAAGACCACCGAGAAAATGTGTCCTCAGGAGATGTTGGTACAATGACTGGCTTTATTGGTCACCACAACTCCTAACCATGCCCATTTCATCAGGTTTTCAGCGGCCACCTCAACCTGTAGGGTTAAAAGTCCAAGGTAACCTCAGTCGATTGGCGTGAGGGAACATTCCCAATCTCTGACTTTGACCGACTGACAATATGGACTGAAAAATATATAAATTATTGGGCAACAAAGCGGTTTGAGCTCTAAAGGAAGTCTGAGGTAAGGATGGGCAGGAGAGGGATCTCCTCCATTGAGGAGGTGGGGAGGAGTGTCCCCTCCGGCTCTGGCCAAGGCCAGACACTGGCTAAGTGGTGTGTCTCCCTCGTGAGCCAGGGTTTACTGGTTTTTATTTTGGTGCTTTCTTCCCCATAATGCTATTTTGTCGTTGTTGTTGTAAATGTTAGACCACTTCTCTTTTCTTGTTCTTCCTGGTCTGCCCAAGTCCTCCTGACTCTCGGTGCCACCTCGCTGTGGAGGAGCTCCTAGACTTCACATATTCTGTGGGGTTTGTGTATATATGCTGAACCTTAGATACTGTCTATGCTCTGTGTATGTTATTTATTCTACATGTCGGCTCTTTTCCAGATCCTGTGACTTTTAGCCGCTTTTCATGTTCTATTTTATACATTATTTTATAAATTCTGCATGTCACGGATTTTCCAGATTCTTCTTCTTGTGTATTATTTATATTTCTCCGCATACACGTGACGTGCGTGTTTGGGTTAGTTTTGGAACTTGTGCCGCGTAAGCCCAAGGGTGACACCGCTCGCAGGTGGTCATTTCAATCCTATGACCCACCACCAATGTAAGGTTGTGGTCCCTGAGGGTCACCGCCTGGAGCGGGCATTGGCCAGGTTTAAGTGTGAGGTGTGTAAAGCTTACAGTGTGTCCTCACTTTGTGTTGCTGCTGTGTGGAAGGAAATGGTAAAAATGTCTGTGTTTTTATGTATTGTTTCCCGGGTCGGAAATTGGTCAGTTGGATTGCAGTGTAGACTGAGGTTCTGGATTGCAATGGGGGGGGGGGGTAGGTGATGTTTTGGATTGCAGTGGGGGGGGGGGGTAGCTGATGATTTGGATTGCAGTGGGGGAAAGGTGATGTTTTGGATTGCAGTGGGGGGAGGTGATGTTTTGGATTGCAGTGGAGGGTAGGTGATGTTTTGGATTGCAGTGGAGGGTAGGTGATGTTTTGGATTGCAGTGGGGGGTAGGTGATGTTTTGGATTGCAGTGGGGGGTAGGTGATGTTTTGGATTGCAGTGGGGGGAGGTGATGATTTGGATTGCAGTGGAGGAAGGTGATGATTTGGATTGCAGTGGAGGTAGGTGATGTTTTGGATTGCAGTGGGGGGAAGGTGATGATTTGGATTGCAGTGGAGGGAGGTGATGATTTGGATTGCAGTGGGGGTAGGTGATGTTTTGGATTGCAGTGGGGGGTAGGTGATGTTTTGGATTGCAGTGGGGGTAGGTGATGTTTTGGATTGCGTGGGGGGTAGGTGATGTTTTGGATTGCAGTGGGGGGTAGGTGATGTTTTGGATTGCAGTGGGGGGAAGGTGATGTTTTGGATTGCAGTGGGGGGAAGGTGATGATTTGGATTGCAGTGGAGGGTAGGTGATGATTTGGATTGCAGTGGGGGTAGGTGATGTTTTGGATTGCAGTGGGGGGTAGGTGATGTTTTGGATTGCAGTGGGGGGAAGGTGATGTTTTGGATTGCAGTGGGGGGAGGTGATGATTTGGATTGCAGTGGGGGGAGGTGATGATTTGGATTGCAGTGGGGGGAGGTGATGTTTTGGATTGCAGTGGAGGGTAGGTGATGTTTTGGATTGCAGTGGAGGGTAGGTGATGTTTTGGATTGCAGTGGGGGGTAGGTGATGTTTTGGATTGCAGTGGGGGGTAGGTGATGTTTTGGATTGCAGTGGGGGGAAGGTGATGATTTGGATTGCAGTGGAGGGAAGGTGATGATTTGGATTGCAGTGGAGGGTAGGTGATGATTTGGATTGCAGTGGGGGTAGGTGATGTTTTGGATTGCAGTGGGGGGTAGGTGATGTTTTGGATTGCAGTGGGGGGTAGGTGATGATTTGGATTGCAGTGGGGGGAAGGTGATGATTTGGATTGCAGTGGAGGGTAGGTGATGATTTGGATTGCAGTGGGGGGTAGGTGATGTTTTGGATTGCAGTGGGGGGTAGGTGATGTTTTGGATTGCAGTGGGGGGTAGGTGATGTTTTGGATTGCAGTGGGGGGTAGGTGATGTTTTGGATTGCAGTGGGGGGAAGGTGATGTTTTGGATTGCAGTGGGGGGAAGGTGATGATTTGGATTGCAGTGGAGGGTAGGTGATGATTTGGATTGCAGTGGGGGGTAGGTGATGTTTTGGATTGCAGTGGGGGTAGGTGATGTTTTGGATTGCAGTGGGGGGAGGTGATGTTTTGGATTGCAGTGGGGGGAAGGTGATGTTTTGGATTGCAGTGGGGGGTAGGTGATGTTTTGGATTGCAGTGGGGGGAGGTGATGATTTGGATTGCAGTGGGGGGAGGTGATAATTTGGATTGCAGTGGGGGGAAGGTGATGTTTTGGATTGCAGTGGGGGGGTAGGTGATGTTTTGGAAGGCACAGAGTGTGGCCGTTATAAAGGGGGACACAGTTGGCACAGGGGGTATAACAGGGTAGAGATATCATGTGGTGGACGGCAGTATTGGTCTGTATGTCCCACAGAGCTCACACTCTGAGGCTAGGGACAGATGAGCGCATTTTCTGCGGCCACCGTCAAAATGTACGTCGATGTGTGCGCACGCATTTTTTCACGGAATACGCTTAAGTGGTCAGACGACCACAGTCGCAGGTACTCACCAACGCAATTCTAGGGAAATCCGGCTGTTTGAACGTTATGTAGGCCGCACACTAGCAGCGTCTGACGTCTCCTAATCACGCACACACGCCGCTATGCGGCCGCAGCGCACTCTGTACGTCTGTAGCAGCGGTTTCACGTTCTGAGAAAAATGCGTTCATTTGCCGGTTGCGTGGTGTCGGCGCACTTTTGTACGCACGTACTGCGTATATTGGCCGTCATTGGCCGTTATGTGCTGCTACTGCCGCCGTGATTTAGTGCGCCTGCACGCGCGTTCCGACTGCCCCACTCTGACCCTAGCCTTAACCCGTGTGTGCGGTTCCAGTGTGTGTCTGGACAGGCACTGCGGGGAATCCTGTAGCTCTGTCGGGAAGGTGCTGGTGGAACCGGTCGTGGTGTGCTGTGTTTTGTCTGTTTGTGTTGTTTTATCCTTTTATTCGCTTCCTCTGTCCGTGTCGCAGGAGCCGTTGTTGTTAGTTGTGTCTGTGTGTCAGGGCGCGGTGCTGCTCCTCTTTAACCCTCACACTGCCAGTGCAGACCCTTCTGCTGGCCGAGCTGACGTGGTGGGCTTTACATGGCCCAGGGTCCTTCCTTCATACGGCGCCCGCGCATGCGGCATTACCAGGACTGCACGAACAACTGCCCGAAACAGGGCAAAACCCGGCAAAATATAGAAAACCACCACAAATAGCCCAAAGTGAGGGAATGCAGCGCTCTCTCCTCTGAAAGGCTGCGGGAGGGGGGGCCGGTGTGTAATACAGGGTGCTTTTACTATCTGTGTAATAACACTGATGGTGCGGTGTTTGTGTGTGCTGATTGTCTGGCAGTGATGCGGTGATTGTATGATGATGGTCCAGTGATTGTGTGATTATGTTGTGGTGACAGTGCGGTTTTATTGTGATGATGGTGGGGTGATTGTGTGGTAATTGCGTGATGATGATCCAGTGATCGTGTGGTGATTTGCAGTGATTGCATGGTGATTGTGTGGGGATTTGAAGTGATTGCATAGTGATTAGTGGTGATTTGCAGTGATTGCATAGTGATTAGTGGTGATTTGCAGTGACTGGTGATTTGCGGTGATTGTGTGGTGATTTGCAGGGATTGCGTGGTGATTTGCAGGGATTGCGTGGTGATTTGCAGGGATTGCTTGGTGATTTGCAGGGATTGCGTGGTGATCGTGTAGTGATTTGCAGGGATTGCGTGGTGATTGTGTGGTGATTTGCAGGGATTGCGTGGTGATTTGCAGGGATGCGTGGTGATTTGCAGGGATTGCATGGTGATTTGCAGGGATTGCGTGGTGATTTGCAGGGATTGCGTGGTGATCGTGTAGTGATTTGCAGGGATTGCGTGGTGATTGTGTGGTGATTTGCAGGGATTGCGTGGTGATTTGCAGGGATTGCGTGGTGATTTGCAGGGATTGTGTGGTGATTTGCAGGGATTGCGTGGTGATTTGCAGGGATTGCGTGGTGATTTGCAGGGATTGCGTGGTGATCGTGTAGTGATTTGCAGGGATTGCGTGGTGATTGTGTGGTGATTTGCAGGGATTGCGTGGTGATTTGCAGGGATTGCGTGGTGATTTGCAGGGATTGTGTGGTGATTTGCAGGGATTGTGTGGTGATTTGCAGGGATTGCGTGGTGATTTGCAGGGATTGCGTGGTGATCGTGTAGTGATTTGAAGGGATTGCGTGGTGATTGTGTGGTGATTTGCAGGGATTGCGTGGTGATTTGCAGGGATTGCGTGGTGATTTGCAGGGATTGCGTGGTGATCGTGTAGTGATTTGCAGGGATTGTGTGGTGATTTGCAGGGATTGCGTGGTGATTTGCAGGGATTGCGTGGTGATCGTGTAGTGATTTGCAGGGATTGCGTGGTGATCGTGTAGTGATTTGCAGGGATTGCGTGGTGATTTGCAGGGATTGTGTGGTGATTTGCAGGGATTGTGTGGTGATTTGCAGGGATTGCGTGGTGATTTGCAGGGATTGCGTGGTGATCGTGTAGTGATTTGCAGGGATTGCGTGGTGATTGCGTGGTGATTGCGTGGTGATTGTGTGGTGATTTGCAGGGATTGCGTGGTGATTTGCAGGGATTGCGTGGTGAACACAAACATAAAAAAGCTGAATTATCCTGACATGTGATCCCATATGAGGACGGAGCGTTTTATTGTGTGGAATCCTAACCATCCGGCACGCGATGTCCAACACCCCGAGCAATAATAACAATAGCGAAGCAGTGATACCATGCATGAGGCGCACACAATGTCCCCGGCTGCGCCAGCAGGGGTTAATACACTGTATGGGTGGTTTGACTCTCTATAAGAGAGGTCAGCGCAGGTCACCGGGAGAAGCCGAATCCAGTGTTTACTAAACCTGTTCACAAAGACACAAAACACAAGAATTCAAAGTATTTCAGCCCCGAATGTTTCCTCATCCTCCACCTCCAACACCGAAACACAACCAAACCACAGGCCCGAGAGACCTCCCACACCGAAAACACAACCAAACCACAGGCTATGAGACCTCCCACACCAAAACACAACCAAACCACAGGCCCGAGAGACCTCCAACACCGAAAACACAACCAAACCACAGGCCCGAGAGACCTCCAACACCGAAAACACAACCAAACCACAGGCCCGAGAGACCTCCAACACCGAAAACACAACCAAACCACAGGCCCGAGAGACCTCCAACACCGAAAACACAACCAAACCACAGGCCCGAGAGACCTCCAACACCGAAAACACAACCAAACCACAGGCCCGAGAGACCTCCAACACCGAAAACACAACCAAACCACAGGCCCGAGAGACCTCCCACACCGAAAACACAACCAAACCACAGGCCCGAGAGACCTCCCACACCGAAAACACAACCAAACCACAGGCTATGAGACCTCCAACACCGAAACACAACCAAACCACAGGCACGAGAGACCTCCAACACCGAAACACAACCAAACCACAGGCACGAGAGACCTCCAACACTGAAAACACAACCAAACCACAGGCTATGAGACCTCCCACACCAAAACACAACCAAACCACAGGCCCGAGAGACCTGCCACACCAAAACACAACCAAACCACAGGCTATGAGACCTCCGACACCGAAAACACCACCAAACCACAGGCCCGAGAGACACTTACACCCCCTAAACCCCTCGCACCACTCCATCACTTACACCGCCTAACCCCCCCACATCACCCCATCATTTACACCCCCGCATCACCCCATCACTTACACCCCTAACCCCCCACATCACCCCATCATTTACACCCCCGCATCACCCCATCACTTACACCCCCTAACACCCCCCGCATCACCCCGTCACTCAAACCCTTAAATTGTCAGTTCATACGTATCCCCTATAGAGTGCAAGCTCTCGTGGTCAGCTCCCCCCCCCCGTATTGTTCTGGAGGGATGCATTATGATTTATAAATAGCGCATGTGAGTGATCGCCACATTGAATTCTTTAGAGGAAGAGTCGCGGTGCTGGGGCTACGCTTCACTATTAGATGGTGTTAGTTAAAGTGTGAAGAGCAAGCCGTGCGGTTTCCAGTCCCACCATCTGCAACATGCAGTGTACACACAACATACAACATACAGTGTACATACAACGTACACACAACATACAACATACAGTGTACATACAACGTACACACAACGTACACACAACATACAGTGTACACACAACATACAACATACACACAACATACAACATACAGTGTACACACAATATACACACACCATACAGCACGCAACATACAACACGCAGTGCAGCCATGTGTCTCCTGCTCCACACGGATATCTTGCTGTCCTACCCCCAGTAATTACCCCACCCCGTCACAGAGCCCTGCTGTCCTACCCCCAGTAATTACCGCATCACCCCACCCGCGTCACAGTGCCCTGCTGTCCTACCCCCAGTAATTACCCCACCCCGTCACAGTGCCCTGCTGTCCTACCCCCAGTAATTACCCCACCCCGTCACAGTGCCCTGCTGTCCTACCCCCAGTAATTACCCCACCCCGTCACAGTGCCCTGCTGTCCTACCCCAGTAATTACCCCACCCTGTCACAGTGCCCTGCTGTCCTACCCCCAGTAATTACCCCACCCTGTCACAGAGCCCTGCTGTCCTACCCCGTCAGTAATTACCCCACCCTGTCACAGTGCCCTGCTGTCCTACCCCAGTAATTACCCCACCCTGTCACAGTGCCCTGCTGTCCTACCCCCAGTAATTACCCCACCCTGTCACAGTGCCCTGCTGTCCTACCCCCAGTAATTACCCCACCCTGTCACAGTGCCCTGCTGTCCTACCCCAGTAATTACCCCACCCTGTCACAGAGCCCTGCTGTCCTACCCCCAGTAATTACCCCACCCTGTCAGTGCCCTGCTGTCCTACCCCCAGTAATTACCCCACCCTGTCAGTGCCCTGCTGTCCTACCCCCAGTAATTACCCCACCCCGTCACAGTGCCCTGCTGTCCTGCCCCAGTAATTACCCCACCCCGTCACAGTGCCCTGCTGTCCTACCCCCAGTAATTACCCCACCCCGTCACAGAGCCCTGCTGTCCTACCCCCAGTAATTACCCCACCCTGTCACAGTGCCCTGCTGTCCTACCCCCAGTAATTACCCCACCCTGTCACAGTGCCCTGCTGTCCTACCCCCAGTAATTACCCCACCCTGTCACAGTGCCCTGCTGTCCTACCCCCAGTAATTACCCCACCCTGTCACAGAGCCCTGCTGTCCTACCCCCAGTAATTACCCCACCCTGTCAGTGCCCTGCTGTCCTACCCCCAGTAATTACCCCACCCTGTCACAGTGCCCTGCTGTCCTACCCCCAGTAATTACCCCACCCCGTCACAGTGCCCTGCTGTCCTGCCAGGAATTACCCCACCCTGTCACAGTGCCCTGCTGTCCTACCCCAGTAATTACCCCACCCTGTCACAGTGCCCTGCTGTCCTACCCCCAGTAATTACCCCACCCTGTCACAGTGCCCTGCTGTCCTACCCCCAGTAATTACCCCACCCTGTCACAGAGCCCTGCTGTCCTACCCCCAGTAATTACCCCACCCCGTCACAGTGCCCTGCTGTCCTGCCCCAGTAATTACCCCACCCTGTCACAGTGCCCTGCTGTCCTACCCCCAGTAATTACCCCACCCTGTCACAGAGCCCTGCTGTCCTACCCCCAGTAATTACCCCACCCTGTCAGTGCCCTGCTGTCCTACCCCAGTAATTACCCCACCCTGTCACAGTGCCCTGCTGTCCTACCCCCAGTAATTACCCCACCCCGTCACAGTGCCCTGCTGTCCTGCCCCAGTAATTACCCCACCCTGTCACAGTGCCCTGCTGTCCTACCCCCAGTAATTACCCCACCCTGTCACAGATCCCTGCTGTCCTACCCCCAGTAATTACCCCACCCTGTCAGTGCCCTGCTGTCCTACCCCCAGTAATTACCCCACCCTGTCACAGAGCCCTGCTGTCCTACCCCCAGTAATTACCCCACCCCGTCACAGTGCCCTGCTGTCCTGCCCCAGTAATTACCCCACCCTGTCACAGTGCCCTGCTGTCCTGCCCCAGTAATTACCCCACCCTGTCACAGAGCCCTGCTGTCCTACCCCCAGTAATTACCCCACCCTGTCAGTGCCCTGCTGTCCTACCCCCAGTAATTACCCCACCCTGTCAGAGCCCTGCTGTCCTACCCCCAGTAATTACCCCACCCTGTCACAGAGCCCTGCTGTCCTACCCCAGTAATTACCCCACCCCGTCACAGTGCCCTGCTGTCCTGCCCCAGTAATTACCCCACCCTGTCACAGAGCCCTGCTGTCCTACCCCCAGTAATTACCCCACCCTGTCACAGAGCCCTGCTGTCCTACCCCCAGTAATTACCCCACCCTGTCACAGTGCCCTGCTGTCCTACCCCAGTAATTACCCCACCCTGTCACAGAGCCCTGCTGTCCTACCCCCAGTAATTACCCCACCCCGTCACAGAGCCCTGCTGTCCTGCCCCAGTAATTACCCCACCCTGTCACAGTGCCCTGCTGTCCTGCCCCAGTAATTACCCCACCCTGTCACAGAGCCCTGCTGTCCTACCCCCAGTAATTACCCCACCCTGTCACAGAGCCCTGCTGTCCTACCCCCAGTAATTACCCCACCCTGTCACAGAGCCCTGCTGTCCTACCCCCAGTAATTACCCCACCCCGTCACAGTGCCCTGCTGTCCTGCCCCAGTAATTACCCCACCCTGTCACAGTGCCCTGCTGTCCTACCCCCAGTAATTACCCCACCCTGTCACAGTGCCCTGCTGTCCTGCCCCAGTAATTACCCCACCCTGTCACAGTGCCCTGCTGTCCTGCCCCAGTAATTACCCCACCCTGTCACAGAGCCCTGCTGTCCTACCCCCAGTAATTACCCCACCCTGTCACAGTGCCCTGCTGTCCTACCCCCAGTAATTACCCCACCCTGTCAGTGCCCTGCTGTCCTACCCCCAGTAATTACCCCACCCTGTCACAGAGCCCTGCTGTCCTACCCCCAGTAATTACCCCACCCCGTCACAGTGCCCTGCTGTCCTGCCCCAGTAATTACCCCACCCTGTCACAGTGCCCTGCTGTCCTGCCCCAGTAATTACCCCACCCTGTCACAGAGCCCTGCTGTCCTACCCCCAGTAATTACCCCACCCTGTCACAGAGCCCTGCTGTCCTACCCCCAGTAATTACCCCACCCTGTCACAGAGCCCTGCTGTCCTACCCCCAGTATTTCCCCTGCGCAGCCATGCTAGGCTCTCTTTTCCCACCTGCCGGGTAACAGACGGGCACAGAGAGCGCCGGCCGATGAAACGGACACCAGGCTGGAATGTATATTTGTCCTCATTTTCTCATTACTGTCATTGTATATCTCTGTCCGTCCCCCCCACCCGCCCACGGGCCGTGATTTTATTATAGCAAAGGATTCTGGGAGGGAATTGGCGGCTCCTATAAATTGCTGTCTGCGCCCTGTCAGCACTCTATAAGCGAGCGCGCCAGCCCGCGGCTCCCCTGCCCTATTTAGGCATCGCAGGGCCGAGTGATTGATCCGCACATGTGTTCAGGGCCCTCGCCCTGTTGCTGGGAACCATGAGTGGTGGTCCCGGCCTGTAGCTGGGACCCTGTCAGTCTGGCCCCACGGCTGTCTCATTCAGCCTCTTCGCCCAACAAATGGGAGCCGTCACCGCTGTGCTGGACAGTCAGGTGCCATCGGGGGCCATAAAGCAGGGTTATTTCTTTCCTGTCCAATTAACTCCTTCAGAGCGGCGAAAACGAAGACGCCAACAAATGCTGCTGTGCAGGCTCGGCGCTTACAACGCGCGCACGCCCTCCTTATCCCTTTCAACACCGAAAACGTGTAAACACAATTCTGCATTTTAATACAATAAATATCATAAATTAGCACAAAATATAATGCAGGCTATGTTTGCCCCCGCGGGGAGAAACAAAATCCCCTGTGAGATCTCACTCCTGTACCCCCTGTATTACTGTCAAGAAGCTGCAAGGAGCAGCCCCCAGCCTCACTGTAACAAAGCTAGAAGGAGCAGCCACCAACCTCACCGTAACAAAGCTACAGAGAGCAGCCCCCAACCTCACTGTAACAAAGCTAGAAGGAGCAGCCCCAACCTCACCGTAACAAAGCTACAGAGAGCAACCCCCAGCCTCACTGTAACAAAGCTAGAAGGAGCAGCCACCAACCTCACCGTAACAAAGCTACAGAGAGCAACCCCCAGCCTCACTGTAACAAAGCTAGAAGGAGCAGCCCCAACCTCACCGTAACAAAGCTACAGAGAGCAACCCCCAGCCTCACTGTAACAAAGTTAGAAGGAGCAGCCCCAACCTCACCGTAACAAAGCTACAGAGAGCAACCCCCAGCCTCACTGTAACAAAGTTAGAAGGAGCAGCCCCAACCTCACCGTAACAAAGCTACAGAGAGCAACCCCCAGCCTCACTGTAACAAAGCTAGAAGGAGCAGCCCCAACCTCACCGTAACAAAGCTACAGAGAGCAACCCCCAGCCTCACTGTAACAAAGCTAGAAGGAGCAGCCCCAACCTCACTAACAAAGCTAGAAGGAGCAGCCACCAACCTTACTCTAACAAACCTACAAGGAGCAACCCCCAACCTCACTGTAACAAAGCTAGAAGGAGCAGCCCCAACCTCACTGTAACAAAGCTGTTATCTGTGCTGGGCTGATATATTTCCGCCCCCTCGATTCGATATGTGGCTTTTCTGGAAATTATGAAATGTCCGGGTTAAATCATTGAATTTCTGCAGAAATGTGTCATTTTGGGTTTTCACTACATGAGATTTTTTTCTGTTTGTTTGGCGCCAAAGTGTGAATTGCTCAAGACCGCCGACGCGCTCGCATTCTCCGTGTCGGCTTTTACTCCATGTCAGCGTTTGCCCAAACAAGGAAATTGGTCAAAACATTTCATAACGGCGAGTCTTGTGGTGACAGGATTAACCCCTTGCTCTCTGGCTTTTTTACCCCCTCCCGGGCGCCGGCTCGCTCCATCAAATGGCTGAGCGTTTTAAGAAATGGCGCTGGAGGCGGGGCCAGAGGCCAGGCCATTCCCAGACGTTATAGATGATGTCACGACCTGTCAGATCATTAACGGCCAGAAAATGTTATTCAGGACAAAAACAGAATCTTCTCCGAAACCTCAGAGATAAAAGCTGCTCTGGCGGCTGAGGGCTCTATTACATTCCTTGCGCACAAAAGCTCGCGCAGCGCGTTAATTTGTGCGCGAAGCATCAACGCGCGTAAATTAACGCTGGTATTACAATCCGTGCACATTTTGTCATCTGTCAAAAAATAACGCGCCTAAAAAAAGATGCGCAAAAACGTGCGCACATTAACGTTGCGCGCAGAAATCGGTGGGCAATCAAACCTTAATTGTCTCCCGTTCCGTTTTTGCGCCTGCCAAAATCAATCTGAGTATATACGCTGCAGCAATAATAATAACACGCACAACTTCTCCATTTTATTGTTTGGGTATGTGTAGAATGTGTAACTATACTGAGCTGTATTGTTTTTTTCGTGCTGGTGTATTTGGTTTCGGCCAGGCCGTTCAGATTTGTCGTTACCACCAACTTTTCAAAGACGATAAAATTATGTGCGCAAACGCTGCCCTTTAAATTTTGCGCATAGATTGTGCGCTGGTATGCGGATGGTAGTACAAACGCATTTGCGCTCACAATGTTAAGTATAGGACATGTGCAGTACATTACGTTCGCGCAGGTTCACCCGCGGTAGACGTTAACGCGCAGTTTTGCACAGACATTGTAATACGACGTTCTGCGCAAATGGTTTTTCTCCTCGCATTAATGCATTTTTGCGCACGCGTTAACATTTGCGCGAAGAATGTAATAGAGCCCTGAGCGTGCTGTGCCAGTCTGAGCGGCCTGTGTGAGCGTGCTGTGCCAGTCTGAGCGGCCTGTGTGAGCGTGCTGTGCCAGTCTGAGCGGCCTGTGTGAGCGTGCTGTGCCAGTCTGAGCGGCCTGTGTGAGCGTGCTGTGCCAGTCTGAGCGGCCTGTGCGAGTGTGCTGTGCCAGGCTGAGTGTGCTGTGCCGAGCTGAGTGTGCTGTGCCGAGCTGAGTGTGCTGTGCCAGGCTGAGTGTGCTGTGCCGAGCTGAGTGTGCTGTGCCGAGCTGAGTGTGCTGTGCCAGGCTGAGCGGCCTGTGTGAGCGTGCTGTGCCGGGCTGAGTGTGCTGTGCCGAGCTGAGTGGTCTGTGTGAGCGTGCTGTGCCAGGCTGAGTGTGCTGTGCCGAGCTGAGTGTGCTGTGCCAGGCTGAGTGTGCTGTGCCGAGCTGAGTGTGCTGTGCCAGGCTGAGCGGCCTGTGTGAGCGTGCTGTGCCGGGCTGAGTGGTCTGTGTGAGCGTGCTGTGCCGGGCTGAGTGTGCTGTGCCGAGCTGAGTGTGCTGTGCCGAGCTGAGTGTGCTGTGCCAGGCTGAGCGGCCTGTGTGAGCGTGATGTGCCGAGCTGAGTGTGCTGTGCCAGGCTGAGCGGCCTGTGTGAGCGTGCTGTGCCGATCTGAGTGTGCTGTATCGGGCTGAGTGGTCTGTGTGAGCGTGATGTCTGAGCGCGCTGTGCCAGTCTGAGCGGCCTGTGTGAGCGTGCTGTGCCCGTCCTGAGCGGCCTGTGTGATCGTGCTGCCTGAGTGTGCTGTGTCAGTCTGAGTGTGCATTATAAGCGCGCTGCGGCCCCCTTGCTGTGGTTAATGTGAAGAATGTAACTGGTAGCTGACAAGTATCACTTGAACCATAAATAATTTGCTGCATAAAGGACAGAGCTATTAAATGGTGAAACCAGATGAACCGCATTCCCCACCCCCCCTGCACACACTCCTATTAAACGGCATGTCACGCTACCCCCTCCCCACCCCCATTCCTCTCCATTAACCCCTTCCACCACCTCAGCCCCAGCACAAAACCAGTTAATCAAAACCATGCACTGCTCGCAGACCCCAAGTCTCAGGGCCGGCGTGGTGGCAGGCTGGGCTGCAGAGCTAGCACTTTGTTTTGGGTATTGAAGACGCTTGCAGACCCCCCTCACCATGCTTTCCTGTCTGCTCCCTTGTAGTGATGGGGGGGGGGGCTCAGTAATTTCACACAGGTTGTTTTGTTAAGGTCTCATTTTAGAGATTTTATGGGAAGAGCGGTCAGGAATATTTACTTTTTTTGTGGCAATTTGGTCTGATCCAAATAGTATATACCTCACAGGTCAGTGTATACCTCACAGGTCAGTGTATACCTCACAGGTCACTGTATACCTCACAGGTCAGTATATACCTCACAGGTCAGTATATACCTCACAGGTCAGTATATACCTCACAGGTCAGTATATACCTCACAGGTCACTGTATACCTCACAGGTCAGTATATACCTCACAGGTCAGTATATACCTCACAGGTCAGTGTATACCTCACAGGTCAGTATATACCTCACAGGTCAGTGTATACCTCACAGGTCACTGTATACCTCACAGGTCAGTGTATACCTCACAGGTCAGTATATACCTCACAGGTCACTGTATACCTCACAGGTCAGTATATACCTCACAGGTCAGTATATACCTCACAGGTCACTGTATACCTCACAGGTCACTGTATACCTCACAGGTCACTGTATACCTCACAGGTCACTGTATACCTCACAGGTCAGTATATACCTCACAGGTCAGTATATACCTCACAGGTCAGTATATACCTCACAGGTCACTATATACCTCACAGGTCAGTATATACCTCACAGGTCACTATATACCTCACAGGTCACTATATACCTCACAGGTCAGTATATACCTCACAGGTCACTATATACCTCACAGGTCAGTATATACCTCACAGGTCACTGTATACCTCACAGGAGGTCACTGTATACCTCACAGGAGGTCACTGTATACCTCACAGGTCACTGTATACCTCACAGGTCAGTATATACCTCACAGGTCAGTATATACCTCACAGGTCACTATATACCTCACAGGTCACTGTATACCTCACAGGTCAGTATATACCTCACAGGTCACTGTATACCTCACAGGAGGTCACTGTATACCTCACAGGTCACTGTATACCTCACAGGTCAGTATATACCTCACAGGTCAGTATATACAGTTGTGTTCAAAATTATTCAACCCCCAATGCTGTAAAGGGTTTTAGGGAATTTAGTGTACATTTGTAATTGTATTCAGAATGAAATCCTACAAGGACTTTTTAAAGAACCATATGCAACTAAAATCATCAATTGGTTTTGTAATACAGTAGTAAATGTTTCTTTTGTGAATTCTTCATTGACACAATTATTCAACCCCTTAAAGACTACCACTCTGAAGAACAGAGGTTCATTCAAGTGTTTTCAATCAGGTATTGAAAACACCTGTGGATGTCACGGAGCAGCAATAAAGCATAATAAGCACCAATTAGGCAGCTTTAAAATGACTGTGATACTCAGCTCCTTCTAGATATTTACTGGTGTGGTTACAAACATGGTGAAGTAAAGAGAATGGTCCAGGAAGACAAGAGAAGAGGTGATTACTCTTCACAGGAAGGGCAATGGCTATAAGAAGATTGCAAAGATGTTAAACATACCAAGAGAGACCATAGGAAGCATCATTCGCAAATTCAAGGCAAAGGGCACTGTTGAAACGCTACCTGGTCGTGGCAGAAGAGAATGCTGACTTCGACTGCTGTGCGCTACCTGAAGCGTAGAGTGGAGAAAAGTCCCCGTATGACTGCTGAGGAACTGAGAAAAGATTTGTCAGATGTGGGTACTGAAGTTTCAGCTCAGACAATACGGCGCACACTGCGTAATGAAGGCCTCCATGCCAGAACTCCCAGGCGCAACCCCTTGCTGTCTCCAAAAGAATAAGAAGAGTCGACTGCAGTATGCCAAAAGTCATGTGGACAAACCACAGAAGTTTTGGGATAGTGTTCTGTGGACTGATGAACAAAATTAGAACTGTTTGGGCCATGGATCAATGCTATGTTTGGAGGAGGAAGAACAAGGCCTATGAAGAAAAGAACACCTTGCCTACTGTGAAGCATGGCGGGGGTCAATCATGCTTTGGGGCTGTTTTGCTTCTGCAGGTACAGGGAAGCTTCAGCGTGTGCAAGGTACCATGAATTCTATTCAGTACCAGGAGATATTGGATGACAATGTGATGCAGTCCGTCACAAACCTGAGGCTTGGGAGACGTTGACCTTTCAACAGGACAATGATCCCAAGCATACCTCCAAGTCCACTAGAGCATGGTTGCAGATTAAAGGCTGGAACATTTTGGAGTGGCCATCGCAGTCACCAGACTTAAATCCGATTGAGAACCTCTGGTGGGACTTAAAGAAAGCAGTTGCAGTGCGCAAGCCTAAGAATGTGACTGAACTGGAGGCTTTTGCCCATGACGAATGGGCGAAGATACCCGTAGATCACTGCAAGACACTTGTGTCAAGCTATGCTTCACGTTTAAAAGCTGTTATAACTGTAAAAGGATGTTGTACTAAGTACTAAGATTGAATGTCACTTGGGGGTTGAATAAAACTGATAATGATGTGAGCACAGAAAAGACATTTGTGGTTATTTCATTATAAATGTTATGTTATATTTGTCGGACCTACACGTGCCTCTTTGATTTAATTGTAAGCAAGATGACTGAATGATCAAAATCAATGTCAAACTGGCCAAAACACTTAATTTCAGTGGGGGTTGAATAATTTTGAACACAACTGTACCTCACAGGTCACTGTATACCTCACAGGTCAGTATATACCTCACAGGTCAGTATATACCTCACAGGTCACTGTATACCTCACAGGTCAGTATATACCTCACAGGTCACTATATACCTCACAGGAGGTCACTGTATACCTCACAGGTCACTGTATACCTCACAGGTCACTGTATACCTCACAGGTCAGTATATACCTCACAGGTCACTGTATACCTCACAGGTCAGTATATACCTCACAGGTCAGTATATACCTCACAGGTCACTATATACCTCACAGGTCACTGTATACCTCACAGGTCAGTATATACCTCACAGGTCACTGTATACCTCACAGGAGGTCACTGTATACCTCACAGGTCACTGTATACCTCACAGGTCAGTATATACCTCACAGGTCAGTATATACCTCACAGGTCGCTATATACCTCACAGGTCACTGTATACCTCACAGGTCAGTATATACCTCACAGGTCACTGTATACCTCACAGGAGGTCACTGTATACCTCACAGGTCACTGTATACCTCACAGGTCAGTATATACCTCACAGGTCAGTATATACCTCACAGGTCAGTATATACCTCACAGGTCACTGTATACCTCACAGGTCAGTATATACCTCACAGGTCAGTATATACCTCACAGGTCACTATATACCTCACAGGTCAGTATATACCTCACAGGAGGTCACTGTATACCTCACAGGTCACTGTATACCTCACAGGTCAGTATATACCTCACAGGTCACTATATACTTCACGGGTCAGTATATACCTCGCAGGTCAGTATATACCTCACAGGTCAGTATATACCTCGCAGGTCAGTATATACCTCACAGGTCACTATATACCTCACAGGTCAGTATATACCTCACAGGTCACTATATACACCTCACAGGTCACTGTATACCTCACTGGTCGCCGTATACCTCACAGGTCAGTATGTAGTTCTCTGGTCAGTATGTGGCTCGCTGGTCAGTATGTGGCATTCCGGTCAGTATGTAGTTCTCTGGTCAGTATGTAGCTCTCTGGTCAGTATGTAGCTCTCTGGTCAATATGTAGCTCTCTGGTCAGTATGTAGCTCTCTGGTCAATATGTAGCTCTCTGGTCAGTATGTAGCTCTCTGGTCAATATGTAGCTCTCTGGTCAGTATGTAGCACGCTGGTCAGTATGTGGCTCTCTGGTCGGTATGTCGCTCGCTGTTCAGTTTATGGCATTCTGATCAGTATGTGATATTCTGGTCAGTATGTGATATTCTGGTCAGTATGTGATATTCTGGTCAGTATGTGGCTCTCTGGTCAGTATATGGCATTCCGGTCAGTATGTAGCTCGCTGTCAGTATATGGCATTCTGGTCAGTATGTGATATCTGGTCAGTATGTGATATTCTGGTCAGTATGTGGCTCTCTGTCAGTAATATGGCATTCCGGTCAGTATGTAGCCTCTGGTCAGTGTGTAGCTCTCTGGTCAGTATGTGGCTCTCTGGTCAGTATGTAGCTCTCTGGTCAGTATGTAGCTCTCTGGTCAGTGTGTAGCTCTCTGGTCAGTGTGTAGCTCTGGTCAGTATGTAGCTCTCTGGTCAGTATGTAGCTCTCTGGTCAGTGTGTAGCTCTCTGGTCAGTATGTAGTTCTCTGGTCAGTATGTAGCTCTCTGGTCAGTATGTAGCTCTCTGGTCAGTATGTAGCTCTCTGGTCAATATGTAGCTCTCTGGTCAGTATGTAGCTCTCTGGTCAATATGTAGCTCTCTGGTCAGTATGTAGCACGCTGGTCAGTATGTGGCTCTCTGGTCGGTATGTCGCTCGCTGTTCAGTTTATGGCATTCTGATCAGTATGTGATATTCTGGTCAGTATGTGATATTCTGGTCAGTATGTGATATTCTGGTCAGTATGTGGCTCTCTGGTCAGTATATGGCATTCCGGTCAGTATGTAGCTCGCTGGTCAGTATATGGCATTCTGGTCAGTATGTGATATTCTGGTCAGTATGTGATATTCTGGTCAGTATGTGGCTCTCTGGTCAGTATATGGCATTCCGGTCAGTATGTAGCTCTCTGGTCAGTGTGTAGCTCTCTGGTCAGTATGTGGCTCTCTGGTCAGTATGTAGCTCTCTGGTCAGTATGTAGCTCTCTGGTCAGTGTGTAGCTCTCTGGTCAGTGTGTAGCTCTCTGGTCAGTATGTAGCTCTCTGGTCAGTATGTAGCTCTCTGGTCAGTGTGTAGCTCTCTGGTCAGTATGTAGTTCTCTGGTCAGTATGTAGCTCTCTGGTCAGTATGTAGCTCTCTGGTCAGTATGTAGCTCTCTGGTCAGTATGTAGCTCTCTGGTCAGTGTGTAGCTCTCTGGTCAGTATGTGGCATTCTGATCAGTATATGGCATTCTGGTCAGTATGTGATATTCTGGTCAGTATGTGGCTCTCTGGTCAGTATATGGCATTCCGGTCAGTATGTAGCTCTCTGGTCAGCATGTGACTTGGCTGGTCAGTGTGTAGCTCTCTGGTCAGTATGTGGCATTCTGGTCAGTATGTCGCTCGCTGTTCAGTTTATGGCATTCTGATCAGTATATGGCATTCTGGTCAGTATGCAATATTCTGGTCAGTATGCAATATTCTGGTCAGTATGCGATATTCTGGTCAGTATGTGATATTCTGGTCAGTATGTGGCTCTCTGGTCAGTATATGGCATTCCGGTCAGTATGTAGCTCGTTGGTCAGTATATGGCATTCCGGTCAGTATGTAGCTCGTTGGTCAGTATATGGCATTCCGGTCAGTATGTAGCTCTCTGGTCAGCATGTGACTTGGCTGGTTAGTGTGTAGCTCTCTGGTCAGTATGTGGCTCTCTGGTCAGTATGTAGTTCTCTGGTCAGTATGTAGTTCTCTGGTCAGTATGTAGTTCTCTGGTCAGTATGTGGCTCTCTGGTCAGTATGTAGTTCTCTGGTCAGTATGTGGCTCTCTGGTCAGCATGTGACTTGGCTGGTCAGTATGTAGCTCTCTGGTCAGTATGTGGCTCTCTGGTCAGTATGTAGCTCTCTGGTCAGTATGTAGCTCTCTGGTCAGTATGTAGTTCTCTGGTCAGTATGTAGTTCTCTGGTCAGTATGTGGCTCTCTGGTCAGTATGTAGTTCTCTGGTCAGTATGTAGTTCTCTGGTCAGTATGTAGTTCTCTGGTCAGTATGTAGCTCTCTGGTCAGTATGTAGCTCTCTGGTCAGTGTGTAGCTCTCTGGTCAGTATGTAGCTCTCTGGTCAGTATGTGGCATTCTGGTCCGTATGTAGCTCGCTGGTCAGTATGTGGCTCTCTGGTAAGTATGTATGTAGCTCTCTGGTCAGTATGTGGCTCTCTGGTCAGTTTAAGGCATTCTGGTCAGTATGTGGCTTGCTGGTCAGTATATGGCATTCTGATCAGTATGTGGCTCGCTGGTCAGTATGTGGCTCGCTGGTCAGTATATGGAATTCTGGTCAGTATATGGCATTCTGGTCAGTATGTGATATTCTGGTCAGCATGTGGCTCGCTGTTCAGTATATGGCATTCCGGTCAGTATGTAGCTCGCTGGTCAGTATGTAGCTCTCTGGTCAGCATGTGACTTGGCTGGTCAGTGTGTAGCTCTCTGGTCAGTGTGTAGCTCTCTGGTCAGTTTATGGCATTCTGGTCAGCATGTGGCTCGCTGTTCAGTTTATGGCATTCTGATCAGTATTTGTCTCGCTGGTCAGTATATGGCATTCTGGTCAGTATATGGCATTCTGGTCAGTATATGGCTCGCTGGTCAGTATGTGGCTCTCTGGTCAGTATGTAGCTCGCTGGTCAGTATGTAGCTCTCTGGTCTGTATGTAGTTCTGTTCGTTATGTAGTTCTCTGGTCAGTATGTAGCTTGCTGGTCAGTATGTAGCTCTCTGGTCAGTATGTGGCTCTCTGGTCAGTATGTGGCTCTCTGATCAGTATGTAGCTCGCTGGTCAGTATATGGCATTCTGGTCAGTATGTAGTTCTGTTCGTTATGTAGTTCTCTGGTCAGTATATGGCATTCTGGTCAGTATGTAGCTCGCTGGTCAGTATATGGCATTCCGGTCAGTATGTAGCTCTCTGGTCAGTTTATACCTTTTTGACCACACAGGTGACGCAGTAAGAGTGATGCTGGTTCCCTGCTTGCACACAGGTGATCCAGTAAGCGTGTTGCTGGTTCTCTGCTTGCACACAGGTGACCCAGTAAGAGTGATGCTGCTTCTCTGCTTGCACACAGGTGATCCAGTAAGCGTGTTGCTGGTTCTCTGCTTGCACACAGGTGACCCAGTAAGAGTGATGCTGCTTCTCTGCTTGCACACAGGTGATCCAGTAAGCGTGTTGCTGGTTCTCTGCCAGCACACAGGTGGCCCAGTTATAGTGGTGCTGGTTTATCCCCTGTATATGCTCTTGTAGCTGAGCTGGGGCTTTACAGGCAGGGCTTTCATGTAACTGAAAGGGTTACAGTTTTGGTTGCGGCTGATTGTGCGCTGGTGTCACTGTGTATGATCGGTCAGTGTTGTGAGCGTCGGGGTGCTACGTAGAATCCGCTAGTGGTGGTGAAGGTGTTAATCCTACATATGGTGTGTCAGTGATGGCGCGCTGGGGATTGCCCATGCTGTGTGCTGGTGTTGCACGCCTGTTATCTTGGTGTCAGGCCTGGTGTGGGTTCCCTGTCAGCGCGCTGGCTGCGTGCCCGGGGAAGGCGCTGCCTAATGAGGGGAATCCTTGTCAGCTTCCTGGGGTTTTGGGTCTGTGCCGTGCAGGAAAACACGTGCGGAGCAGCATGTATACAGCCGTGTCAGGAGCGCCTCCCCAAAACATATCAGAAACACGTACACCTCTGTGTGTGTCAGGGAGTACATACTATGTTTTTCCAGGTGTATATACTGCGTGTGTCCGGGTGTGTACTTACTGCGTGTGTCTGGGTGTATATACTGCGTGTGTCTGGGTGTATATACTGCGTGTGTCTGGGTATACATACTGCGTGTGTCTGGGTGTATATACTGCGTGTGTCTGGGTGTATATACTGCGTGTGTCTGGGTGTATATACTGCGTGTGTCCGGGTGTATATACTGCGTGTGTCCGGGTGTATATACTGCGTGTGTCCGGGTGTATATACTGTGTGTGTCCGGGTGTATATACTGTGTGTGTCCGGGTGTATATACTGCGTGTGTCCGGGTGTACTTACTGCGTGTGTCTGGGTGTACTTACTGCGTGTGTCTGGGTGTACTTACTGCGTGTGTCTGGGTGTATATACTGCGTGTGTCTGGGTGTACATACTGCGTGTGTCTGGGTGTATATACTGCGTGTGTCTGGGTGTACATACTGCGTGTGTCTGGGTGTACATACTGCGTGTGTCTGGGTGTACATACTGCGTGTGTCTGGGTGTACATACTGCGTGTGTCTGGGTGTATATACTGCGTGTGTCCGGGTGTATATACTGTGTGTGTCCGGGTGTATATACTGCGTGTGTCCGGGTGTACTTACTGCGTGTGTCTGGGTGTATATACTGCGTGTGTCTGGGTGTACATACTGCGTGTGTCTGGGTGTATATACTGCGTGTGTCTGGGTGTATATACTGCGTGTGTCCGGGTGTATATACTGCGTGTATTTTTCACGGCTCACACAAGGCACCTGATGTCCGAACCCACACACCAACCCAATTACTCCAAACCCACACACCAACCCCACCACTCCAAACCCACACACCAACCCAATCACTCCAGCCCCACCACTCCAAACCCACACACGAACCCCACCACTCCAAATCCGCACACCAACCCCACCACTCCGCACACCAACCCCACACGGCCAGCACCAATCCCACACCAAACCCCAATCCCACAAACACGCCACACCAAACACCAACCCCCACACCATACACCAATCCCCCACGGCAAACACCAACCCCACACCATACACCAATCCCCCACGGCAAACACCAACCCCACACCATACACCAACCAACCCCCCACACCAACCTCGACAGCAAACACCAACCCCCCACACCAATCCCCCCAAACACCAATCTCACATCAAACCCCAATCCCACAAACACGCCACACCAAACACCAACCCCACACGGCCAGCACCAATCCCACACCAAACCCCAATCCCACACCAAATACCAACCCCCCACACCAAACCCCAATCCCACACCAAATACCAACCCCCCACACCAAACCCCAATCCCACACCAAATACCAACCCCCACACCAAACCCCAATCAACACACCAAACAAACCCCCCCCCCCTATTAGCTATATGCTAATTGGTGAGCCAATGTACCGACTGGTGAATTGCATACTGACTAGCGAGTTAAATGCTGACCAGAGAACTATATACTAACCAGGGATCTATATACTAACCAGGGATCTATATACTAACCAGGGAGCTATATACTGACCAGAGAGCTATATACTGACCAGAGAGATACATACTGAACAGAGAGCTACAAGCTGGCCAGAGAGCTATATACTGAAGAGTGTGCCATATACTGTCCAACATACCTTATACTGACAAGAGCGCTATATACTGACCAGTTAAATACAAACTGACGAGAGGTATATACTGAACAGAGAGCTGCATACAACCACCAGCAAGCTACAGTCAGGTCCAGAAATATTGGGACATGGACACAATTCTCACATCTTTGGCTCTATACACCACCACAATGGAGTTGGAATGAAACAAACACAATGTGCTTTAACTGCAGACTGTCAGCTTTAATTTGAGGGTATGTACATCCAACTCAGGTGAACGGTGTAGGACTTACAGCAGTTTGCAGATGTGCCCCCACTTGTTAAGGGACCAAAAGTAATGGGACAATTGGCTTCTCAGCTGTTCCATGGCCAGGTGTGAGATATTCCCTCATTACCCCAATTACAATGTGCAGATAAAAGGCCCAGAGTTCATTTCAAGTGTGCTATTTGCATTTGGAATCTGTTGCTGCCAACTCTCAAGATGAGATCCAAAGAGCTGTCACTATCAGTGAAGCAAGCCATCATTAGGCTGAAGAAACAAAACAAACCCATCAGAGAGATAGCAAGAACATTAGGTGTGGCCAAAACAACTGTTTGGAACATTCTCAAAAAGAAGGAACGCACTGGTGAGCTCAGCAACACCAAAAGACCCGGGAGACCACGGAAAACGACTGTGGTGGATGACCGAAGAATTCTTTCCCTGGTGAAGAAAACACCCTTCACAACAGTTGGCCAGATCAAGAACACTCTCCAGGAGGTAGGTGTATGTGTGTCAAAGTCAACAATCAAGAGAAGACTTCACCAGAGTGAATACAGAGGGTTCACCACAAGATGTAAACCATTGGTGAGCCTCAAAAACAGGACAGCCAGATTAGAGTTTGCCAAACAACACCTAACAAAGCCTTCACAGTTCTGGAACAAGATCCTATGGACAGATGAGACCAAGATCAACTTGTATAAAGGAAAGAGAATTGTGAAGCATAATCTGCAAGACAAATCAATACACACATAGTGCAGACTGCAGATACAACATTTAATCAATTATGCCCCCGCTGGATTGGCACTCACAAGATAAATAACTTAATCAGGCACATAGCAGGTACTTGGTTCCCCTTCCTGATAAATTGTGTTGCCTCCTGAACTCCGGACCATCAGAATAACGCCAAGGAATTCCTCCAGGCTTGTTTGGTCAGTCAGTGGAACAGGAACGGGAGGTGAGTAGTAAAGCCCCTGGTGTCGGGAGGTTAGTAGTAAAGCCCCCAGTGTCGGTAGGGATATCTCTGAAGTCTTGCGTGTAGCAGAGACGAAACGTGTTGGATGGTGTTCCAACTTTTTTATTCATGTTATTTTAATTAAATTGTTTTTTATTGGAGCCACTGCTGGTCTGATTTTCTTTCAATGAGCCTGATTCCTGTTCCACTGACTGACCAAACAAGCCTGGAGGAATTCCTTGGCGTTATTCTGATGGTCCGGAGTTCAGGAGGCAACACAATCTATGTGCCTGATTAAGTTATTTATCTTGTGAGTGCCAATCCAGCGGGGGCATAATTGATTAAATGTTGTATCTGCAGTCTGCACTATGTGTGTATTGATTTGTCTTGCAGATTATGCTTCACAATTCTCTTGCCTTTTATACATCCTGTTGGCATTGAGGGGACAGTGCTGTTGTACGAAGCCTAGCAGATATGTATTATTGGGAGTGGTCACTAAATTTTTCTTGTTCCAAGATCAACTTGTACCAGAGTGATGGGAAGAGAAGAGTATGGAGAAGGAAAGGAACTGCTCATGATCCTAAGCATACCACCTCATCAGTGAAGCATGGTGGTGGTAGTGTCATGGCGTGGGCATGTATGGCTGCCAATGGAACTGGTTCTCTTGTATTTATTGATGATGTGACGCTGACAAAAGCAGCGGGATGAATTCTGAAGTGTTTCGGGCAATATTATCTGCTCACATTCAGCCAAATGCTGCAGAACTCATTGGACGGAGCTTCACAGTGCAGATGGACAATGACCCAAAGCATACTGCAAAAGCAAGCAAAGAGTTTTTGAAGTGACAGAAGTGGAATGTTATGCAATGGCCAAGTCAATCCCCTGACCTGAATCCCATTGAGCAGCATTTCACTTGCTGAAGACAAAACTGAAGGGAAAATGCCCCAAGAACAAGCAGGAACTGAAGACAGTTGCAGTAGAGGCCTGGCAGAGCATCACCAGGGATGAAACCCAGCGTCTGGTGATGTCTATGCGTTCCAGACTTCAGGCTGTGATTGACTGCAAAGGATTTGTAACCAAGTATTAAGAAGGGAAAGTTTGATTTATGATTATTATTCTGTCCCATTACCTTTGGTCCCTTAACAAGTGGGAGACACATCTGCAAACTGCTGTAAGTCCTACACCGTTCACCTGAGTTGGATGTACATACCCTCAAATTAAAGCTGACAGTCTGCAGTTAAAGCACATTGTGTTTGTTTCATTCCAACTCCATTGTGGTGGTGTATAGAGCCAAAGATGTTACAATTGTGTCCATGTCCCAATATTTCTGGACCTGACTGTATATACTAACCAGAGAGCTATATACAACCACCAGCAAGCTATATACTAACCAGAGAGTCCTATACTGACCAGAGAGCTACATGATGGCCAGAGAAGTATATACTGACCAGCGAGCTATATACAGACCTCCCTCTGCCTCTGTATTATACTTAGTTAGTTTCAGACGTGTAGGACATCCACCTCTTCTATGTCTTACTACTCACCTTCCGATACCAGGGGGCTTTACTACTCACCTCCCGATGCCGGGGGGCTTTACTACTCACCTCCCGATACCGGGGAGCTTTACTACTCACCTGCCGACACCGGGGAGCTTTACTACTCACCTCCCGACCGGGGCTTTAATACTAACCTCCCAACTCCAGGGGGCTTTACTACTCACCTCCCGACAACGGGGCTTTACTACTAACCTCCCGACACCGGGGGGCTTTACTACTAACCTCCCAACACCAGGGGGCTTTACTACTCACCTCCTGACAACGGGGCTTTACTACTAACCTCCCGACACCAGGGGGGCTTTACTACTCACCTCCCGACACCGGGGGGCTTTACTACTAACCTACCGACACCGGGGGGCTTTACTACTCACCTCTCGACACCAGGGGCTTTTCTACTCCCCTCCCGACACCTGGGGGCTTTACTACTAGCCTCCCGACACCTGGGGGCTTTACTACTAACCTCCCGACACCTGGGGGCTTTACTACTAACCTCCCGACACCTGGGGGCTTTACTACTAACCTCCCGACACTGGGGGGCTTTACTACTAACCTCCCGACACGGGGACTTTACTACTAACCTCCCGACACCGGGGGGCTTTACTACTAACCTCCCGACACCGGGGGGCTTTACTACTAACCTCCCGACACCTGGGGGCTTTACTACTAACCTCCCGACACCGGGGGGCTTTATTACTAACCTCTCGACACCTGGGGGCTTTACTACTAACCTCCCGACACCTGGGGGCTTTATTATTAACCTCCCGACACCTGGGGGCTTTACTACTAACCTCCCGACACCGGGGGGCTTTACTACTAACCTCCCGACACCGGGGACTTTACTACTTACCTCCCGACACCGGGGGGGCTTTACTACATACCTCCCGACACCGGGGGGCTTTACTGCTTACTTCCCGACATCAGAGGGCTTTACTACTCACCTCCCGACACCGGGGGGATTTACTACTCCCCTCCTGAAACCGGGGGGCTTTACTTCTCACCTCCCGACACCAGGAAGTGAGTAGTAAAGCTACCCAGTGTCGGGAGGTGAATAGTAAAGCTCCCAGGTGTGAGGAGGTGAGTTGTAAAGCTTACAGGTTCCGGAGGTGAGTAGTATGCACCTTAGTGTCAGGAGGTGTGTAGTAAAGCTCCACAGGGTTCGGAGGTGAGTAGTAAAGCTCCACAGGGTTCGGAGGCAAGTAGTAAAGCTCCACAGAGTAAGCAGCGAGTGGTAAAGATCCCAAGTATTAGGAGGTGAGAAGTAAAATGTCCCAGTGCCAGGGAGTCAGTAGGCTCTCCATTTTGCCTGCAGTGAGCATAATTTAGTAGACAGGGCCTTGGGATTCCCTGGCCCATTTCCAGCACTGGCAGCCACGCAGGGTTTCCTAGAAAGCCGCAGCCATTCTGGTGTCCTGCCAGCGACAAATGGAAAGCTGCCAGCACAGGAAATCGGCTGCCAGGAACTTGCATCTTATCTACTTCCCCTGGCAGTGATACAAAGGCAGAGGGGCCCCGAGGTGGCTCTTTGTACCTCAGCCCTGTAACGGAATGATCCACCACCCCAACACTACATGTCCCTTCAGGGCAAAAACGTTATTATTCACAGGGTGCGCGTGGTGAGGTGGCTGGAGATATTCCCCACAGGGTGACAGACCGGTCTGACGGGCTGTGCTAGGTGTCTGTAGCATTTAATATAGCGGATCTGCCGGATCCCAGAGAGCATTAACCTTCTGTGGGTTCTACCTGTGCCAGGGGTTCAGTTACACATCCAACCCCAACCACCAAGAGATACAGGTCACACCTGACCACCAACAGATAAACATCCAACCCCAACCACCAAGAGGGACAGGTCCCACTGTGACCACCAAAGAGATGCAGGTCGCCCCAACCACTGACAGATACAAATCCAACCACCAAGAGATACAGGTCCCATCTGACCACCAACAGATACACATTAAACCCTAACCGCCAAGAGGGACAGGTCCCACTCTGACCGCCAAGAGATTCAGATCCCACTTTGACCTCCAAGTGGGACAGATCCCACCCTGACCGAAAAAAGGGACCAATACCATACCAACCATCTAGGGTGACAGATCCCACATTGACTGCCATAGGGGACAGATCCCACTACAACTACCAAGAGGGACAGATACCACCATGACCACTAAGAGGAAGAGATGCCCCAACAACTATCAAGGGGAAGATGCCACTCAGTTGCCAAATTAGATGGATATCTCCTGAACACCAAGTGGCACAGATCTCAGCCCCAATGGCAGGGTGGACAAATATCATCCAACTGGGACCAATTCCACTGTGACTGCCAAGGGGGACCGATTCCACTGTGACTGCCAAGGGGGACCAATCCCACTGTGACTGCCAAGGGGGACCTGTAACAGCTACTGCGGTTTATTGGTCTCTGACTTGTGGACCAGACCCAAACCTATTACAGCGTCCGTCCCTTCTTTCTAGCCAAGATGATCTGCAGCAGCTTTCCTTCTCACAACCCTCAGCCAGAACTTGAGGGAGCGCTGTATCTTTCTATGTATCTCTCCCCAAACACCAGACACGGCTTAATGCAGGGAAATGGTAAGATATTTTATTGGAAATGGGTCCAGTTATATGGGGAAACAGGAAGGGGGAGGGGACATGACACAATCAGCAGAATATAGAAATACATTTAACTCCTTAACCCTTAGCTGACCCTTATGCCCATTGTCCTTGAGAATTGGCTTTGCCAAATTGGTCCACGATTTCTTGGCAGGAGGTCAGCCTCCACACCTCTCCAAAAGGCACAGAGGGCATGTATAGTGTGGGCAAGGGTGCCAAGAAGGATAAGGGCGCAAAGGCAGAGGGAGCTTCTGTTACAGGTAGGGCCGAAAAAACTAATTGATTAATCGACAACTAATCAATAATGAAAATAGTTGTCAACTATTCTCATTATCGATTAATCCGTATCGATGTATCGATTTAATCGATTTGCGTACAGCACGCACCGTCAGACTTAGTTAATAGGTTATAACCTCAGACTCTGCTTTGGAGTTGTTTGCTGAAGATGTGCCGCTGCTTTACTCGCTATGATTTAGTTCTAGGTTTATGTCAGACTCAACCAGTTTGTTTTTATTCAGTTTATAACTCTAGCAACACTATAACACAAACCCTGAGATACTGTCACTAGGTATGGGCGTTGTAACGCTGGTGTTTTTATTCTTACTTGAAGCTTGAGTCCTGTGCCACTACCCCACCCTTCCTGCTTCCCCCTCTTTGGTCTGGAGTTTCAACCCCACCACTCCAACCCCACCACTCTAAACCCACACACCAACCCCACCACTCTAAACCCACACACCAACCCCACCACTCCAAACCCACACACCAACCCCACCACTCCAAACCCACACACCAACCCCATCACTCCAAACACCAACCCCCCACACCAAACCCACATGGCAAACACCAAACAACATCCCCACACCAAACACCAACCCCCCACACCAAATACCAACCCTACCACTCCAAACCCACACACCAACCCAAACCCACACACCAACCCCATCACTCCAAACCTACACACCAACCCTACCACAACAAACCCACACACCAACCCCACCACTCCAAACCAACACACCAACCCCACCACTCCAAACCCACACACCAACCCCCACACACCAACCCCACCACTCCAAACCCACACACAAACCCCACCACTCCAAACACCAACGCCACACCATACACCAACCCCACACCAAACGCCAACCCCACCAAACACCCCACACACAAACCAAACACCTCACACCATACACCAACCCCCCCACACCATACACCAACCCCCCCACAGCAAACACCAATCCCACACCAAACACCCCGATTGCCAAGGGGAACCGATCACTCCCTGACGAGGGTTACGGATACTAACAGGGTTATTGAAAGAGATCCGAATTGCTGGCGAAAGGTAACCAAACAGTGAAATTCAGCGTACGGTTACCTTTCCTGGCCATTCGGCTATCCAGAGAGCAGGCAGTTCGCCAAATGTTGGCGAATTGCCTGCACATACGGTGCCTGTTCGGTGCCTGTTCGAGGGCAGTGAATCCCCATAGAGAAGCAATGCTTTGTCTATTCAGAGAACAAAAACCAGCAGTGAAATGTTGTCGAATTGCCCTGCAGGTTTATTCAGGAGAATCCCATAGGCTTCAATGTTAAAAATATTCCCGTTTTAATTCAATATCTAATAAACCGTTTATTATAAAATTCTACAGTAAAACGTCTCTTTATTTATAGATTTTTTTTAGGATATTTTAAGCATTTTTTGGGATTTTTTTGCAAACAAAAATTTTCCGATTATTATTTTTTTTTAAATTTAATCTTTTAATCGTTTTTTCTGTAACAGCCCTCTTTATTATCATTCATTGGATTTTGTATGTAAATTTCAGTCATTTTCGCTCAGTAGTTTCTTTGCAAACATCGTTTCACTTTTCAAACATTCAAGCGTACGTTTTTTTACTCCATTCGTCTGCTGTGTGGGCTTTTTCCGGCGGCTGGTCTGCGCTGTGATCGGCGGCAGCTCGGGTTTTTCTCGCATGTTCGGCGGGGTAATCCAGATGTTTTTGCGGGTTTCGGTGTGCCTTCGCCTGGATTTTGCGGTGAGTGTTTGTGGGGTTTGTGGTGGCTTTTCCCTGCAGTACGATGGCCCTGTGGTGCTTGTTGAATACACCGCAGGGTCGCCGAAACGGGATCGCCAAATCGCACAGAATTCAAGAGAACAAAAAGTCACCGAACTTGCGGTGATTTTTCGATTCTCTTTAAATAACCCTGTAAGTCCTCCTGTATCTGTGTATTATGTCACTTGTAGCCCCGGTTTCTGTGTATAAGGTTGACCCTGTGCACTCTGGGGGGCCGGCGGATTAATCGTACCCTCTGCCCGCCTGGCTCTGGGCTGCAGCTCCTCTGGGTTTAATGATCTGTAGGAATGAAGTGTGGGATCAGCGTTTATTAAGCGAGGGGCTATAAAATGATGTTAAATATTAAACGCCAGGCCGTGCGGAGGGGGGGGGGGCAGGGAGGGAACCGGGCAGAGGTCGCAGCGGACGGGGAAGTGACAAGGATGTCACCTACGCTGTGTTTTTTATATGTTTATGTGCAATAAATCTCTCCCCAGGTGAATCTTATCTCACATCTAGACCTAGGACGCCACTGTCTGCAATGTCCTCTGGGTGAGGGAGAACTACAACTCCTATCATCTCTAACAGATTTCCCAGGATCATGGGACTTAAAGTTTAGCATCAGCTAAGGGCTCTATATTGTGCAGAGTCTCCTGGGGAACCAAGCCATGGGTCTACTACTCCACCTGCGGTGGTCCCTGCTCCAGGCTTGCTCGATTGTCCTGGTGCTAATTTTTCTGCAACCCTGTCCTAGGTATTTACAGCATTTCATTCCGGGCATTAAATGGAACTTAAACCCTTTCAGTGCCGTCGACACCTTCTGCCAAGAATTAACCCCGCCATGTCTTTTCGGCTTCAAACATGGCCGTTCTGTGCGGGTCTGTCTCTGGAGCCCGTCTATCCCCCTGTCTGTCTGATCGCACCGGCAATACGCGAAGGACAGAAGAGCTTACAAACTAACACAATCACATTTTAGCGAAGCGGCGCATGCGTCCTTCAGGCTCACCTCCTGCTGCGCTGCCCGCTCATTTAATGTGGGTTAATAATGAAAGAAACATTAACTTATTAACCACAGAATCACCTCTCTGACTCGTTAAACGTTTATGGGTTTGTCCGGATGACGACACTCGCCTCACTTGATACGGATGCAAGGTCAGGAGACCCAGAGCTTTACAGGGGTCAACAGGGGCTCAAGCGCGATAATCTGGCACTGACGAGGTTAACACATAAAAAATAAATGTATACATGTACACAAGTACCACACAGCTACCCCTTCTGTTATCTTTACTGCCCCCACTGGGAGCTATTCCACGTATCTACTACCCTTTCTATATCACTGTTACTGCTCCCACTGGGAGGCTATTCCATGTATCTACTACCCTTTCTATATCACTGTTACTGCCCCCACTGGGAGGCTATTCCATGTATCTACTACCCTTTCTATATCACTGTTACTGCCCCCACTGGGAGGCTATTCCGTGTATCTACTACCCTTTCTATATCACTGTTACTGCTCCCACTGGGAGACTATTCCATGTATCTACTACCCTTTCTATATCACTGTTACTGCTCCAACTGGGAGGCTATTCCATGTATCTACTACCCTTTCTATATCACTGTTACATGGAATATCCTCCCAGTGGGAGCAGTAACAGTGATATAGAAAGGGTAGCAGATACATGAATAGCCTCCCAGTGGGAGCAGTAACAGTGATATAGAAAGGGTAGTAGATACATGGAATAGCCTCCCAGTTGGAGCAGTAACAGTGATATAGAAAGGGTAGTAGATACTGCTCCAACTGGGAGGCTATTCCATGTAACAGTGATATAGAAAGGGTAGCAGATACTGCTCCCACTGGGAGGATATTCCATGTATCTGCTACCCTTTCTATATCACTGTTACTGCTCCCACTGGGAGGATATTCCATGTAACAGTGATATAGAAAGGGTAGCAGATACATGGAATATCCTCCCAGTGGGAGCAGTATCTGCTACCCTTTCTATATCACTGTTACTGCTCCCACTGGGAGGATATTCCATGTATCTGCTACCCTTTCTATATCACTGTTACTGCTCCAACTGGGAGGCTATTCCATGTATCTACTACCTTTTCTATATCACTGTTACATGGAATATCCTCCCAGTGGGGGCAGTAACAGTGATATAGAAAAGGTAGTAGATACATGGAATATCCTCCCAGTGTGGGGCAGTATCTACTACCCTTTCTATATCACTGTTACATGGAATAGCCTCCCAGTGGGAGCAGTATCTGCTACCCTTCTATATCACTGTTACTGCTCCAACTGGGAGGCTATTCCATGTATCTACTACCCTTTCTAGATCACTGTTACTGCTCCCACTGGGAGGATATTCCATGTATCTGCTACCCTTTCTATATCACTGTTACATGGAATATCCTCCCAGTGGGAGCGCAGTAACAGTGATATAGAAAGGGTAGCAGATACTGCTCCACTGGGAGGATATTCCATCTGCTACCCTTTCTATATCACTGTTACATGGAATAGCCTCCCAGTTGGAGCAGTAACAGTGATATAGAAAGGGTAGTAGTACATGGAATAGCCTCCAGTTGGAGCAGTATTACTACCCTTTCTATATCACTGTTACTGCTCCAACTGGGAGGCTATTCCATGTAACAGTTATATAGAAAGGTAGCAGATACATGGAATATCCTCCAGTGGGAGCAGTAACAGTGATATAGAAAGGTAGCAGATACATGGAATATCCTCCCAGTGGGAGCAGTATCTGCTACCCTTTCTATATCACTGTTACTGCTCCAACTGGGAGGCTATTCCATGTATCTACTACCCTTTCTATATCACTGTTACTGCTCCCACTGGGAGGATATTCCATGTATCTGCTACCCTTTCTATATCACTTTACTGCTCCAACTGGGAGGCTATTCCATGTATCTACTACCCTTTCTATATCACTGTTACTGCCCCCACTGGGAGGATATTCCATGTATCTACTACCCTTTCTATATCACTGTTACTGCTCCCACTGGGAGGCTATTCCATGTATCTGCTACCCTTTCTATATCACTGTTACTGCTCCAACTGGGAGGCTATTCCATGTATCTACTACCCTTTCTATATCACTGTTACTGCTCCCTCTGGGAGGATATTCCATGTATCTGCTACCCTTTCTATATCACTGTTACTGCTCCAACTGGGAGGCTATTCCATGTAACAGTGATATAGAAAGGGTAGCAGATACATGAATATCCTCCCAGTGGGAGCAGTATCTGGTACCCTTTCTATATCACTGTTACTGCTCCCTCTGAGGATATTCCCTGTATCTACTACCCTTTCTATATCACTGTTACTGCTCCCACTGGGAGGATATTCCATGTAACAGTGATATAGAAAGGGTAGTAGATACATGGAATATCCTCCCAGTGGGAGCAGTAACAGTGATATAGAAAGGGTAGTAGATACTGCTCCCACTGGGAGGATATTCCATGTATCTACTACCCTTTCTATATCACTGTTACTGCCCCCACTGGGAGGCTATTCCATGTATCTACTACCCTTTCTATATCACTGTTACTGCTCCCACTGGGAGGCTATTCCATGTATCTACTACCCTTTCTATATCACTGTTACTGCTCCCACTGGGAGGCTATTCCATGTATGTACTACCCTTTCTATATCACTGTTACTGCTCCCACTGGGAGGCTATTCCATGTATCTACTACCCTTTCTATATCACTGTTACTGCCCCACTGGAGGATATTCCATGTATCTACTACCCTTTCTATATCACTGTTACTGCTCCCACTGGGAGGATATTCCATGTAACAGTGATATAGAAAGGGTAGTAGATACATGGAATATCCTCCCAGTGGGAGCAGTAACAGTGATATAGAAAGGGTAGTAGATACATGGAATATCCTCCCAGTGGGAGCAGTATCTACTACCCTTTCTATATCACTTCTTCAGGTTTCAGCCCAGCGTTAAGATAAGGTGTGAGGAGATAAGATCCAAATCCCTGCAATGTGCCAAGAATCCCATTATCCACAAGAAATCCCATTAAAATCCATTTTGGGTAGATGTCCCCTGTGCGCAGTCTGGCCAGCAGAGAGCATGTGAGGCCTCCATGATACAGACAGTATGGTGGATCATCACCAGTGGATGGAGAAGGGTCTCCTTGAGGGTTTATTTAGTACCCCAGTACTCAGCAGCCCCAGGGTATGCCATGAGACCCCCCTCCAGATGCCCCCATTTACTAACCCTATTCCAGGTGCCCTGCCCCCCCTCCTGCAGCCCCTTGGCCTCTTTATTGGGGTTTCTCTTGCTAGACTCCGGCTCAGAGGGAGTTAATAAGAGCTGAGAGGAGTTTGCCAGTTATCCCTGATTTTGGAGCAGATTAGCAGCAGATTGGACTCTGCCCTCTGTGTCTACATTGTGTTCTCTATAAAATGAGGGCAGGGATCGGCACAGGGAGGACGCCGGGGGCATCTGCTGAGCCGCGTGCCTGGGAGGTCACAGCAGCCGCCCACGAAAGGGTTAATAACACCATGCATGTCATGTTTGTGGTGCACTGGGAGCGTGCAGAATGCACTGTGTATATATTATGTAACAGGGGAGGGGGGCACGTCTGGAGCAGTGGGCACCACCAGCACGTTCCTTGCACCTGACACTGATGATGGGATTTGTAGTCATTTTGCTCCTGTTTCATTGAGGTCACTCAGTAATAAATCAGAGGAGATGACGGGTCCCTGCTCGGTGTCCCGGGCCGCGTGTGATTCTGCATGTCAAGGCACAAACCCCGGGGGAAACGGTAAAAAAAACCACATTTCCTGCTGCTTTATAAAACTCCTGCTATTCAATCAGATTTTCATCATATTTCCCGGATCTCTTCCCGTGTCCTCGGCTGCCACGGCGCGGCCTCCCTTTTCCTAGATCAGGGGTCAGCAACCTTGGCTCCCTGATGTTTTGGGAACTACATTACCCAAGATGCTCATTGAGCCACATGGGAAATGTAGTTCCCAAAACATCAGGGAGCCAAGGTTGCTGACGGCTGTCCGAGATATTCTGGGAACTTCCTGCCCTCTTCCTTACTTCCCATGTGCAACCAGCTTGTACAACAAGTTTATCCTGCATGCTTCTTCGTTTCCCGGATATTTCCTGCTCTCTAATCTGTTTCCTGGGTATGTCCTTCTCTCTCTCCTGTTTCCTGGGTATTTCCTGCTCTCTATTCTGTTTCCTGGGTATATCCTGTCTATTCTGCTTCCTGGGTACGTCCTTCTCTCTCTCTCTGTTTCCTGGGTATGTTCTGCTCTCTCTCCTCTGTTTCCTGGGTATGTTCTGCTCTCTCTCCTCTGTTTCCTGGGTATGTCCTGCTCTCTCTCCTGTTTCCTGGGTATGTCCTGCTCTCTCTCTCCCCTCTTTTTCCTGGGTATGTCCTGCTCTCTCTCCTGTTTCCTGGGTATGTCCTGCTCTCTCTCTCCCCTCTTTTTCCTGGGTATGTCCTGCTCTCTCTCCTGTTTCCTGGGTATGTCCTGCTCTCTCTCTCCTCTGGGTATGTCCTGCTCGCTCTCTCTCCTGTTTTCTGGGTATGTCCTGCTCTCTCTCTCCTCTGTTTTCTGGGTATGTCTTGCGCTCTCTCTCTCTCCTGTTTTCTGGGTATGTCCTGCTCTCTCTTTCCTCTGTTTCCTGGGTATGTCCTGCTCTCTCTCTCCTCTGTTTCCTGGGTATGTCCTGCTCTCTCTCTCTCCTGTTTCCTGGGTATGTCCTGCTCTCTCCTCTGGGTATGTCCTGCTCGCTCTCTCTCCTCTGTTTTCTGGGTATGTCCTGCTCTCTCTCTCTTCTATTTTCTGGGTATGTCCTGCTCTCTCTCTCTCCTCTGTTTTCTGGGTATGTCCTGCTCTCTCTCTCCTCTGGGTATGTCCTGCTCTCTCTCTCCTCTATTTTCTGGGTATGTCCTGCTCTCTCTCTCTCCTCTGTTTTCTGGGTATGTCCTGCTCTCTCCCTCCTCTATTTTCTGGGTATGTCCTGCTCTCTCTCTCCTCTATTTTCTGGGTATGTCCTGCTCTCTCTCTCCTCTATTTTCTGGGTATGTCCTGCTCTCTCTCTCTCTCTCTCCTCTGTTTTCTGGGTATGCCCTGCTCTCTCTCCTGTTTTCTGGGTAGGTCTTGCTCTGTGCATTTCTCCTGTTTTCTGGGTAGGTCTTGCTCTGTGTCTCTCTCCTGTTTCCTGGCCATGTCCTGCTCTCTCTCCTGTTTTCTGGGTATGTCCTGCTCTCTCTCTCTCCTCTGGGTATGTCCTGCTCTCTCTCTCCTCTGGGTATGTCCTGCTCTCTCTCTCTCCTCTGGGTATGTCCTGCTCTCTCTCTCCTCTGTTTTCTGGGTATGTCTTGCTCTCTCTCTCCTCTGGGTATGTCCTGCTCTCTCTCCTCTGGGTATGTCCTGCTCTCTCTCTCACCCAGAAAACAGAGGAATGTCCTGCTCTCTCTCTCCTCTGGGTATGTCCTGCTCTCTCTCTCTTCTATTTTCTGGGTATGTCCTGCTCTCTCTCCTCTGTTTTCTGGGTATGCCCTGCTCTCTTTCTCCTGTTTTCTGGGTATGTCCTGCTCTCTCTCCTGTTTTCTGGGTAGGTCTTGCTCTGTGTCTCTCTGTTTCCTGGGTATGTCCTGCTCTCTCTCCTCTGTTTTGTGGGTATGTCTTGCTCTCTCTCTCTCCTGTTTCCTGGGTATGTCCTGCTCTCTCCTCTGTTTTCTGGGTGAGAGAATGTCCTGCTCTCTCTCTCTCCTCTGTTTTCTGGGTATGTCCTGCTCTCTCTCTCCTCTGGGTATGTCCTGCTCTCTCTCTCCTCTGGGTATGCCCTGCTATGTCCTGCTCTCTCTCCTGTTTTCTGGGCAGGTCTTGCTCTTTGTCTCTCTCCTCTGTTTCCTGGGTATGTCCTGCTCTCTCTCTCTCTCCTCTGTTTCTTGGGTATGTCTTGCTCTCTCTCTGTTTCCTGGGTATGTCCTGCTCTCTATTCTGTTTCCTGGGTATGTCCTGCTCTCTATTCTGTTTCCTGGGTATGTCCTGCTCTCTCTCCTGTTTTCCTGGGTACGTCCTGCTCTCTCTCCTCTGTTTCCTGGGTACATCCTGTCCTTGTGGTTTCAGTTCCTCTGCTTTAGGCCCAACACAGCCTTGCTGGCAGTAATTCACAGTATTAATGCACATTCCAGGCTTTACAGGAAGTAATTGCACTTTGTGGGAAGAAGGGGGCGTGTGGGAGGGGGGCAGGAGGAATGTCAAAAACAGATGCTGATGATTACACCCTTTCCTTCCCTTTTGCTGGCACTCCTGCGTGCGTGTACCAGGGCCGGCTCATGGTGTGAGTGGCAGGGCCAGCCGCGTGGAGGAAGTGGGGAGCTAGAGGAACCACAAGCGGAAAGCCATTATTACAGCCTCTGTTTGGCACGAGATCTGGGTTTATAAACCCACATGGATGACGGGTGTCTGGCAGCGACAGCCTGTCCTGTAATGCTGCAAGTTATTACATATGTGTCAGTGTGTGATCTGTGGCATCACCGGCAGCGAGGCGCGCGTATCCCGGGCTTTCGCTCCCGCAGGATGTATAAATATATAACTTTCTAGGTCTCAGACATGTACACAAAGGGGGGGCGGGGGTGCGCCTTAAATCAAGGCCTGGCCCGGCACCTCACACTGCTTCCTGTTGTGACACACTATGGGCAGTATTACAAAGTTGGTGCTAACGTAACCAGAGCTGTTGTTAACTTAAAAACCTCCATAGGCTATAATGGCTCTGGGAAGTTTACAACAACTCTGGTTAAGTTAGCCCCAGCTTTGTAATATAGCCCTATATGTAGAAATTCCTCCTGATTGTCCTACAGAGCCATAATGTCTAACGATGTGGAGGAATTTCCAAATATCATGAAAAGGGGGGGGTTATCCAGGGCCACCTCTTGTGCTGATATAAGGGGCGCCAAGTCTGAGGTGAGGGCGGGGCTAAATATGCAAATCAGTACAGATTATGAAAAATATTTTCCATTGTATCTGAGCATTTAGGCATGTCAGACCCCCCCCCCCCGGGCAGTCCCCGTTTACCCAGGCTGTAGTCCCAGTATACCCGGGCTGTACCTCCAGTATACCCTGGCTGTACCCCCAGTATACCCTGGCTGTACCCCCAGTATACCCTGGCTGTACCCCCAGTATACCCAGACTGTATTTCCAGTATACCCGGTATGTACTCCTAGTATACCCATTCTGCATTCCCAGTATACACAGGCTGTATTCCCAGGGTATTATGTAGATACCAGGGCTGGTCCTCGCTGCGGCCTCCTCACAGTCTGCAGCAGATGAAGTGAGCGTGGTGCTCCCTGGGTATGACGCAGGCACTCTTCATAGGCTTCTTGTTGCTTCTTGCTGAAGGAGAGCGTCCGATTGATCCTCGCAGGAATGTGTCGCCGATAAACATCTCAGAGCGCCCAGACACCGAGCGCGTGTCTCCAGCGCCCAGACACCGAGCGCGTGTCTCCAGCGCCCAGACACCGAGCGCGTGTCTCCAGCGCCCAGACACCGAGCGCGTGTCTCCAGCGCCCAGACACCGAGCGCGTGTCTCCAGCGCCCAGACACCGAGCGCGTGTCTCCAGCGCCCAGACACCGAGCGCGTGTCTCCAGCGCCCAGACACGGAGCGCGTGTCTCCAGCGCCCAGACACCGAGGACATCATTACAGTCGTCGCGCTAAAACGTGAACGCAAAAGGAGAAAAACCTGCGCCTGCACCTGCAGGTTTCCCCTTTGCATCCCCATTTTCAGCGCGATACTACAATGCACGCGCTAGAAAAGCTGCCTGCAACGTAATAGGGTGCTATGCCCCGGGATGCACACGATGGAGTCTAGGGCCGGCCTTTGGGGTGTGCGACGGCACTGGGCGCAGGGCCGGCCTTAGGCCTTTCGGCGCCCTGCGCGAGAAAGCTTTACAGCGCCCCCTAGTGACCACACCCCTCAGTAACCACACCCTTTCAGTGTCCACACCCATCTCTCCAATACCGACTCCATTTAAAGCCTCCCTTTCGGTTAAGTCCCCAAGAAACAGATTACAAGCGATGATAAAAAATCTTTTATTCAAAAGGTATTAAACTTGTAAGCACAATATAAGATTAAACTAAAAACACAGCCGCACACCCTGAATATATGGAGGAGCCCCTAGACACCTGCACACCCTGAATATATGGAGGAACCCCTAAAAACACACCCACACACCCTGAATATATGGAGGAGCCCCTAAAAACACACCCACACACCCTGAATATATGGAGGAACCCCTAAAAACACACCCACACACCCTGAATATATGGAGGAGCCCCTAAAAACACACCCACACACCCTGAATATATGAAGGAACCCCTAGACACCCGCACACCCTGAATATATGGAGGAGCCCCTAAAAACACACCCACACACCCTGAATATATGGAGGAACCCCTAAAAAGACACCCGTACACCCTGAATATATAGAGGAGACCCTAAAAAGACACCTGCACACCCTGAATATATGGAGGAGCCCCTAAAAACACACCCGCACACCCTGAATATATGGAGGAGCCCCTAAAAAGACACCCACACACCCTGAATATATGGAGGAGCCCCTAAAAACACACCCACACACCCTGAATATATGGAGGAACCCCTAAAAAGACACCCGCACACCCTGAATATATGAAGGAACCCCTAGACACCCGCACACCCTGAATATATGGAGGAGCCCCTAAAAACACACCCACACACCCTGAATATATGGAGGAACCCCTAAAAAGACACCCGTACACCCTGAATATATAGAGGAGACCCTAAAAAGACACCTGCACACCCTGAATATATGGAGGAGCCCCTAAAAACACACCCGCACACCCTGAATATATGGAGGAGCCCCTAAAAAGACACCCACACACCCTGAATATATGGAGGAACACCTAAAAACACACCCACACACCCTGAATATATGGAGGAACCCCTAAAAAGACACCCGCACACCCTGAATATATGAAGGAGCCCCTAGACACCCGCACACCCTGAATATATGGAGGAGCCCCTAAAAACACACCCACACACCCTGAATATATGGAGGAACCCCTAAAAACACACCCGCACACCCTGACTATATGGAGGAGCCCCTAAAAAGACACCCGCACACCCTGAATATATGAAGGAGCCCCTAGACACCCGCACACCCTGAATATATGGAGGAACCCCTAAAAACACACCCACACACCCTGAATATATGGAGGAGCCCCTAAAAAGACACCCGCACACCCTGAATATATGAAGGAGCCCCTAGACACCCGCACACCCTGAATATATGGAGGAGCCCCTAAAAAGACACCCACACACCCTGACTATATGGAGGAACACCTAAAAAGACACCCTGAATATAGGGATGCACCGATACCACTTTTTTTAAGACCGAGTACGAGTACCAATACTTTTTTTTATGTCATGTGAACGCTTTCCAATAACAGACCTCATATAAAAATGCCACCAGGAAAAAGAGTGTCATCTGCGCTCGTTTCTATGTGTTCCATGTACAACAAAAATGAGGTTTTTGTTTGTTTCAATGGCCATTGCAACGTAAGCTCACTCGCCACTTCACGGCACCTCTTTAGAGTGGGTACCTAACATGTACCAAAAGGCCGCTCTACTGAGCAGCTCCAAGCCCCGAACGCACCTGCCGAGTGCAACCGCCGAAGAGACTGCCAAACGCAACAGCAAGCCGCAGAAGAGACTGCTGAACACACCCGCAAGCCGCAGAAGAGACTGCCGAACGCAGCCAACGACCCACTGAACGCAGCCACAAAAAGCTGACCAGCGGATAAACACGTAAAAAAAACACACAACAAATTAAAACACACAACTTTTGCAAAAGACTACTGCATGAAAATGCCTCGATATACAAGTGAAACTCTAAAAATTTGAATATGGTGCAAAAGTTCATTTATTTCAGTAATGCAACTTAAAAGGAGAAAGTAATATATGAGACTCAGTGCAAGCGGTGATTTGTCATAATTGTGGGGATTATAGTTACAGCTCATGCAAAGCCCAAATCCACAATCTCAGAAAATGAGAATATTGTGATGCGGTGCAATATATTCTAGGCTCAAAGTGTCCCACTCTAATCAGCTAATGAAGCCATAACACCTGCAAAGGGTTCCTGAGCCTTTAAATGGTCTCTCAGTCTGGTTCAGTAGGAATCACAATCATGGGAAAGACTGCTGACCTGACAGTTGTGCAGAAAACTATCATCGACCCCCTCCATAAGGAGGGAAAGCCTCAAAAGATCATTTCAAAAGAAGTTGGATGTTCCCAAAGTGCTGCATCAAAGCACATTAATAGAAAGTTATGTGGAAGAAAGAGGTGCACATGTAGCAGGGATGACGCAGCCTGGAGAGGATTGTCAGGAAAAGGCCATTAAAAAGTGTTGGGGACTTTCACAAGGAGTGCACGGAGGCTGGAATCAGTGCATCAAGAGCCACCACACACAGACGGATCCTGGACATGGGCTTCAAATGTCGTATTCCTCTTGTCAAGCAAAGAATGTCAGAAGCGTCTTACCTGAGCTAAAGGAAAACAGACCTGGTCTGTTGCTCAGTGGCTCCAAAGTCCTCTTTTTCTGATGAGAGCAACTTTTGCATCTCATTTGGAAACCAAGGACCAGAGTATGGAGGAAGAATGGAGAGGCACCCACTGCAAGATGCTTGAAGTCCAGTGTGAAGTTTCCACAGTCTGTGTTCATTTGTGGAGCCATGTCATCTGCTGGTGTTGGTCCACTGTGCTTCATTAAGTCCAGGGTCAACGCAGCTGTCTATCAGGAGATTTTGGAGCACTTCATGCTTCCTTCCGCAGATGAGCTTTATGGGGATGCTGACTTCATTTTCCAGCAGGACTTGGCACCTGCCCACACTGCCAAAAGCACCAAAACCTGGTTCAATGACCGTGGGATTACTGTGCTTGATTGGCCAGCAAACTCGCCTGACCTGAACCCCATAGAGAATCTATGGGGCATTGCCAAGAGAAAGATGAGAGACATGAGACCGAACTATGCAGAAGAGCTGAAGGCCACTATTGAAGCATCCTGGTCTCCCATAACACCTCAGCAGTGACACAGGCTGATAGCTTCCATGCCACGCCGGCCGCATTGAGGCAGGAATTGCTGCAAACCAAGCACTGAGTACATCTGCAGCTTATACTTTTCACAGGTCCCATATTGTTCTATGTACAATCCTTGTTTTATTGATTACATGGAATATTCTCATTTTCTGAGATTGTGGATTTGGGGTTTTCATGAGCTGTAACCAGAATCATCACAATTATCACAAATCAGGGCTTGAACGGAGTCTCATATATTACTTTCTCCTTTTAAGTTGCATTACTGAAATAAATGAACTTTTGCACCATATTCAAATTTTTAGAGTTTCACCTGTAATATATAAAGTCCTATGAATAATAATACAAGGTCTGTTACGGAAAAATGAATGCCATATAAATTCACCGGAAAAGTGCCTAAAAAAAAAATAGAGATTTTTTTACTGCAAATTTAAAGATTACGGTAAATGGTTTATTAGATATTGGATGAAAACGGGAATATTTTTAACATTGACGCCTATGGGATTCGTCTGATTTAAACCTGTCGCATGCAACCATCGAACAGCAGGTCATTTCACTGACATTTCTCTGCTGTTCGGTGTCTCTGAATAGATTCAGCCAGCCTTGCTGTCCCTGCATTATGTGGACGTGTGTGGATTGTCTTGGGGATTCCCTCCTCATTGCGGAGGACACTCCACGCACGTCCTGCTGTGTCCCTGCTGTTACTTAACCCGTTAGCGTTTGGACTGTAATATGCGGTAGCCGCCGGGGCTAACGTTAATGCTCACGCAGGTAAGCGCTAACGTTAGCACCAAGAATGTAATGTGGCCCTTAGTGTATGAGTGTATGTTCAACGCAGCGCCCTGCCTGTCCCTGCAGGATGAGTGAGTGCTCCGGGGAGCCTCTGGCCATCGGAGGGTTATTGTACCGGGCGCTATGACGCTTACCCCGGTGTAGCGTAGTTTGGATCTTAATGGACAGAGTATTTCTATACGCAATTTCACTGAAATAAAGATTGTAATTCCTTGAATCCCAACTAGAGCTGTGCAATATTGACAAAATAATCATATTGCGATTTCTTGAATGAATATTGCGATTTTATTTGCGATTTAGCCAATTGTTTTTGCTTTTTCAAACATGCTACATACATTCTAAATGTATTCAGCACATGGATACTGACCCAGCACATGGATATACTGCCCCAGCACATGGATATACTGCCCCAGCACATGGATATACTGCCCCAGCACATGGAAATACTGCCCCAGCACATGGATATACTGCCCCAGCACATGGAAATACTGCCCCAGCACATGGATATACTGCCCCAGCACATGGATATACTGCCCCAGCACATGGATATTACTGCCCCAGCACATGGATATACTGCCCCAGCACATGGATATACTGCCCCAGCACATGGAAATACTGCCCCAGCACATGGATATACTGCCCCAGCACATGGATATACTGCCCCAGCACAAGGATATACTGCCCCAGCACATGGATATACTGCCCCAGCACATGGATATACTGCCCCAGCACATGGATATACTGCCCCAGCACATGGAAATACTGCCCCAGCACATGGATATACTGCCCCAGCACATGGAAATACTGCCCCAGCACATGGAAATACTGCCTCAGCACAAGGATATACTGCCCCAGCACAAGGATATACTGCCCCAGCAAATCGATACTGCCCCAGCACATGGATATACTGCCCCAGCACAAGGATATACTTCCCCAGCGCATGGATATACTGCCCCAGCGCATGGATATACTGCCCCAGCTCATAGATATTGCCCCAGCTCATGGATATACTGCCCCAGCTCATGGATATACTGCCCCAGCTCATGGATATACTGCCCCAGCACATGGATATACTGCCCCAGCACATGGATATACTGCCCCAGCTCATGGATACTGCCCCAGCACATGGATACTGCCCCAGCTCATAGATATACTGCCCGGCACATGGATATACTGCCCGGCACATGGATATACTGCCCCAGCACATAGATATATTGCCCCAGCACATGGATACTGCCCCAGCTCATGGATATACTGCCCCAGCACATGGATATATTGCCCCAGCACATGGATACTGCCCCAGCACATGGATATACTGCCCCGGCTCATGGATATACTGCCCCAGCACATGGATATTGCCCCAGCTCATGGATATACTGCCCCAGCTCATGGATATACTGCCCCAGCTCATGGATATACTGCCCCAGCACATGGATATACTGCCCCAGCTCATAGATATTGCCCCAGCTCATGGATATACTGCCCCAGCTCATGGATATACTGCCCCAGCACATGGATATACTGCCCCAGCTCATAGATACTGCCCCAGCACATGGATATACTGCCCCAGCACATGGATATACTGCCCCAGCACATGGATATACTGCCCCAGCTCATGGATATACTGCCTCAGCTCATGGATATTGCCCCAGCACATGGATATTGCCACAGCACATGGATATACTGCCCCAGTTCATGGATATACTGCCCCAGCACATGGATATTGCCCCAGCACATGGATATACTGCCCCAGCGCATGGATATACTGCCCCAGCGCATGGATACTGCCCCAGCACATGGATACTGCCCCAGCACATGGATACTGCCCCAGCACATGATATACTGCCCCAGCTCATGGATATACTGCCCCAGCACATGGATACTGCCCCAGCTCACCTCTTTGCTCCGCGTGCTCGGCTCCCTGTGAGCTTCCGGCGGCATGGAGCTTGGGCGCTCGTCTGGGGGAACCACGTGACGAGCGGCGAGAACGCGACTGTACACGTGGTTCCCCCTGCGAGCGCCCAAAGCTCCTTGCCGCCGGAAGCTTACAGGGAGCCAATAAAATGAATAGATAAAATTGCAGCCTTATGCGATTTAGAAATTGCATGTGCTTAAATCGCGATTGTTTTGCGATTACGATTAATTGCACAGCCCTAATCCCAACCCAAGGAGGTATTACTCAATCCTGAATACCATTCAGCACCAAATGATTTTGTGACCACTAGGTTACAGAGTGAAAGCACTTTAACTCTTTTGAGTCAATATATATGTTGTAAGACATGAGCATAACGTGATTCAAGAAAAGTATGGTTATCTGTGTTCAGTAACCTGCAGGGCAGAACTTCTATATAGCGACTTGGTAGCCAATTGAACCCTTGAAAGATTGTTTTATATTCTGTAACCTGCAGGGCAGACCTGCTAACATAGATCATGCGTTGTACCCTGTAATTAAACCAGACGTTGCACAAGTAACTTGAGCTATAGATAGATTCAACAATATGAGATGCAGGTCTACTTGCACAAAACGAGCGTGATATCTTGTGCCCGGTTTCAGGACTCGTTAGGCAAATCGGGAGGTCGATTAAACGAGCAACCTGTAGGGAAGTGCTCCCATGGGAAAACAGGCTGCACAACATAGGCCTGTAAACACAGACAAACACACAGGGCATAAGCGTGAGCATGGTCAGTGGGAAATCCAGGTCTATCAACAAATCCGGGTCCTCGTACACGCAATGAATCGGTAACAGGAGAAACAAAATAGCAAACACAAGTCAGCTGGCGATGCGGGAACTATACTCCACGTCAGGGCGACGAGCAAAGACCCGCGCCCTGTATTTAAGGCCGGCGGCCCTGTGTCGCCAGGCCCTGCCCCTTCAGACGCTGATCTGCCAGCCATTGCTCCTGGCACACGGCCAGCCAGCGATGCCGCCGGGCGCCCAGACCCCCAGGCAGCGCCGCAGGAGCAGAGGACGTCAGTTATGTATGATATACCACAGTGTGAAACAGCACTTCCTCTATTCCACAGCTGGTGCTAACGTTGCACCTCGATGTGTAAGCGTTAGCACTAGAAGTGAATTTAACACCTGCCCCCCCCCTTATTGCAATCCTGACCTTACACTTGGGGGAAATCAGTTTGCGCATCGCAGCTTGCTCGAGCTTCCTGTGCTTTGCACCTCGCAGCTTGCGCGAGCTTCCTGTGCTTTGCAGCTTGCGCAAGCTTCCTGTGCTTTGTGTTTACTGTGCATTGCACGAGCTTCCTGTGCTTTGCGCAACCTGTGCTTTGCGCAACCTGTCCTTTGGCCAGGCTTCCTGTGTTTTGCGTTCCCTGTGCTTTGAGCTACCTGTGCTTTGCACAAGCTACCTGTGCTTTGCACAAGCTTCCTGTGCTTTGCACAAGCTTCCTGTGTTTTGAGCTTCCTGTGCTTTGTGCAAACTTCCTGTGCTTTGAGATTCCTGTGCTTTGCAAAAGCTTCTTGTGCTTTGTGTTGCCTGTGCTTTGCGCCGGCTTCCTGTGTTTTGAGTTTCCTGTGTTGAGTTTCCTGTGTTCTGAGCTTCCTGTGCTTTGCGCAAACTTCCTGTGCTTTGCGTGCTATTCCTGTGCTTTGCGCGAGCTCCCAGCGCTTTGCGCGAGCTCCCTGTGCTTTGCGCGAGATTCCTGTGCTTTGCGCGAGATTCCTGTGCTTTGCGCGAGCTTCCTGTGCTTTGCGCGAGCTTCCTGCACTTTGCGCGAGCTTCCTGCGCTTTGCGCGAGATTCCTGCGCTTTGCGCGAGATTCCTGTGCTTTGTACGAGATTCCTGTGCTTTGCACAAGCTTGCTGTGCTTTGTGTTTCCTATGCTTTGCGCTAGCTTCCTGTGCTTTGCGCTGGCTTCCTGTGCTTTGCGCTGGCTTCCTGTGCTTTGCGCTGGCTTCCTGTGCTTTGCGCTGGCTTCCTGTGCTTTGCGCTGGCTTCCTGTGCTTTGCGCGGGCTACCTGTGCTTTGCGCGGGCTACCTGTGCTTTGCACAAGCTTCCTGTGCTTTGTGTTTCCTATGCTTTGCGCTGGCTTCCTGTGCTTTGTGTTTTCTGTGCTTTGTATTTTCTGTGCTTTGTGTTTCCTGTGCTTTGTGCTGGCTTCCTGTGCTTTGCGCGAGCTTCCTGTTCTTTGAGCTTCCTGTGCTTTGCGCAAACTTCTATGTTTTGAGCTTCCTGTGTTTTGAGCTTCCTGTGCTTTGCGCAATCTTCCTGTTCTTTGAGCTTCCTGTGCTTTGTTCAAGCTTCCTGTGCTTTCAGCTTCCTGTGCTTTCAGCTTCCTGTGCTTTGTTCAAGCTCCCTGTGCTTTCAGCTTCCTGTGCTTTGCGCCAGCTTTCTGTGTTTTGAGCTTCCTGTGCTTTGAGCTTCCTGTGCTTTGAGCTTCCTGTGCTTTGAACTTCCTGTGCTTTGACCTTCCTGTGCTTTGTGCCAGCTTCCTGTGCTTTGACCTTCCTGTGCTTTGTGCAAGCTTCTTGTGTTTTGAGCTTCCTGTGCTTTGAGCGAGCTTCCTGTTCTTTGCGCCAGCTTTCTGTGTTTTGAGCTTCCTGTTCTTTGACCTTCCTGTGCTTTGTGCAAGCTTCTTGTGTTTTGAGCTTCCTGTGCTTTGAGCGAGCTTCCTGTTCTTTGCGCCAGCTTTCTGTGTTTTGAGCTTCCTGTTCTTTGACCTTCCTGTGCTTTGTGCAAGCTTCTTGTGTTTTGAGCTTCCTGTGCTTTGAGCGAGCTTCCTGTGCTTTGAGCGAGCTTCCTGTGCTTTGTGCCAGCTTCCTGTGCTTTGACCTTCCTGTGCTTTGTGCAAGCTTCTTGTGTTTTGAGCTTCCTGTGCTTTGTGCAAGCTTCTTGTGTTTTGAGCTTCCTGTGCTTTGAGCGAGCTTCCTGTGCTTTGAGCGAGCTTCCTGTGCTTTGTGCCAGCTTCCTGTGCTTTGACCTTCCCGTGCTTTGTGCAAGCTTCTTGTGTTTTGAGCTTCCTGTGCTTTGCGCCAGCTTCCTGTGTTTTGAGCTTCCTGTGCTTTGCGCCAGCTTCCTGTGTTTTGAGCTTCCTGTGCTTTGCACAAGCTTCCTGTGTTTTGAGCTTCCTGTGCTTTTAGTGAGCATCCTGTGTTTTGAGCTTCCTGTGCTTTGCGCAAGCTTTCTGTGTTTTGAGCTTCCTGTACATTGAGCTTACTGTGCTTTGCTTTGAGCTTCCTGTACTTTGAGTTGCCTGTGCTTTGTGCCAGATTCCTGTGCTTTGCACCAGCTTTCTGTGTTTTGAGCTTCCTGTGCTTTGACCTTCCTGTGCTTTGTGCAAGCTTCTTGTGTTTTGAGCTTCCTGTGCTTTGAGCAAGCTTCCTGTGCTTTGCGCCAGCTTTCTGTGTTTTGAGCTTCCTGTGCTTTGACCTTCCTGTGCTTTGTGCAAGCTTCTTGTGTTTTGAGCTTCCTGTGCTTTGCGCCAGCTTCCTGTGTTTTGAGCTTCCTCTGCTTTGCACAAGCTTCCTGTGTTTTGAGCTTCCTGTGCTTTGAGCTTCCTGTGCTTTGAGCTTCCTGTGCTTTGCACAAGCTTCCTGTGTTTTGAGCTTCCTGTGCTTTTAGTGAGCATCCTGTGTTTTGAGCTTCCTGTGCTTTGCGCAAGCTTTCTGTGTTTTGAGCTTCCTGTGCTTTGAGCTTCCTGTGCTTTGAGCTTCCTGTGCTTTGAGCTTACTGTGCTTTGAGCTTACTGTGCTTTGCACAAGCTTCCTGTGTTTTGAGCTTCCTGTGCTTTTAGTGAGCATCCTGTGTTTTGAGCTTCCTGTGCTTTGCGCAAGCTTTCTGTGTTTTGAGCTTCCTGTGCTTTGAGCTTACTGTGCTTTGAGCTTACTGTGCTTTGCTTTGAGCTTCCTGTGCTTTGCACGAGCTTCCTGTGCTTTGAGCTTCCTGTGCTTTTAGCAAGCATCCTGTGTTTTGAGCTTCCTGTGCTTTGCGCAAGCTTTCTGTGTTTTGAGCTTCCTGTACTTTGAGCTTACTGTGCTTTGCTTTGAGCTTCCTGTACTTTATTATTATTCTTTATTATTATTCTTTATTTATAAAGCGCCAGCATATTCCGCAGCGCTTCCTGTGCTTTGCACGAGCTTCCTGTGCATTGAGCGTCCTGTGTTTTGAGCTTCCTGTGCTTTGAGCTTCCTGTGCTTTGAGCGTCCTGTGCTTTGAGCGTCCTGTGCTTTGAGCGTCCTGTGCTTTGAGCTCCCTGTGCTTTGAGCTCCCTGTGCTTTGCGCAAGCTTCCTGTGTTTTGAGCTTCCTGTGCTTTGCGCAAGCTTCCTGTGTTTTGTGCTTTCTGTGCAAGCTTCCTTTGTTTTGAGCGTCCTGTGTTGTGCTTTGAGCTCCCTGTGCTTTGAGCTTCCTGTGCTTTGAGCTTCCTGTGCTTTGAGCTTCCTGTGCTTTGAGCTCCCTGTGCTTTGAGCTTCCTGTGCTTTGCACGAGCTTCCTGTGTTTTGAGCTTCCTGTGCTTTGCGCAAGCTTCCTGTGTTTTGTGCTTTCTGTGCAAGCTTCCTTTGTTTTGAGCGTCCTGTGTTTTGCGCGAGCTTCCTCTGCTTTGAGCTTCTTGCGCTTTACTCTTCCCGTGCTTTCGCAATCTGTAATTATTAGTGTTAGGATTAATGAGTGCCAGCGCTAATTACCGCAGGGACGCGGAGAGACACTTTCTAAATGCTGGCGCTACATGAATCCACATTTGCAAATCCTTTTTGGTCCATCCCCAGCGGGTGCCTGGTAATGCGGGAGCTGAATGCTCCTGGATAAATAGGGGGAGGGTGGCTGATCGACATACCAGGTGGACCGTCGGCACTGTCTCTGTATAGTGGTGCATCTGGAATTGCCTCCCCCCAGCATTAGCTTTGATGAGTTTGTGCACACAGACAGGACAGCGCATTCGCCCCCAGGCGCCGGCCCTAAAATCCCCACTAACAAAGCAGAAAAACACATCAAGTCACTGTTAATTCTAACCAGAAAGCCCATTAAACAAGGTGCCGGCCCGGCGTCATCACAGGCCCGAGAGTGGCTGGGGTCCAGGTGGTGATCACTCAGATCATATGACAGATCTGCGACCTATGCCTGGTACCCCAAGGCTGTAACCACAAGGCTGGGAACCACTGGAGAGCCCCTATACCCACTCCTAAAATCCAAGCCAGCGATATCTCCCCAATTCCTTGATACCCCCGGCCTCCAACCCTGTGTATGGGTGGCTTAATCAGCCCCCAATCCTATGATACCACTGGCCTTTAACCCTGTGTGCCGGTGATTTAATCAGCCCCCAATCCCCCTGGCCTCCAACCCTGTGTGCCGGTGATTTAATCAGCCCCCAATCCCTTGACACCCCCGGCCTCCAACCCTGTGTGCAGGTGGCTTTATTAGCCCCCAATCCAATTATACCACCGACTTAAGATGCACCGATACCACTCAAGACCGAGTACCGATACTTTTTTTCAAGTACTCGCAGATACCGAGTACCGATACTTTTTTATGTCATGTGACCGCTTTCCAATAAGAACAGACCTCATATAAAAATGCCCCCAGCTCACATGGATATGCTGCCCAGATCTCATAGATATGCCGCCCAGCTCTCATAGATATGCCCCCCAGCTCATGGATATGCCCCCCAGCTTTCATGGATTATGCCCCCCAGCTTTCATGGATTATGCCCCCAGCTTTCATGGATTATGCCCCCAGCTCTCATGGATATGCCCCCAGCTCTCATAGATATTGCCCCCAGCTCATGGATATGCCCCCAGCTCTCATAGATATTGCCCCCCCCAGCTCATGGATACTGCCCCAGCTCGTGGATATGCCCCCCAGCTTTCATGGATTTGCCCTCCAGCTCGTGGATATGCCCCCCAGCTCGTGGATATGCCCCCTGCTCACCTGGAGCTCTCCGCTCATACTTACCTTCCTGAGCGACGCCGGAAAAGACTTTGCGCGTGCGCTCGTTGGAAGGCCCCCAGCCGAGATCATGTGAGACCACGTGATCGCGGCTGGGGGCCTTCCAACGAGCGCACGCGTGGAAACTTTCCCGGCGTCGCTCAGGAAGGCAAGTATGAACACGGTGAGCAGATGCAGGGCCTGTCCGAATGCCGATAGAGCATTCGGACGGGCACCATCGGCATTCGGACAGGCCCTGCATCTGCTCACCGCGTTCATACTTGCCTTCCTGAGCGACGCCGGGAAAGTTTCTGCACGTGCGCTCGTTGGAAGGCCCCCAGCCGCAATCACGTGGTCCCACGTGATCGCGGCTGGGGGCCTTCCAACGAGCGCACGCACGAAGACTTTCCCGGCGTCGCTCAGGAAGGCAAGTATGAACGCGATGAGCAGCTGCAGGGCCTGTCCGAATGCCGATAGAGCATTCGGACAGCCGCCCCAGCCCCTCGGAAGCCGGCTCAATGCCGGCTTCTGGTATCGGGGAAAATATCGGGGGTACTGCAGGAGTACCGGTACATGCACCGATACTAGTATCAGTGCAACCCTACCACCGACCTCTAACCCTGTGTGCCGGTGATTTAATCAGCCCCCAATCCCATGGCCTCTAACCCTGTGTGCAGGTGGCTTAATCAGCCCCCAAACCAATGATACCACCGGCCTCTAAACCTGTGTGTGGGTGGCTTAATCGGGCCCCAATCCCCTGGCCTTTAACTCTGTGTGCAGATGGCTTAATCCGTCCTCAATGCCCTGTTACCCCCGGCCTCTAACCCTGTGTGCAGGTGGCTTAATCAACCCTCAATCCCGATACCCCCAACCTCTAACCCTGTGTACGGGTGGTTTAATCAGCCCACAATCCCCTGATACCCCCGGCCTCTAACCCTGTGTGCAGGTGGCTTAATCAGCACCCAATTTTCTGATACCCCAACTAATAAACCCTGTGTGCCGGAGGCTTAATTGCTTGATAATCCACTGGGAGGTTTATATCGCTGTGGATTATCCCCTTTATCAGAACAAAGTTTATTGCTCCAATGCACAGCATGGTCTGTAAACCTGTCCATCAGGAATGTGTTCCCCCTCAGGGACATTGTTAACCAGGACAATTCAAAATATTTCACAAACATCTTGAAAATTAGTGATTTATGATGGAGGGGGGCTATAATGCGTGGCTTCCTCTGACATCAGAGGGCTCAGGGAAACAATACCGTGCCTTAACCAAAGGGGGGCAAAATGGGGACAGTACTTTGGTATGAAAACTACCGTCCGATATCGTTGCTTCCTGTAATGTCAAAAATTTTGGAAAAATGCGTCTACGCACATTGCGTGATTACTATCAGTATTGGAACTATTTAACCCCAGATCAATCAGTCTTTCGTCCAAATCATTCAACCACAACCACCCTTATAAAAGTTTCCAATGATATCCAAGCTGGTATGGAACAAGGAAACCTAACTGGAGCATCTTCCTTGATTTTGCCAAGGCCTTTGACACAGTAGACCATGGCATCTTATTACAAAACTTAAAAACTCTGGTATTGGTGATCGCACGCTAACCTGGTTTCAATCATATGTGTCTGATCGGTCGCAATATGTGTCCATTTCTGGCAGCTCCTCCCTCCCCCTCCCAGTCACGTGCGGTGTACCCCAAGACTCGATACTCGCCCCCTGCTATTCACAATATTCATAAACGATCTGTCCAATGTCTGCAAAGCCTCAACTGTACATATGTACGCAGACCACACCGTAACCTATACCAGCAAACCAAATCTCCCGCAGCTGGAGGCCGTGCTGCAAGAACAATTCACAGAGATAGAAAGGTGGATCAAAGATAACAGACTGACAAAACGGTAACGATGCTCTTTGGAACTAAACCTAAACTACATAAATTGCAAACACCCCATCTATGTGTTGGGACAAAATCAAATGACACGCTGACCTCAGTCACTTCTCTCAAATATCTAGGTATGTGGTTAGACCCAAATCTATCCTTTGGCCCCCACATCGAAAAACTCTCATCTAAACTTTACCCCAAACTAGGTGCCCTGTACAGAAACAAATCCTGCCTGAGCCCCGCGGTAACAAAGCAGATTGTACAACAAATGCTTATGCCAGCTATTGAATACGGAGATGTAGTGTATGCAGCCGCCCCGCAAACACACCTCCAGAAACTTACTACATTGTATAACTCATTCTGCTGCTTTGTGCTACAATGTAACTGCATGACCCACCATTGTGACATGTTAAAAGAGCTAAACTGGCTGTCGCTGGAGTCTAGACGCACCCTTCACCTTTCCAACCTGGTGTTTAAGAGCTTTTCTGGAAAGCAGCCACCCTACCTGAATAGGCTGCTTCCTCCAGCAGTTCCCTCATCCTATAACCTCCAATACAGGACCTGCAACTTACTTGCAATACCACAATACAAAAAGAAAGTGGCTCCATCCTCATTTTCTTTCAGAGCACCACAATTATGGAATAACCTCCCAGACGCCATCAAATCTTCCCCCAGTCTAAAGTCACTTAAGAGCTTCCTATTAACATACCTCAATACGAAATGTACCTGTAAACATGTAACAGTGACTATATACAGAATGCGCCTGTAAACATGTAACATAGTGACTATATACAGAATGCGCCTGTAAACATGTAACATAATGACTATATACAGAATGCACCTGTAAACATGTAACACAGTGACTATATACAGAATGCACCTGTAAACATGTAACATAATGACTATATACAGAATGCGCCTGTAAACATGTAACATAGTGACTATATACAGAATGCACCTGTAAACATGTAACACAGTGACTATATACAGAATGCACCTGTAAACATGTAACACAGTGACTATATACAGAATGCGCCTGTAAACATGTAACATAGTGACTATATACAGAATGCGCCTGTAAACATGTAACACAGTGACTATATACAGAATGCACCTGTAAACATGTAACATAGTGACTATATACAGAATGTGCCTGTAAATATGTAACACAGTGACTATATACAGAATGCGCCTGTAAACATGTAACATAGTGACTATATACAGAATGCGCCTGTAAACATGTAACACAGTGACTATATACAGAATGCACATGTAAACATGTACAGTGACTATATACAGAATGCGCCTGTAAACATGTAACACAGTGACTATATACAGAATGCACCTGTAAACATGTAACATAGTGACTATATACAGAATGTGCCTGTAAATATGTAACACAGTGACTATATACAGAATGCGCCTGTAAACATGTAACATAGTGACTATATACAGAATGCACCTGTAAACATGTAACATAGTGACTATATACAGAATGCACCTGTAAATATGTAACATAGTGACTATATACAGAATGCACCTGTAAATATGTAACATAGTGACTATATACAGAATGATCCTGTAAACATGTAACATAGTGACTATATACAGAATGCGCCTGTAAACATGTAACATAGTGACTATATACAGAATGCACCTGTAAATATGTAACATAGTGACTATATACAGAATGATCCTGTAAACATGTAACACAGTGACTATTTCCTACATATTTATTTTCTGTTAATCTGTATATTTGTGTTTTTTAATATCTTGCATTGTATTACTTTGTATTTCTGTAACATTTCAATGTTCTTGAATCCAGGAAATACTTGAAAACGAGAGAAATCACAATGTATCCTTCCTGGTAAAATCCTTTATAAATAAATAAACACAGAGACCCCCACCAGGCAGGATTTTCTAAGGACCGATAATCCAACACTAATACTGATCCATTCATTTTATTTTCCTACCCCCCCCTGATCCCCAATAACCCTAACCCCCAATAACCCTAACCCCCCAATAACCCTAACCTCCCCTGATCCCCAATAACCCTAACCCCCTCAATAACCCTAACCTACCCTGATCCCTAATAACCCTGATCTCCAATAACCTTGATCCCCAATAACCCTAACCCCCTGATCCAATAACCCTAACCCCTGATCCTCCCAATAACCCTAACCCCCAATAACCCTAACCTCCCATGATCCCCAATAACCCTAACCCCCTGATACCCAATAACCCTAACCCCCGATCCTCCCAATAACCCTGATCCCCAATAACTAACCCACAATAAACCTAACCCCCTGATTCCCAATAACTCTAACCCCCCCGATCCCCAATAACACTAACCCACCAATAACCCTAACCCCCTGATCCCCAATAACACCCCCAATAACCCTAACACCCCCTGTTCCTACCAATAACCCTAACCCCCTGTTCCTACCAATAACCCTAACCCCCCTGATCCCCAATAACACTATCCCCATAACACTAACCCCCTCTGATCTCCCAATAAACCTAACCCCCTGATCCCCCAATAACCCTAACCCCCCAATAAACGTAACCCCCTGATCCCCAATAGCCCTAACCCCCCTGATCCCCAATAGCCCTAACCCCCCGTGATCCCCCCAAAACCCTAACCCCCGATCCTCAATAACACTAACCCCCTCTGATCCCCCAATAACCCTAACCCCCCGATCCCCCAATAACCCTAACCCCCGATCCTCAATAACACTAACCCCCTCTGATCCCCCAATAACCCTAACCCCCCGATCCCCAATAACCTTAACCCTCTGATCCCCCAATAACCCTAACCCCCTCTGATCCCCCAATAACCCTAACCTCCCGATCCCTCAATAACCCTAACCCCCCTGATTATTATTATTGATGCACAAATGCCATTTTTTTAAGACCGAGTACAAGTACCGATACTTTTGAAAAGTACTCACCGATACTTTTATTTAATGTCATGTGACGATTTCCAATTAGGATTTTGCTGAAAGCCTGTCCTGTTTAAGTTAATATTGCATTGTATGGCCAGACACACCGTTTACCCACTGCCTGCACACACCCTGACTACACAGACATCAGATATACATTCATATATATATATATATATATATATATACACACACACACACTGGTCTGGTGTCTGTTGGGGTTACATGTATCTATCTGATGCCTGTGGTGTATATTATTTATATATACTATGTATACCCCACATGCATCAGATACATGTATACCCAACAGACACCAGCCCACAGTGTGTGTATACATGCCCTCAGAGTGTGTGTGTGTGTATATGTGTAATATATATATACATACACACACACTTACCTCAGACCAGCCCTCAATGTGGGGTGTGTGTGTGTATTTCAGACCTGTTTGTGTGTGTGTGTATATATATATATATATATATATATTTCAAACTGCAGTATGTGTGTGTGTGTGTATATATATATATATTTTTTTTTTTTTATGGTTAAAGCCCGAAGTGCGGTTAATACTGACATTACTCTGGCATCATTAGCAAAAGTCCAAAGTGAAATTAAATTTCAGACTCTATCCAGGTAATCTGCAAAGTATCCAGAGGCCTCTGGTTAATCCGGTTTTCTGCGCTGTTTTAACTGGGTAATTCACACATTACCCGAGTGTTGCTGGATAAAGTGTGATCAGACTTTATCCGGGTAATCTGCAAAGTATCCAGACGCCTCTGGGTTCTCGGCTATTCTTGGGTTTTCAGCAGGTTACAGTGACTGAATTCCGAGGATTACCCGGGTAAAGCTGCAAACTGTCACCTGACTGATAAGAAAATAGTGTTTTTTGTTATTTTTAATGAAATTCTATCCAGTCACAAACCTCACTAAATAACTGTCATGTGACTCTGTGCATTAATTGTCAGAAAATTAATTTATGAAGATAAAGATATTATATAAAGAGTAACCTGATGGTTATTATGTTTTATAAATGATATATAACCACATATGACACATCATAAAGATCATGTAACTCTTTAACATTCATATAAGAAACATATCCTGTTACTGTGTATATTCATTATATCCTGTTACTGTGTATATTCATTATATCCTGTTACTGTGTATATTCATTATATCCTGTTACTCTGTATATTCATTATATCCTGTTACTCTGTATATTCACTATATCCTGTTACTCTGTATATTCATTATATCCTGTTACTCTGTATATTCATTATATCCTGTTACTGTGTATATTCATTATATCCTGTTACTGTGTATATTCATTATATCCTGTTACTCTGTATATTCATTATATCCTGTTACTCTGTATATTCACTATATCCTGTTACTCTGTATATTCATTATATTCCTGTTACTCTGTATATTCACTATATCCTGTTACTCTGTATATTCATTATATCCTGTTACTCTGTATATTCATTATATCCTGTTACTGTGTATATTCATTATATCCTGTTACTGTGTATATTCATTATATCCTGTTACTCTGTATATTCATTATATCCTGTTACTCTGTATATTCACTATATCCTGTTACTCTGTATATTCATTATATCCTGTTACTCTGTATATTCATTATATCCTGTTACTGTGTATATTCATTATATCCTGTTACTCTGTATATTCATTATATCCGCAATACGTTTTAATGTTTATCTTTTGTCATTTTCATTGATAATATTCATAGATAAAATAGCAAAATTCACTGTTACCCAGGTGAAGCTGTGGATAGTCCTCAGATTACCCGGGTGAAGCTGTGGATAGTCCTCAGATTACCCAGGTGAAGCTGTGGATAGACCTCAGATTACCCAGGTGAAGCTGTGGATAGACCTCAGATTACCCAGGTGAAGCTGTGGATAGACCTCAGATTACCCAGGTGAAGCTGTGGATAGTCCTCAGATTACCCGGGTGAAGCTTCAGATTTGCACATTATCCGGGTAAAGTGACGATTTTTCAGCTCTTCCAGACTGTTATCCAGGGGCAGTTGGTTAGTCCTAAAATTACCCGGGTAAAGTCCGAAATTTTCATTTGTTTGCAGCTTTACCCAGTGGTTTTGGGTAATGTCAGGATTACCCGGGTAATCCTAGGATTAACCGCACTTCGGGCACTTCATATGCAGCAAGGAATTCTGGGTAGGATATGCAAATGACCTCTGTCTTACTCTTATGCATCCTGGGTCTGTTATTACACAGAACCCTATAATCATTGCTATGCCACACTGTGGCTTTCTAGAGATCAGGTTTATGCAACTGGTCAAAGCCACTCCTAGGACAGTGTTGTTTTGGGTTTGTAGAACCCTCATCAGCTAGGAGTGGCTTTGATCAGTTGCATAAACCTTATCTCTGCTAGAAAGCCATAGTATGGCATAGCATTGATTTTAGGGTTCTGTGTAATAACAGACCCAGGATGCATAAAAGTGAGACAGAGGTCATTTGCATATCCTACCCAGAATTCCTTGCTGCATATGGGGAATGTGGCACAGGAGCTCTGGGATGCAATTCTTTGAATTTCTATGATGTGCAAGTGGCTTCTGCAATAATAAATATATATATATATATATACATCATCATCATCAGTTCCTAGAATTGAACATTAGGAGGACATAAGGGTCAAATGGGTGGGGGTAGTGGATGTCGTAAAAAGTGAGGTCAAATGGTATGTTCAAAATGGGAAAATAAACGCATGAGGGATCTTGGGCCCATAATAAAACAACAGAGATAAGATCATACAACCTAGAATGAAAAAAGGAAAGAAAAAAAAAGTGAAGGCTGAAAGAGACATGAAAAAAAAAAGGAAACCAAGAAAAAACAAACCCTCAGCCTGAATATAGAATGTTATGATAATGAGCTAAAAACCCAGAATCGACATTGAGCCCAGCATTTATAGTGTTAAAATATGTGATCATTTTCATTTCATATGTTTTGCGTTCACGGTGGTCTTTAAAATGTCCTTTGAGGATTTAAATTTAGAGATTTTGGATGGAGTGGCCTGTTAGATTGAAGTGATGTCCCACTGGGGTACAATATGTGTTTTCCTGGTGGTTCTTGATGGAGTGTCTCTGCTGGTTCATCCTGAGATTTAGTTTGAGGCGGGTTTCACCAATATAGCAGCCCTTATCACACGCTGTGCACTGGATCATGTATACCACATTGGCAAAGGTGCGAGCCCTTGATGTTGCGTGTGGCGTTGTGGTGCCGTGCAGTGCTGCTGTCACATATGTGTTGGCACGGTTTTCAGCGGGATTTGTTTCAGCGTTTGGTCCCATTCTGAATGTCATCCTGTTCCTGAGTGAGTTTGCTGCGGACCAGTTTTTGCCTCAGGTGGGGGGTTGCTTGAATGCCAGTAAGAGGGGCTGTGGGAATATTTATTTGAGCGCAGGGTCCTCTGTGACCAGTGGCTGCAGATCTTTTATGATTCTGCGAATTCCCTCTAGAGTTGGGTTGTAGGAAACAACTAGAGGGATCCGTGTGTTTTTTTATTTTCTTTGTAGCGCAAGAGCTGTTCGCGCGGTGTTTTCAGGGCAGATTAGATTTTTTCAGAGATTGTCCTTTCCTTCTAGCCCTTCCGATGGAGTGATGCAGATAGTTTGTTCAGGTGTTCATCCCTGTCCCCAGTGTCCGAGCAGATTCGGTGGTACCTGATGGCCTGGCTGTAGATGATGCCTTGTTTTGGTGTGGTTGGGATGAAAGCTGGCCTTGTGGAGGTAGCTGGGGCTGTCTGTGGGTTTCCCATACACAGAGGAGTGCAGCGTGTAGTTGGCAGCTGATATGGTGCAGTCCAGGAAGCTCACACTGTGCTTGGAAAAATCCATCTTGAGTTTGATCGATGGGTGGAACGTATTGAATGTCTTGTGAAAGTCTAGAAGTCGTTCCTCTCCTTCTGTCCATATGATGAAAATGTCATCAATGTATCGTAGATATTTGTGTGGTTTGTGAGGGTGAGTGTTCAGGAACCTCTGTTTTAGATCTGCCATGAAAAGATTGGCATATTGAGGCGACATTTTGCTACCCATAGCCCTCGTTGGAAGGTATGAACGCGGTCAGCTGCAGGGGCCTGCCATTAGAGCATTCGGACAGCTGCCCCAGCCCCTCGTATACCGGCAAGCCAGCTCAATGCTGGCTTCCGGTATCGGGGGAGGTATCGGGGGCATCTGCACGAGTACTAATTACTCGTGCACATGCCAGTATCGGCATCGATACCGATACTAGTATCGGTGCATCCCTAATTATTATTATCATCATTTATATGGCGCCAACAGTTTCCGCAGCGCTTTACAATAACCAAATGGAAGGGGATAAACGGACATATGATGTATGGTGTAGAGGGCCCTGCTCATAGGAGTTTACAATCTAGAGGGATTGGGGGTTGAGGAAGAAAAGAGGAATTTTACTAGATTGCAGGATCATTAGTGCCAGTGGTTTGGGAACAGTGGGGTCATAGAAGCAGCTTCAATCATGTGCGAGTAGGTGAGCAGAGGGATGAGTTGTACCAGTGATGTGGTACATAATCTGAAGAGATAGGGCCCCCTGGACCATTCGGGAAAGGGGACATGACTGATGGCATGGGCCGGACAGTGAGGTCTGTAACAAATGAAACCTGAGTGACTATTGGGGCTCAGGATAACTTTATGGCACCTAATGGTATATAAGGTCAGAGAGGGGAGGGGCAGACCTCTTTATAAGGTCAGAGAGGGGAGGGGCAGACCTCTTTATAAGGTCAGAGAGGGGAGGGGCAGACCTCTTTATAAGGTCAGAGAGGGGAGGGGCAGACCTCTTTATAAGGTCAGAGAGGGGAGGGGCAGACCTCTTTATAAGGTCAGAGAGGGGAGGGGCAGACCTCTTTATAAGGTCAGAGAGGGGAGGGACAGACCTCTATATAAGGTCAGAGGGGAGGGGCAGACCTCTTTATAAGGTCAGAGAGGGGAGGGGCAGACCTCTTTATAAGGTCAGAGAGGGGAGGGACAGACCTCTTTATAAGGTCAGAGAGGGGAGGGACAGACCTCTTATATAAGGTCAGAGAGGGGAGGGGCAGACCTCTTTATAAGGTCAGAGAGGGGAGGGGCAGACCTCTTTATAAGGTCAGAGAGGGGAGGGACAGACCTCTTTATAAGGTCAGAGAGGGGAGGGACAGACCTCTTTATAAGGTCAGAGAGGGGAGGGACAGACCTCTTTATAAGGTCAGAGAGGGGAGGGACAGACCTCTTTATAAGGTCAGAGAGGGGAGGGGCAGACCTCTTTATAAGGTCAGAGAGGGGAGGGGCAGACCTCTTTATAAGGTCAGAGAGGGGAGGGGCAGACCTCTTTATAAGGTCAGAGAGGGGAGGGGCAGACCTCTTTGCTCCTGGACATCCTAAGATCAACAGCCAAGAAATTCCAGCAGGAAAGAACTTTATAAACCCCAAAAAACACAACATTATGGCTGACCTGGATGTCCAGTCGAGGATATTGCGAGCACGAGAGCTGACGATTAATGAACAATGACAGAGGATATTGTGAGAGCAAGAGCTTGCAGTTATTACAGGATGAACAATGGCAGAGGATACTGTGAGTGAGGAGCTTTCAGTTATTACAGGATGAACAATGGCAGAGGATACTGTGAGTGAGGAGCTTTCAGTTATTACAGGATGAACAATGGCAGAGGATACTGTGAGTGAGGAGCTTTCAGTTATTACAGGATGAACAATGGCAGAGGATACTGTGAGTGAGGAGCTTTCAGTTATTACAGGATGAACAATGGCAGAGGATACTGTGAGTGAGGAGCTTGCAGTTATTACAGGATGAACAATGGCAGAGGATACTGTGAGTGAGGAGCTTTCAGTTATTACAGGATGAACAATGGCAGAGGATACTGTGAGTGAGGAGCTTTCAGTTATTACAGGATGAACAATGGCAGAGGATACTGTGAGTGAGGAGCTTGCAGTTATTACAGGATGAACAATGACAGAGGATACTGTGAGTGAAGAGCTTGCAGTTATTACAGGATGAACAATGGCAGAGGATACTGTGAGTGAGGAGCTTTCAGTTATTACAGGATGAACAATGGCAGAGGATACTGTGAGTGAAGAGCTTGCAGTTATTACAGGATGAACAATGGCAGAGGATACTGTGAGTGAAGATCTTGCAGTTATTACAGGATGAACAATGGCAGAGGATACTGTGAGTGAAGAGCTTGCAGTTATTACAGGATGAACAATGGCAGAGGATACTGTGAGTGAGGAGCTTGCAGTTATTACAGGATGAACAATGGCAGAGGATACTGTGAGTGAAGAGCTTGCAGTTATTACAGGATGAACAATGGCAGAGGATACTGTGAGTGAAGAGCTTGCAGTTATTACAGGATGAACAATGGCAGAGGATACTGTGAGTGAGGATCTTTCAATTATTACAGGATGAACAATGGCAGAGTGTGAAGGAACCGTTCCCTTCCGCCTGTCCTGGCTCTCCAGACACCCCTTCGTTGCGGTCAGCCCGGCTACTGGGAGCGCTGTCCTCAGCGCCTCGAGCGACTTGACCTGCCTGCTTCTGTTCCTCTGCCCTGGAGCCGTTAGGAATCTCCAGAAGGCCGCTCTCTGCCTTCTGAGGGTGAGTGTGGAGTGTAGTTTGTAATAAAGACACCAGGCGCGGCTGTATGCTTTAAAACCGGATCCTCTCTCTCTGAGCTCTGAGAGTTCTCTGACTTTTTAATGAACCAAACGCCACCATTTATGCTGAAGTCCAACAGTCATAATTTGCATACCCATACTAATTACATTATGTCAGTTATTTACAATAAACATTCTTTACATTCTTTAGCCTTCAGCTCACACAACATTTGTATATCCATTGCTCTAACACATCAGATTAAACACACACTATCAGAGATCCCTTGAATTAAACATGCAGCTAGATAATGGGGAAAGCCCTGGTGCATAAATTACACAGCAGTAAAGCTTGTTTACTGGCTATACAAAAACACATTTACCTACAGGAATATAAGTATTTTTAAAACCAAAGCTATGTCATTTTACACTAAACTAAATTAAACTAAAACCAAACGATGTAAAATATATTTAAAAACACACGATATAAATGAACATAAAGTCTCTTGGGGTTTGAAGCATGGAGCGTTACATCAGCTCCATGACATATGTCCCCCCTTCCAGAACGGCAGGGCAAGCTTAGATCCCAACGGATCTCTTGCCACTGACGAGACTTCTCACCTTGTCCTTTTTTCTGCGCCATCCTCAAAGTTCCAGGGTGCTGGCGCACAAGCATCACCAGTGGGGTCCGACGGTCGCCACAGGGTATGCCTGGGTGTGGGTCCATAGTCTGTCGGGAGGAGGCGAGCCCCTGGGTTTCTCCACTAGTCCTTGTGGGCTGGCCCGCTGTCCGAGGGGTGCCCTATACTCTGGGGCCCGGCGTGTCGCTGGTGTAATCCTTTGTTGGTGTCCCCTCCTGGGGAAGTGTCTCGCTGTTGGGGAGAGGTACCGCCTGTACCTTCTCCCAGGGTATCAATAACCCGGGGGGAACATGTCCCAACTGCATGTGCCCCTGGTGCTCTGGCCAGCCGTTGAGGGGAATAGGTGAGGCAAGAGGCCTCCAGCCTAAAGGGTTGGGAGGATGGGCAGAGGTTGGAAATGCTCTGCCCCATAGCCAGCGCTTCTGCTGGGGGGGTGGATGCTGGGGAAGTGCCTCCTTGTGGGAGAATGGTGTCCTCCATTCTCAGGGGAGCCATTGGTCCGGAGGGTAGCACCTTCTTAAAAAACTTGCCTGCATCCTCTGGGCACAAGCTGGGTGGTGGGCAGAGGCCAGCGGCACTCTGCCCCGTTGCCAGCTCTTCTGCTGGGGGGACGGGTGTAATATACGGGAAACAGTTTACCTCCAGTCGGGGTAGGGTCGTCGGCTGCGGGGCCGGCAGCCCCTGGGAGTCCTCTCCGAAATCTTCTGTGCGGACCGAAAAAGGTGGGCAGAGGCCAGCGGCGCTCTGCCCTGTTGCCAGCGCTTCCGCTGGAGGGGTAGATGCTGGGGACGTGTCTCCGGGCGGGAGAATGGTGTCCTCCATTCTCGGTGGGGTCATTCGTTGCTGGGCCGGCAGCCTGTGGAGATCCTTGCTCGGGTTGTCTTGGTGCAACTTGGGGAGTGGGCAGAGGCCAGCGGCGCTCTGCCCTGTCACCAGCGCTTCAGCTGGGGGGATAGACGCTGACAAAGTGTCTTCTGGCAGGAGGATGGCATCCTCCATCTCCGGTGGGGTCATGGGCTGTGGGAAAACCAGCCCGGGGGGATCCTCTCCTGGATCCGATGTGACCATTATGAAAGGTGGTCAGAGGGCATTGGCGCTCTGCCCCATCGCCAGAACTTCAGCTGGGGGGATAGACACTGACACAGTGTCGTCTTGCGGGAGAATGGTGTCCTCCATCTCCGGGTCTGGGCAGAGGCCAGCGGCACTCCGCCCTGTTGCCAGCACTTCCTCTTCTGCTGCGGTCATGAGGGGGACCCAAGGGAGCGCCTCGGGCTCCAATTCGTCTGTGTCACTTTGACTGCCTGCTTCTTCCGCCAGACAGTCCCAGGTAATGGGGCTCAGGCCTAGCTGTGGAGCGTCGTCGAACAGCCCTTTGTAGGCCTTTTCGAGCTCCCATTCCTGCTCAACCAGGAACTCCAGTTCCTCTGCATCACGGTCATCGTCAAGGTCTTCCAGTTCCTCATACCGGAGGTCCAGGAGTTGTTCCCGCCGCCACTCTGTGTCGTCCCCAAAACCGGGGTCTTTGCCCATCCTTGTATACAGCAGCCCTGTACCGCAGTAGTCGAAGCCTTTTGTTGGGCCGCTGTCTGCTGTGCTGGTCATTAGTTGGGACGTAAACCACTGGAGGGCTCTGTAGCTGGTGTCCAGTATAATTTCGCTCTGGACCAGTTCGCCTAGCTCCGTCAGCCATTCCTCTTGGGGCTGTTCTCCCAAAAAGGGCACCCGTAAGTACCACTGGTGCTCGTACCTCTCCGTATAAGTGGGAAGGACTTTTTCAAGGCAGTCCTCCTCCTGTTGGATGGCCTCGTTCCACATCTCCTGGCGGACAAAATCTTTCCACCAGTGCTCGTCCTGACAGTTACCAGGTTCATCCGCCTGGGCCTGGGCCATCGCCCTCCTTACTCTTCGCTGGAACCGGTCTCTTATGGACGGGGGTCCCGTGTCCTCTCTTCGCTGGTCCATTTCTCGCAGTTCTTTGACCAAGGCCTTTTTGTTCTTTGAGCCCGGGGTGCCTCCTCGGCTCTCCAGGATGCCCCGCAGGGTGTCCTTTTTGTAGTTGGCGTACCCTGCCATTCTGCGTTTCTTCTGGGGTTGGAGAGCTTATCCCACCGCTTGCCACCAGTGTGAAGGAACCGTTCCCTTCCGCCTGTCCTGGCTCTCCAGACACCCCTTCATTGCGGTCAGCCCGGCTACTGGGAGCGCTGTCCTCAGCGCCTCGAGCGACTTGACCTGCCTGCTTCTGTTCCTCTGCCCTGGAGCCGTTAGGAATCTCCAGAAGGCCGCTGGGGCGTACAGGAAGATAATGGAGGGACCAGCAGAGGTGGGAGGTACAGGAAGCCAATGGAGGGACCGGCAGAGGGGGGAGGTACAGGAAGCCAATGGAGGGACCGGCAGAAGGGGAGGTACAGCAAGCTTGAGGCGTCGGGCTAATGAGCGTCCATTTACTCGTAGACAGGTGGGATTGGGTTTTTCTTGGAGGGAGGAACAGCGAGAATTTCAGTTTTGGCAAGATTGAGTTTAACCCCTTAAGGGCCGCTGACGTACCCTGTACGTCTTGTCCTCGGGTCTCCCTTAGACCCGCGGACGTACAGGGTACGTCAGCGGCGCCTAATCCCCCTCCCGCCCGATACTCACCTCCCTCGCCGGATCCCACGGCGATCTGGCAGGGAGGAAGCCTGCCCATGTGATTTACATGGGCAGGCGAGGCTGATGACGTCGCCACGCTGCGTGGTGACGTCATCAGCAGGCGTCCCCATGGATTTCAATGGAGGGGAGGGGGGCTCCTTCGGAGCCCTCTATCTCCCCAACCATTGAAGCTAGGGAGATGCCGTTTGCACTGCTGGAGAGGGGAGAGCCTCCCCTTTCCAGCGGTGTATGGCATTAACCGTTTCGCCGCCGGATCACGTTGCGGCGCCAATTGGCGCCAAAACGCGATTCAAACCTGGAAGGGGGCTGACATCTTGGATGTCAGCCAAGCCTCCAGGTCCCCCCCCCACCCACTGACAACCTCACCATATGTCAGTGGGCCAGTTAACCCTCTAGCTGCCATGTAGAGATAAGGGGATCCTAAGGATCCCTTTATCTCCCGATCCATGGCAGCTAGATGGTCATATTTGCCATCATTTGAAAGGCCTGATTATGGCCTTTCAAATGATACCAAACATGACCAGGTTTGGTTTAAAAAAAAAAAAAAATTAATAAAAAAATAAATAATAAAAAAATTAAATAAAATAAAAAAATGTTTTTTTTTTAAAAGTTTTTTTGTCTGGGGGGGGGTTTAATTAAATAGGACCTAGGCTGTCATCTAAAAATAATTGGCACAAAATGGTCAGAATGAGCGCAGCGCACATAGGTGAACTGTCTCAGCAGTGAAGGGGTTAAAAAGCAAACGCATGTAAAAATTGGGTATTTCTAGTCTCGGGACAAAATTTTGAACCTATTTAGCCGGGGTCGTTTTGGGTGGTTGTAGATTTTGGGGATTAAATCACGAAAAAGTGTGTTTTTACCATTTTTTTTTCCTCATATTTCATATTTTTTTTATAGTAAATTATTCGATATGATGGAAATAATGGTATTTCTAGAAAGTCCATTTAATGGCGGGAAAAAGGGTGTATAATATGTGTGGGTTGAATAAACGAGTAAGAGGAAAATTTGACCTAAACACTAACAGCGCAGAAACGTAAAAACAGCAGCGGTCACTAAAAGACGGATTTGTGTAAAACCGCCCGGTCACTAAGGGGTTAAGGAAGTGGGAAGACATCCAATTCGAGACAACAGAGAGACAGTCAGTGACTCGATCCAGGAGAGCTGGAGAGAGATCAGGGGAGGAGAGGTCTATTTGAGTGTTACTGGAATCCAAAGGAGCTGATCAGTTTACCTAGAGATGCCGTGTAGACTGAAAAAACTAGAGGGACCAGTACTGAACCTTGGGGCCCCCAACAGAGACAGGCTGCCGGGAGGAGGTACTTCCAGCAAGTGAGACACTAAACGATCGCTGGGACAGGTAGGAAGAGAACCATAAAAGAACAGAACCATGAAGGCCTATATCACTAAGGCCGGTGCACACGAGAGCGAGTGGTCAACTGTATCAAAGGCTGGCAGAGCGGTCAATGAAGATCAGCAATGAGTAGCACCCATTGGATTTAGCGGTTACAAGGTCATTGGTCAGTTTTCCAAGAGCCGTTTCTGTCACGTGCAGTGAGCGAAAGCCAGATTGCAGAGGGTCAAGGAGAGAGTGGGTGTTGAGGTAGTCAATCAGACGGGCATATACAAGCTTTTTGAGGAGTTTGGAGGTAAAAGGGAGCAGGGACACGGGGCGGTAGTTGGAGGGGGCACAGGGTGGTAGCTGGAGGGAGCAGTTTGATCCAGAGACATTTTTTTAGGATCGGGACTACTGTGGCATGTTTGGGGGAGCAGGAAAGACCCCAGAGGTTAAGGACAGATTAAAGGTGTGGGTCAAGGACAGTGCAAGAGAAACAAAGTGTTTTGGCAAGATGTGAGGGAACAGGGTCGAGGGAGCATGTGGAAGCTGGTCTTTCTCCAATAGCATTCAGCAGTACTAGAACATGTTTGGAGATGCCAGCTCAATTTGTTGTGCCAGGGTTTCTGTCAGGTTTTGTCGTCTCATTGACCAGGATTTTCCCCCAATAACCCTAACCCCCCCGATCCTCCCAATAACCCTAACCCCCCTGATCCCAATAACCCTAACCCCCCTGATCCCCCCCAATAACCCTAACCCCCCTGTTCCTCCCAATAACCCTAACTCCCTGATCCCCCCCAATAACCCTAACCCCCTGATCCTCCCAATAACCCTAACCCCCTGATCCTCCCAATAACCCTAACTCCCTGATCCCCCCCAATAAACCTAACCCCCCTGATCCTCCCAATAACCCTAACCCCCCTGATCCTCCCAATAACCCTAACTCCCTGATCCCCCCCAATAAACCTAACCCCCTGATCCTCCCAATAACCCTAACCCCCTGATCCTCCCAATAACCCTAACTCCCTGATCCCCCCCAATAAACCTAACCCCCCTGATCCTCCCAATAACCCTAACCCCCCTGATCCTCCCAATAACCCTAACTCCCTGATCCCCCCCAATAACCCTAACCCCCCTGACCCTCCCAATAACCGTAACCCCCCTGATCCTCCCAATAACCCTAACCCCCCTGATCCTCCCAATAACCCTAACCCCCCTGATCCTCCCAATAACCGTAACCCCCCCTGATCCTCCCAATAACCGTAACCCCCCTGATCCCCCCAATAACCGTAACCCCCCTGATCCTCCCAATAACCCTAACCCCCCTGATCCTCCAATAACCCTAACCCCCCTGATCCTCCCAATAACCGTAACCCCCCTGATCCTCCAATAACCCTAACCTCCCTGATCCTCCCAATAACCGTAACCCCCCTGATCCTCCAATAACCCTAACCCCCTGATCCCCCCAATAACCCTAACTCCCTGATCCCCCAATAACCCTAACCCCCCTGATCCTCCCAATAACCGTAACCCCCCTGATCCTCCCAATAACCCTAACCCCCCTGATCCCCCCAATAACCCTAACCCCCTGATCCTCCCAATAACCCTAACCCCCCTGATCCTCCCAATAACCCTAACCCCCCTGATCCTCCCAATAACCCTAACCCCCTGATCCTCCCAATAACCCTAACCCCCTGATCCCCCCAATAACCCTAACCCCCCTGATCCCCCAATAACCCTACCCCCCCTGATCCCCCAATAACCCTAACCCCCCTGATCCCCCCAATAACCCTAACCCCCCTGATCCTCCCATAACCCTAACCCCCCTGATCCCCCAATAACCCTAACCCCCCTGATCCTCCCAATAACCCTAACCCCCCTGATCCCCCCCAATAACCCTAACCTTCCCTGATCCCCAATAACCCTGGTTTCCTGCCCCCCAAAACCCTAAGCCCCCATTAACCCTACCCCCCCCATAACCCTCCTGTAACCCCGCCCTGTGCTCAGATGTTTCTGGGTGTCCCCTTTCCATGTGGAGATGTGACGCCTCAGAGCCCAGGACGGTGGAGAAGCAGATGGATTACATTAACCCTTCACTGTCACCACCAGAGTCCACATTAACCCTTCACTGCCACCAGCCAGAGATTGCTCAGTCGCATTTACCTTTTAGTAAATATTGGCCCTGGCACTGAGTGGGTTAATATACGCAATGTTCAATTTATCCAGTGTGTTGGCGCTCGGTGAGGCTCCTGGTCCTCACTCTGGTTATGACCCTTTCGTAAGAGGTTGCCATGACGTGGCCAGCGGGCTTAACACTTTAATACCTCGGTTTCGTATTGCGCGGAGCCGCAGGAATAAACACAAATGCCAAGCTTTGCTTTCCTTGTTATGTTCTATACATGGTTCATGGCTGGATACTCCTGGTTTCCGCAGCCGCCCAGGGAGGGTACAGGCGCGAAACCGCTTTTTCTGCATATCTAGTTTTGACCCTGCCTGGGACCGTCTGTACAAATCCGGTGCTCACTCTCCCTGCCGGGGTTAACCCTCGCACCTTCAGGAATACACAGCACTGCGGAATATGTCACCGATATATTTAATTGACGCCTCTGGGCTTTGTAACTGGTTAATAAAGTTGCACAGGTCCAGGCGGCGTCCGCTACATATAGTGATGCTCAACATACAGCTGGGCCGTGTGTGGCAGCTCTCCGCGCACTGCCGGTGTGCATCACGTTCCTGGAAAGTGCCCGCGGCGTCTTAACCTCTTCCTCCCTCGTTAAATGGGAATAAGCCGCCGTCCCGCACGCGCCGTCTATTCAACGGCTTTACTGGATTATTTGACGCCAGGCCTTTTAGTAATCTCTGTATTAACCCTGTATGTGCCGCAGCGCTCCTCTCACCTCTTGCCAAATAACAAATGTCCCGGTAACCTGCGGTATAATGGAGGGGGGGCATGTACCCCGCTTTCCACCCCCCCCCCCATATACACAATGCAGCAGTTTTAGGGTCTTTACCGTCCCGGCCTCGCGATAATCAACCTGCATGATGTGTGGGTCATGCAGCGCTCCCGGGGCAGATTCTGGGTGCAGTAACACCGCGTGGTTTGATGTGTGGGTCATGCAGCGCTCCCGGGGCAGATTCTGGGTGCAGTAACACCGCGTGGTTTGATGTGGGTATCATGCAGCGCTCCCGGGGCAGATTCTGGGTGCAGTAACACCTCGCGGTTTGATGTGGGGGTCATGCAGCGCTCCCGGGGCAGATTCTGGGTGCAGTAACACCTCGTGGTTTGATGTGGGGGTCATGCAGCGCTCCCGGGGCAGATTCTGGTGCAGTAACACCGCGTGGTTTGATGTGTGGGTCATGCAGCGCTCCCGGGGCAGATTCTGGGTGCAGTAACACCGCGTGGTTTGATGTGTGGGTCATGCAGCGCTCCCGGGGCAGATTCTGGGTGCAGTAACACCGCGTGGTTTGATGTGGGTATCATGCAGCGCTCCCGGGGCAGATTCTGGGTGCAGTAACACCTCGTGGTTTGATGTGGGGGTCATGCAGCACTCCCGGGGCAGATTCTGGGTGCAGTAACACCTCGCGGTTTGATGTGGGGGTCATGCAGCGCTCCCGGGGCAGATTCTGGGTGCAGTAACACCTCGCGGTTTGATGTGGGGGTCATGCAGCGCTCCCGGGGCAGATTCTGGGTGCAGTAACACCTCGTGGTTTGATGTGGGGGTCATGCAGCACTCCCGGGGCAGATTCTGGGTGCAGTAACACCTCGCGGTTTGATGTGGGGGTCATGCAGCGCTCCCGGGGCAGATTCTGGGTGCAGTAACACCTCGTGGTTTGATGTGGGGGTCATGCAGCGCTCCCGGGGCAGATTCTGGGTGCAGTAACACCTTGCGGTTTGATGTGGGGGTCATGCAGCGCTCCCGGGGCAGATTCTGGGTGCAGTAACACCGCGTGGTTTGATGTGGGGTTCATGCAGCGCTCCCGGGGCAGATTCTGGGTGCAGTAACACCGCGTGGTTGGATGTGGGGGTCATGCAGCGATCCCGGGGCAGATTCTGGGTGCAGTAACACCTCGTGGTTTGATGTGGGGGTCATGCAGCGCTCCCGGGGCAGATTCTGGGTGCAGTAACACCTCGTGGTTTGATGTGGGGGTCATGCAGCGCTCCCGGGGCAGATTCTGGGTGCAGTAACACCGCGTGGTTGGATGTGTGGTTCATGCAGTGCAGATCTTAGCAATACGTTGCTGCGTGGATGTGATGTGGTCGTGTCTGGGTTTGTGTTTTCTGCCTCTCTTGATATCATCTCATTCGTCCAGCACACACTGCCCCGGCCGTGCGTAACACACAGCTCAGCCTGTGTATTTAACCTTTTCCTGCATTCTGTCCCATCAGGGGTTAAACGAGACGCGTCCTGCTCACCGGATATAACATGTTATGAGATGCAGATGGTGTGGCGAGCGGGCGGGCTGGCAGAGGTGACGCGGCGGCGGCCCGACACACACATTGACACATGGCGATGGAGTCCTGCCAGCTCGGCGGTTCCTGGATCTCCTCCACCAGTCTGTGCGGAAGGGGAATCCCTCGCACGAGCCGGGCCTGGAGCCCATCCAAGGTTCATGCAGGGGACATGTGAGTCCTCAGGCTCTGCATTACATAACTCGCTGTTATCAAACACAGCACACGCGCCGCAAACCACCGGCTCCCAGTGCCAAGCCACCAGGCCCGGGCATACTGCCCGCTTCTAACCGCACCATGCAGACATGGACATTCATCCCGTGTCCTCTACAGCAACACCCAGACATGGTCACCGCACATACCCTGTATTACACCCAGACATGGTCACCGCACATACCCTGTATTACACCCAGACATGTTCACTGCACATACCCTGTATTACACCCAGACATGGTCACCGCACATACCCTGTATTACACCCAGACATTAACACATGGACTTACAGTACAATGCACGGAGGAGGGCACCGAGAGGCACAAGATATGAGGGCAACAGGGGGCGCTTGGACAGAGATGGGGTACATGGGGCAGAGGAATGCACATACAGGAGAAGGATATGTGTGGAGAAAAGGGCAGCAAGGGGCACAAATTGGAAGAGCGGTTCTGCGGGGCAGTTGTGGAGCGGCACAAAGTAGAGGGAGGCAGATGGGTAGAGGAAGGCCCGGAGTCACACTTGGGGGGGGAAAGGGTGCACTGATGATCACTTGGAGAGGGGTAAGAATGTGGGGGAGGACGGTACTAAGGGGCACTTGGGGTGAGAGGGTGCACTGAGGGGCACTTGGATGGAGGGCAGGTGGGGACAAAAACTCGAATGGGCACTTAGAGGAGGGCACATGTGACCCTGTGTGACACGGCACGGCAGGCCCTATGTAACATGCTGTGGAAGGTCCATATGTAACATAATACAGCAGGCCCCTATGTGACATGACACGACAGTCCCCTATGTAACATAACACGGTATGCCCCTATGTGACATGGCACGACAGGCCCCTATGTGACATAACACGACAGGCCCCTATGTAACATAACAGGCAGGCCTCTCTGTAACATGTCGCAGCAGGCCCCTATGTAGCATGGCACAGCAGGCCCTTATGTAACATGAGACGGCAGGCCCCAAAGTAACATGACACAGCAGGCCCCTCTATAACATGGCACGACAGGTCCCTCTGTAACATGGCGAGGCAGATCCCATGTGACATGGCACAGCAGGCCCCTATGTGACATGGCACATCAGGCCCCTATGTAACATGACACGGCAGTCCCCTATGTAACATAAAACGGTATGCCCCTATGTGACATGGCACGGCAGGCCCCTATGTAACACGCCAAGTCAGGCCCCTGTGTAACATAGCACGACAGGCCCCTATGTGACATGGCACGGCAGGCCCCTATGTAACATGACATGTCAGTCCCCTATGTAACATAACACGGCAGGCCCCTATGTGACATGGCAAGGCAGGCCCCTATGTGACATGGCACGGCAGGCCCCTATGTGACATGGCACGGCAGGCCCCGCTGCACTCTATAAAATCACTTATAACATTTCGGGACAGACGGGTTGTGCGCCAGCATTAGGGTGCGCGGCGCCTTCTTACCGGAAGGCTCGTCTGTGTGAATCCCTCTCTTTACACACAGCTATTATCCCTGTGCCATAAATTCTTCTCCCAGCCGGCGTCCAGGCGCTCGCGCTGCCGGTAAGGATGGGCTCCATAAAGCTCCTCAGAAGCAGAGATTTCCCAAATGAGCCAACTCATTAACCCCCCCCCCCCCTGGCCAATCAGAAACAGCGGAGAAGTGTGATTTACTGAGACGCACATCTCTCTGCACGAAGACAATAATACATCTAAACATCGTCTAAAAGATCCCAGAAAGACTCTGGCTCCGCCCCCCACGACACTCCTTAAAACAATGGGGACACTCTTTGACCATTCCATATTCTAGGAGAGGTGCCATACCATTCCCATTCCACCCAGCCTTTATCACGCAATGACTCTCTAGATCAGCCATTAACAGGTTAAATCTTGGCGCACCGCGCACAGTCATCCATCTGGCGGGAGCTGCGCATGTTCATGGTTATACTGCGCGCCCATCCCAGTGCGCTGGATCCAAAACATCCCGCGGCTTGCATGACTGACGTGGGCTGTTTGTGGAGGATTAGCCGTGTTTGGCTCATACCGGCCTCTGTTTACTCTGCGTTTTCCAGAAGGAATCCATTGTGTGCCACGTAATGACATCCACACACGATCACAACAAAGCTGGCAGCACCTTCTACCCAAACAGCATCCGCTTCTCATCACCTTCAATACAAGTTATATATATATATATTTCAAACCTGAAATACACTCCTACACAGCGCACATTACTATGAGTTTTATTGCTCTGGAGCTCTGTGATACGCTCATACACACTGCACATAACTGTGAGTTTTATTGCTGTGGAGCTCTGTGATACGCTCATACACACTGCACATAACTGTGAGTTTTATTGCTGTTAAGCTCCTCATACACCGCACATTGCTGTGAGTTTTATTGCTGTGGAAATCTGAGATACGCTCATACACCGCACATTGCTATGAGTTTTATTGCTGTTAAGCTCTGTGATACACTCATACACCGCACATTGCTGTGAGTTTTATTGCTGTTAAGCTCTGTGATACACTCACACACCGCACATTGCTGTGAGTTTTATTGCTGTGGAGCTCTGTGATACACTCATACACACCACAAGTTACTGCGAGGTTTATAGCTGTGGAGCTCTGTGATACGCTCATAAACAGTGCACATTGCTGTGAGTTTTATTGCTGAGGAGCTCTTTGATACGCTCACACACACTGCACATTGGTGTGACTTTTATGGCTGTGGAGCTCTGTGATACGCTCATACACACTGCACGGTTCTGTGAGTTTTATTGCTGTGGAGCTCTTTGATATACTCATACACACTGCACATTTCTGTGAGTTTTATTGCTGTGGAGCTCTGTGATACGCTCATACACACTGCACATTACTGTGAGTTTTATTGCTGTGGAGCTCTTTGATATGCTCATACACACTGCACATTTCTGTGAGTTTTATTGCTGTGGAGCTCTGTGATACGCTCATACACACTGCACATAACTGAGTTTTATTGCTGTTAAGCTCTGTGATACACTCATACATCGCACATTGCTGTGAGTTTTATTGCTGTGGAGCTCTGTGATACGCTCACACACACTGCACATTGCTGTGACTTTTATGGCTGTGGAGCTCTGTGATACGCTCATACACACTGCACGGTTCTGTGAGTTTTATTGCTGTGGAGCTCTGTGATACGCTCATACACACTGCACATTTCTGTGAGTTTTATTGCTGTGGAGCTCTGTGATACGCTCATACACACTGCACATTTCTGTGAGTTTTATGGCTGTGTATTTGTGATTCTTTTCCTGGTTTCCTGGAATGCCGTTTCATGGTGGGTCATACAGATATTCCTGTGACACGGGTCCTATGTTTTACCCTGGATATCATTTGATTTGCAAATCTGGTAGAATTAGCCGCAGCAGAGGCGCTTTGTGGAGTAAATCCTGCTCAGAAATTTGCCTTTATACAAATGAGCGGCACCCAAAATCCACAAGTGTCTGAGCCATCTGCCTCTTCTTTCCTTAAATGGGTTTGAATTAATTAATTGCTGAACCTTACACCCTTTCATTGCCACAGAGGAAAGCAAGAGAGGGTTAAATGCAAAATGGTGATAATTATTTCAGCATCACAGGGTCTTCCTCTGTATGATGTAACCCCTGGGTTTTCCGGTGCTCAGTGTGAGGTAATGATTCCCAGGGGGATTCGGTGCTCAGTGTGAGGTAATGATTCCCGGGGGGATTCGGTGCTCAGTGTGAGGTAATGATTCCCGGGGGGGGGGGTTCGGTGCTCAGTGTGAGGTAATGATTCCCAGGGGGATTCGGTGCTCAGTGTGAGGTAATGATTCCCGGTAGGGGGGGGATTCGGTGCTCAGTGTGAGGTAATGATTCCCGGGGGATTCGGTGCTCAGTGTGAGGTAATGATTCCCGGGGGGGGGGGTTCGGTGCTCAGTGTGAGGTAATGATTCCCAGGGGATTCGGTGCTCAGTGTGAGGTAATGATTCCCGTAGGGGGGGGGGATTCGGTGCTCAGTTTGAGGTAATGATTCCCGGGGGATTCGGTGCTCAGTGGCTTAGTGTGAGGCAAGGATTCCGGGGGGGGGGATTAGTTGCTCAGTGTGAAGTAATGATTCCTGGGGGGGTTTCAGTGTGAGGTAATGATTCCTGGGGGGGGATTCGGTGCTCAGTGTGAGGTAATGATTCCCAGGGGGATTCGGTGCTCAGTGTGAGGTAATGATTCCCGGTAGGGGGGGGATTCGGTGCTCAGTTTGAGGTAATGATTCCCGGGGGGATTCGGTGCTCAGTGGCTTAGTGTGAGGCAAGGATTCCGGGGGGGGGGGATTAGTTGCTCAGTGTGAAGTAATGATTCCTGGGGGGGTTTCAGTGTGAGGTAATGATTCCTGGGGGGGATTCGGTGCTCAGTGTGAGTAATGATTCTGGGGGGGATTCGGTGCTCAGTGTGAGGTAATGATTCCGGGGGGGGGGTTCAGTGCTCAGTGTGAGGTAATGATTCCCGGGATTTTTTCCTGTTATGTGCAGGTGAAACTGGAAAAATTAGAATATGGTGCAAAAGTTCATTTATTTCAGTAATGCAAGTTAAAAGGTGAAAGTAATATATGAGACTCATTAGATGTAAAGCGAGATAGATAAAGCGGTGAGTTGTCATAATTGTGATGATTCTGGTTACAGCTCATGAAAACCCCAAATCCACAATCTCAGAAAATGAGAATATTGTGATGCGGTGCAATATATTCTAGGCTCAAAGTGTCCCACTCTAATCAGCAAATGAAGCCATAACACCTGCAAAGGGTTCCTGAGCCTTTAAATGGTCTCTCAGTCTGGTTCAGTAGGAATCACAATCATGGGAAAGACGCTGACCTGACAGTTGTGCAGAAAACTATCATCGACCCCCTCCATAAGGAGGGAAAGCCTCAAAAGGTCATTTCAAAAGAAGTTGGATGTTCCCAAAGTGCTGTATCAAAGCACATTAATAGAAAGTTATGTGGAAGAAAGAGGTGCACAAGTAACAGGGATGACGCAGCCTGGAGAGGATTGTCAGGAAAAGGCCATTCAAAAGTGTTGGACTCTCACAAGGAGTGCACTGAGGCTGGAGTCAGTGCATCAAGAGCCACCACACACAGACGGATCCTGGACATGGGCTTCAAATGTCATATTCCTATTGTCAAGCAGCTCCTGTACAACAAACAACGTCACATCTGCTGGTGTTGGTCCACTGTGCTTCATTAAGTCCAGGGTCAACGCAGCCGTCTAGCAGGAGATTTTGGAGCACTTCATGCTTCCTTCCGCAGATGAGCTTTATGGGGATGCTGACTTCATTTTCCAGCAGGACTTGGCCCCTGCCCACACTGCCAAAAGCACCAAAACCTGGTTCAATGACCGTGGGATTACTGTGCTTGATTGGCCAGCAAACTCGCCTGACCTGAACCCCATAGAGAATCTATGGGGCATTGCCAAGAGAAAGATGAGAGACATGAGACCGAACTATGCAGAAGAGCTGAAGGCCACTATTGAAGCATCCTTGTCTTCCATAACACCTCAGCAGTGACACAGGCTGATAGCTTCCATGCCACGCCGGCCGCATTGAGGCAGTAATTGCTGCAAACCAAGCACTGAGTACATCTGCAGCTTATACTTTTCACAGGTCCCATATTGTTCTATGTACAATCCTTTTTTTATTGATTGCATGGAATATTCTCATTTTCTGAGATTGTGGATTTGGGGTTTTCATGAGCTGTAACCAGAATCACCACAATTACAGTTGTGTTCAAAATTATTCAACCCCCAATGCTGTAAAGGGTTTTAGGGAATTTAGTTACATTTGTAATTGTATTCAGAATGAAATCCTACAAGGACTTTTTAAAGAACCATATGCAACTAAAATGACATCAATTGGTTTTGTAATACAGTAGTAAATGTTTCTTTTGTGAATTCTTCATTGACACAATTATTCAACCCTTAAAGACTACCACTCTGAAGAACAGAGGTTCATTCAAGTGTTTTCAATCAGGTATTGAAAACACCTGTGGATGTCACGGAGCAGCAATAAAGCATAATAAGCACCAATTAGGCAGCTTTAAAATGACTGTGATACTCAGCTCCTTCTAGACATTTACTGGTGTGGTTACAAACATGGTGAAGTCAAGAGAATGGTCCAGGAAGACAAGAGAAGAGGTGATTACTCTTCACAGGAAGGGCAATGGCTATAAGAAGATTGCAAAGATGTTAAACATACCAAGAGAGACCATAGGAAGCATCATTCGCAAATTCAAGGCAAAGGGCACTGTTGAAACGCTACCTGGTCGTGGCAGAAAGAAGATGCTGACTTCGACTGCTGTGCGCTACCTGAAGCGTAGAGTGGAGAAAAGTCCCCGTGTGACTGCTGAGGAACTGAGAAAAGATTTGTCAGATGTGGGTACTGAAGTTTCAGCTCAGACAATACGGCGCACACTGCGTAATGAAGGCCTCCATGCCAGAACTCCCAGGCGCACCCCCTTGCTGTCTCCAAAGAATAAGAAGAGTCGACTGCAGTATGCCAAAAGTCATGTGGACAAACCACAGAAGTTTTGGGATAGTGTTCTGTGGACTGATGAAACAAAATTAGAACTGTTTGGGCCCATGGATCAACGCTATGTTTGGAGGAGGAAGAACAAGGCCTATGAAGAAAAGAACACCTTGCCTACTGTGAAGCATGGCGGGGGGTCAATCCTGCTTTGGGGCTGTTTTGCTTCTGCAGGTACAGGGAAGCTTCAGCGTGTGCAAGGTACCATGAATTCTCTTCAGTACCAGGAGATATTGGATGACAATGTGATGCAGTCCGTCACAAACCTGAGGCTTGGGAGACGTTGGACCTTTCAACAGGACAATGATCCCAAGCATACCTCCAAGTCCACTAGAGCATGGTTGCAGATTAAAGGCTGGAACATTTTGGAGTGGCCATCGCAGTCACCTGACTTAAATCCGATTGAGAACCTCTGGTGGGACTTAAAGAAAGCAGTTGCAGTGCGCAAGCCTAAGAATGTGACTGAACTGGAGGCTTTTGCCCATGACGAATGGGCGAAGATACCCGTAGATCGCTGCAAGACACTTGTGTCAAGCTATGCTTCACATTTAACAGCTGTTATAACTGTAAAAGGATGTTGTACTAAGTACTAAGATTGAATGTCACTTGGGGGTTGAATAAAACTGATAATGATGTGAGCACAGAAAAGACATTTGTGGTTATTTCATTATAAATGTTATGTTATATTTGTCTGACCTACACGTGCCTCTTTGATTTAATTGTAAGCAAGATGACTGAATGATCAAAATCAATGTCAAACTGGCCAAAACACTCAATTTCAGTGGGGGTTGAATCATTTTTTTTTTTTTTTTAAATTTCTTTATTGAAAGAACCAAGCACATAGTACAAAAAGAAAACAAGCAGGTAGTAATATACAGTCATCAACAACCGAAGCTGCCAAGCAAAACCAGGTTCCCAGTTTTTAAGGACCGAGTAAAGGATAGCCATTTCCAAGGATAAACCGTATCAGGGTCCTATTTTTGTAGAAGCTTAGGAAGACTAAAATAAGGCCATAGCAACAAACCAGAAGAAGAAGTGAAGGAAAAAGAAGAGGAAGGAGAAGAAAAAGAGAGGGGGGGTGAAAGAAAAGGGAAGATGGAGGGGGGGTTGAATAATTTTGAACACAACTGTATCACAAATCACCGCTTGATATATCTTGCTTTACATGTAATGAGTCTCATATATTACTTTCACCTTTTAACTTGCGTTACTGAAATAAATCAACTTTTGCTCCATATTCTAATTTTTCCAGTTTCACCTGTATATAGGAGGCACAGGCCTGCCCAGCTCCAGCAGTTAAAGGGTTAGTCTACGCACATACAGACCGCACATTTATTTATAAAGTATTTTCGCAGGAAGGATACACTGAAATTTCTGTACCTAATGTAATAATTCAAAGTAATAAAATGCAAGATATTAAAAATAACAGAGTACTGATACTTTTTTCAAGTACTCACCGATACCAAGTACCAATAGTTTTATTTAATCCCTTAGGGAACGCGGACGTACCATGTACGTCATGGCCAAGGGTCTCCTTTAGAACCGCGGACGTACATGGTAAGTCAGGGGCCCCAAACCTCCCTCCCACCCGATACTTGCCTTCCCCGCTCAACTCCCGTGGCGGAATGGCAGGCTGGAAGCCTCTTCAGGGAGCCCAGCCAGCGCCATGATGTCATCACGCTGCGTGATGACGTCATCGCCAGGCACACACCGGCGCCTGCTACAAAAAACAGGAAGGGGGCTCCTGTATCTCTCAGAGTATTTAAGCTACTAAAAAACAAATTGCACTGCTGGAAAGAGGAGAGTTAACCTCTAAATTGCCGGATCGCGATTCGGCGCCGAATCACATTTCAGACCCAGAGGTGGCTGACATCTTGGATGTCAGCCAAGCCTCCGGGTCACCCCCACCCACTGACATCCTCACCATATGTGTGAGGACGTCAGTGGGCCAGTTAACCCCTGCCTTTCCAATGATACCAAACATGACCAAGTTTGGTGTAAAACAAAAAATAAAAATAATAAAAAAAAAAAATTGTCTGGGGGGGGTTTAATTAAATAGGGCTGAAGCTTGTATCTAAAATCTATGAGCATATGGTCAGTATAAGCTCAGTGCACAGTGGTGAACTGTCTCAGCAGTGAAGGGGTTAAAAAGCAAAGACATGTGAAAATTGGGTATTTCTATTCTCAGGACAAAATTTCAAAACTATTTAGCCGGGACCTTTTTAGTTTTTGGGGATTAAATAATAAAGTCCTTTTTTTTTTTTTTCCATTTTTTTCATCATATTTCATATTTTTTTTATAGTAAATTATAGGATATGATGGAAATAATGGCATCTTTAGAAAGTCCTTTTATTGGTGGGAAAAATGGTGTATAATATGTGTGGGTTGCATAAACGAGTAAGAGGAAAATTTGACCTAAACACAAGGGGCCCTACTACATTCTTCACGCAAAAACGCACGCGCAACGCAAGAATTTGTGCGCGAAGCATTTAACGTGCGTAAATCAACGCTGGTATTACAATCCTCGCGCATTTTTTCATCCGTCAAAAAATAACGCCCGTAAAACAGACACACAAAAACGCGCGCAGCAACGTTGCGTGCAGAAATCAGTGTGCGGACTGTTTTTTCATGCGATTCAGCCAATCAGAATTAAGAACCACAATTGTCTCCCGTTAAGTTTTTGCACCTGTGAAAGTCAATCTGCACATATATGCTGCATCAATAATAAAAACACACACAGCTTCTCCATTTTATTGTTTGGGTATGTGTAGAATGTGTAACTATACTTTGCTGTATTTTTTTTTTTGGGCTGGTGTATTTGGGTTCGGCAGGTTGATAGAATTTGCCGTTAACACCAGCTTTTAGGAATTGCTAAAATTCTGCGCGCAAAGGCTGTGCGTTACAAACTGCACATAGATTGTAATACCATCCGCATACCAGCGCACAAACGCATTTGCGCTCACAATGTTAACTATAGGACACGCGACGTACAGTAAGCTCGTGCAGCGTTTGCGCAGGTTCACTCACAGTAGACGTATACACCGTTTGTTGCGCTGAGATTGTAATACAACGTTCAGCGCAAAGTGTTTTCCCCTCGCGTTAATGTAATAGAGCCCTAGCAGCGCAGAAACGTTAAAACAGCAGTGGGCACTAAAGGACGGATTTTTGTAAAACTGCCCCGCCACTGGGCCATATTACATTATCTGCGCAAATGCACTCGCGCAGCGCAATTTTTTTGCGCGATTTGTCCAGCGTTATCGTGCGAAAATTACCGTGATATTCGGATCCGAACGCATTTTCTTATCCGTCAAAAAATAACGTTAGTAAAAAAAACGCATAAAACGAAGTGTAATACACTTCATACAATACAGTGTAATACAGTAACGTTGCGCATGTAAATCAGTGCGCGGACTGTTTTTTTTTCGCGGGATTCAGCCAATCAGAATTAAGAACCTTAATTGACATCAATTCACCTTAATTGACTCACATTTTTGCGCCTGTCAAAATAAATCTGAGCATACTTGCTGCAGGAAAGGAATAAAAAAATATGCACAAATTCACATTTTTTTTGTTTGGGTATGTGTAGAATGTGTAACTATACTGTGCTGTATTTTTTTTTGTGCTGGTGTATTTTATAATACATGATATATATCATTATACATGATATAATATGATAACGCGCATCGTTTGCGCGAATGTTGAAATACGACATTCTGCGCAAATGGTTTTGTCCTTGCGCAAATGCGTATTTGCGTGCGTGCAAAACCGATGCGCGAGGAATGTAATAGGGGCCGCTATGGGGTTAAAGTCATGTGACCACTTTTCAATAAGAACAGACCTCATATAACATGCCCCCAGCTCATACATACATATATATTGCCCCAGCTCTCAAATACATTGCCCCCAGCTCTCCTATATTGCCACCAGCTCTCAAGTATATTGCCACCAGCTCTCAAACATATTGCACCCAGCTCACCTATATTTCCCCCAGCGGTGTCTCCCACTCCGCCAGGCTCCTCCAAGCACTCTTCCTCCTTCGAGCATCTGCCGGCAAAAGTTGTAGCCCAGCCGCTCATTGGGAACCACACACAAGCCGCGGTCTCGCGAGATCCCAAAGAGCATCGAAACAGTTGTGTCAGTATTTAGTTATAGTTTGTTGTGTTTGATCCACTTTTCTGCCTCTGTGAATTGTTCTTGCATTGCGGCCTCCAGCTGTGGGAGATTTGCTTTGCTGGCATAGTTTACGGTGGCGTCTGTGTACATGTGTACAGTTGAGGCTTTGCTGGTATAGGTTGCAGTGGCGTCTGCGTACATGTGTACAGTTGAGGCGTTGCTGGTATAGTTTACGGTGGCGTCTGTGCACATGTGTACAGTTGAGGCTTTGCTGGTATAGGTTGCAGTGGCGTCTGCGTACATGTGTACAGTTGAGGCGTTGCTGGTATAGTTTACGGTGGCGTCTGTGCACATGTGTACAGTTGAGGCTTTGCTGGTATAGGTTACAGTGTCGTCTGCGTACATGTGTACAGTTGAGGCGTTGCTGGTATAGTTTACGGTGGCGTCTGTGTACATGTGTACAGTTGAGGCTTTGCTGGTATAGGTTGCAGTGGCGTCTGCGTACATGTGTACAGTTGAGGCTTTGCTGGTATAGGTTACGGTGGCGTCTGCGTACATGTGTACAGTTGAGGCGTTGCTGGTATAGTTTACGGTGGCGTCTGCGTACATGTGTACAGTTGAGGCTTTGCAGACATTGGGCAGATCATTTATGAATATTGTGAATAGCAGGGGCCAAGTATCGAGCCTTGGGGTACACCGCACGTGCTCATCACTTTGTCTTTTCTGTTCTTCTCCTTTTTTCTTTTAGTTCATCTTTTATTGTTCTAGTGATTCTCATCATCCTGACTCCTATTAATGCCGTGCCGGCACCGCCATGCATCCTGACTCCTATTAAGGCCGTGCCGGCACCGCCATGCATCCTGACTCCTATTAAGGCCGTGCCGGCACCGCCATGCATCCTGACTCCTATTAATGCCGTGCCGGCACAGCCATGCATCCTGACTCCTATTAATGCCATGCCGGCACCGCCATGCATCCTGAGTCCTATTAATGCCATGCCGGCACCGCCATGCATCCTGACTCCTATTAATGCCGTGCCGGCACAGCCATGCATCCTGACTCCTATTAATGCCATGCCGGCACCGCCATGCATCCTGAGTCGGTGCCGGCACCGCCATGCATCCTGACTCCTATTAATGCCATGCCGGCACCGCCATGCATCCTGAGTCCGTGCCGGCACCCCCATGCATCCTGACTCCTATTAATGCCATGCCGGCACCGCCATGCATCCTGAGTCCGTGCCGGCACCGCCATGCATCCTGACTCCTATTAATGCCGTGCCAGCACCGCCATGCATCCTGACTATTAATGCCGTGACGGTACCGCCATGCATCCTGAGTCCTATTAATGCCGTGCCGGCACCGCCATGCATCCTGACTCCTATTAATGCCGAGCCGGCACCGCCATGCAGCCTGACTCCTATTAATGCCGAGCCGGCACCGCCATGCATTCTGACTCCTATTAATGCCGAGCCGGCACCGCCATGCATCCTGACTCCTATTAATGCTGAGCCAGCACCGCCATGCATCCTGACTCTTATTAATGCCGTGCCGACACCGCCATGCATCCTGACTCCTATTAATGCCGAGCTGGCACAGCCATGCATCCTGACTCCTATTAATGCCGAGCTGGCACAGCCATGCATCCTGACTCCTATTAATGCCATGCCGGCACCGCCATGCATCCTGAGTCCGTGCCGGCACCGCCATGCATCCTGACTCCTATTAATGCCATGCCGGCACCGCCATGCATCCTGAGTCCGTGCCGGCACCGCCATGCATCCTAACTCCTATTAATGCCATGCCGGCACCGCCATGCATCCTGAGTCCGTGCCGGCACCGCCATGCATCCTGACTCCTATTAATGCCATGCCGGCACCGCCATGCATCCTGAGTCCGTGCCGGCACCGCCATGCATCCTGACTCCTATTAATGCCGAGCCGGCACCGTCATGCATCCTGACTCCTATTAATGCCGAGCCGGCACCGCCATGCATCCTGAGTCCTATTAATGCCGTGCCGGCACCGCCATGCATCCTGAGTCCTATTAATGCCGTGCCGGCACCGCCATGCATCCTGAGTCCTATTAATGCCGTGCCGGCACCGCCATGCATCCTGACTCCTATTAATGCCGAGCCGGCACCGCCATGCATCCTGACTCCTATTAATGCCGAGCCGGCACCGCCATGCATCCTGACTCCTATTAATGCCGTGCTGGCACCGCCATGCATCCTGACTCCTATTAATGCCGAGCCGGCACCGCCATGCATCCTGACTCCTATTAATGCCGTGCCGGCACCGCCATGCATCCTGACTCCTATTAATGCCGAGCCGGCACCGCCATGCATCCTGACTCCTATTAATGCCGAGCCGGCACCGCCATGCATCCTGACTCCTATTAATGCCGAGCCGGCACCGCCATGCATCCTGAGTCCTATTAATACACACACTGAATCTCAGCCCGGGCTTTGACAATTAATAATTCATGATAAACTCCGTGATTAAATATACATATAGGGTTATTCCAAGAGATCCGAATTGGGTTTGAAAGGTAACCGAACGCTGAAATTCAGGGTACGGTTACCTTTCCTGGCCATTTGGCTATTCTGAGAGCAGGCAGTTCGCCAAATGTTGGCGAATTGCCTGCACATTCGGTGCCTGTTCGAGGGCAGTGAAATCCCCATAGAGAAGCAATGCTTCGGCTATTCAGAGAACACAAACCAGCAGAGAAAAGTTACCGAATTGCCCTGCTGTTCAGTGGTTTCATTCGGCAGGTTTATTCAGGCGAATCCCATAGGCTTCAATGTTAAAAATAATCCCGTTTTAATTCAATATCTAATAAACCGTTCATTATAAAATTCTGCAGCAAAAAGTCTATTTATTTAGATTTTTTTTAGGATCTTTTTAGGCATTTTTCGGGATTTTTTTGCGACTTTTTTTTTTTTTTAATCGTTTTTTTCTTTTTCCTGTAACCGCCCTTTTTATTATCATTCATTGGATTGTATATGTAAATTTCAGGCATTTTCGCTCAGTAGTTTCTTTGCAAACAGTGTTTCACTTTTCAAACATTCAAGCAAACTGTTTTTCTTCCACTCTCGTCTACAGTGTCGGGTTTTTCCAGCGGCTGCTCTGCGCTGTGATCAGCGGCTGCTCGGGTTTCTCCGGTGTGTTCAGCGGGGTTAATCCAGATGTTTTTGCGGGTTTCAGTGTGCGTTCGCCAGGTTTCGCTATGAGTTTTCGGTGGGTTTGCGGCGACCTTTCCCTGCACTATGACGGCCCTGTGGTGCTTGCTGAATACACCGCAGGGTCGCCGAAATGGGATCGCCAAATCGCACCGAATTGAAGAGAACGAAAAGTCACCGAACCTGCATTGACTTTTCGATTCTCTTTGAATAACCCTGATAGTGTGTATCCTGCTCCCCGACACAATACACAGAGCGCAGCCTGCATATTACACTTTGTAGTGTACAGACCACCGTGCACACCCTGCAATACAAAGGCCGCAGTGAATCACAGCTATACAGAGGGTATGACACCCTGTAATAAAGACGAAACCATAATACAGAGGCGAGAATCCACACCATGTAATACAGAGGCGAGAATCCACACCATGTAATACAGAGGCGAAAATCCACACCGCATAATACAGAGGTGAAAATCCACACTGCGTAATACAGAGGCGAGAATCCACACCATGTAATACAGAGGCGAGAATCCACACCATGTAATACAGAGGCGAAAATCCACACCGCATAATACAGAGGTGGAAATCCACACTGCGTAATACAGAGGAGAGAATCCACACTGCGTAATACAGAGGTGAAAATCCACACTGCGTAATACAGAGGTGAAAATCCACACCGCGTAATACAGAGGAGAGAATCCACACTGCGTAATACAGAGGTGAAAATCCACACCGCATAATACAGAGGTGAAAATCCACACTGCGTAATACAGAGGAGAGAATCCACACTGCGTAATACAGAGGTGAAAATCCACACTGCGTAATACAGAGGTGAAAATCCACACTGCGTAATACAGAGGTGAAAATCCACACTGCGTAATACAGAGGTGAAAATCCACACTGCGTAATACAGAGGTGAAAATCCACACCGCGTAATACAGAGGAGAGAATCCACACTGCGTAATACAGAGGCGAGAATCCACACCGCGTAATACAGAGGCGAGAATCCACACCGCGTAATACAGAGGCGACGCTCTGGACCCCATAATAGAGAGGCTACAATCTGCACCTCCAGGTCTTCACATTGCACTGTGCACCGCTGCTCTGTAGGGGTGTGGTGGAGCTGCGTAACGTGTTTAACCCGTTCTTGCCCACCACACTGGCCACCCTGCTTCCCCTCGCTCCGGTATTGATCCCTGTGTCTGCTCTCGCTGCGATCGAAGGGCCTCTTGACCCGCAATTATTGCTCTTTCTGTCGCGGCTCCTGTTTCATAACATCATTAGGTTTGGGAAGTGCGCGGCGGCGGCAGCGGGCGGGGGCTGACACGGCGGCGCTGCCATAATTAGCCGTGTTATAGAGTGGCCAGAAGCTGCTAACACGCTGGCTGCCTCGCTGTGTCCTGCACGTCCTAACGTGCCAAATCTCAGGAAGCGATGGAGGGACACGGAAATACGGCGTCTCTGGGCGAAACACCCATAATCCTCCTCACCGCGCCGTGATTAGAGCTTGGGGTCCCCCCAGGGCTGGATTAAGATCTCTATGGGCCTGGAGCTGAATATTTTGGTGGGCTTTTTTCAGAATTTAGTGAAATGACAACATATTTTAGGCTATTTAATATATCTAAGCAGGCAGATACGGGTATATCTAACCAGGCGGATACGGGTATATCTAAGCAGGCAGATACGGGTATATCTAACCAGGCGGATACGGGTATATCTAAGCAGGCAGATACGGGTATATCTAACCAGGCGGATACGGGTATATCTAACCAGGCAGATACGGGTATATCTAACCAGGCAGATACGGGTATATGTAACCAGGCAGATACGGGTATATCTAACCAGGCGGATGCGGGTATATGTAACCAGGAAGATACGGGTATATCTAACCAGGCAGATACGGGTATATGTAACCAGGCGGATGCGGGTATATCTAACCAGGCAGATACGGGTATATATAACCAGGCAGATACGGGTATATCTAACCAGGCAGATACGGGTATATCTAACCAGGCAGATACGGGTATATCTAACCAGGCAGATACGGGTATATCTAACCAGGCAGATACGGGTATATCTAACCAGGCAGATACGGGTATATCTAACCAGGCAGATACGGGTATATCTAACCAGGCAGATACGGGTATATCTAACCAGGCAGATACGGGTATATCTAACCAGGCAGATACGGGTATATCTAACCAGGCAGATACGGGTATATCTAACCAGGCAGATACGGGTATATCTAACCAGGCGGATACGGGTATATCTAACCAGCAGATACTGTGTGAGTAAATTTCCATTCAGATTTCAAGCGTGTAAAATTATTTTTTCATATTTTATCATCCAAACCTCTGGTTATATATTCTATAGGGAATTCTTGTTAAAAAAAAAATGGGAACCTGTAACTGCATTTTTCTGAGAAAATATACAATTTTAACTAAAAGATTTGATATTTCCCATGTGCTTTGGATAATGGTGTTTTATGAATAATATGACTATGTATAAAACACTGACTTTGCTCCCAGCGTGGGAAAGGAGAAGATGAGTAATGGCAGTGGTATTGCTAATTTTATACGTGACAAATGGACAATACCATCGCTCTGGAACAAACAAAAAAATAAATTTTTAGTTTTTTTGTTTTTTCTTTTAGATTTTACATTGTCATGTTTGGTATCAATGCAAAGGCCAGACTCTGTCCTGTCTGACACCTCAGTTGACCTTGCGAGGTGTAAAGATTAGTGGCACAGGGTTCCAAAGCCCCCCCCCCCAGTGCACTTCGCTGCAGTGTGGCAGTTTAGGTTCTTGATGTAACAATTCATAATAATGGATTGTACCATCACCTCCACGCTTGTTAATGACAGGAAAAATGAGATGGTGAGTTACTGCAGCATCATTGTTCCCTTTATAATTGAAAAATATTGCTGTGTTAGAAAGAAAAGGAAAATAAAGAAATATTTATTATTTTATTTTTATTGTTACATAAAACCTGGTCATATTTGGTATCATTGGAAATGTCATGCTCTGACCATTCTGGTGATACCTCACATGACCCTGTAGCTGCTATGGAGGTGGAGATATAGGAGACCAAATGCCCATCAATGCGGACAATTTATCCTTTCTGTGGGCCTATTCTGGGGCATGGGCCTGGAGCTGCTGCTCCATCTGCCCCTATGTTAATCTGGCCCTGGGTCCCCCGCCTGTTAGTGAATGCGGAGTGACCTCTCTCCCACTACGTGCGCTGCCCGCAAGGAAGCCCCCCAATATCAGTGAACTACAACTCCCATGATTCTCTGGCCATCTATTTCATTCATAGGTTTCTTGGAATTGTAGGCCATAAACATCTGGGGGTCCGGAGTGTGAGACCCCCGCTCAATATTCATAATGAATCAGATGCCTCAGCACATTCTGCTCCTTTTATAACGTACACGTGGAGCAAAGCACTGTGGGAAAATTCAGGAGATATAAAGTGCCACTACACAGGGGGCCCTATTACAATCTTCGCGCATACGTTTCTGCCCGCTCAAAAACGCATTAACGCGAGGGGAAAAACCCTTTGCGCTGAACATCGTATTACAATGTCAGCGCAACAAACGCGCGTATACGTCTACTGCGGGTGAACCTGCGCGAACACTTTGCGAGCGTACTTTACTGCACACAACCTATACTTAACATTGTGAGCGCAAATGCGTTTGTGCGCTGGTACGCGGATGATATTACAATCTATGCGCAGGAATAAACGCACAGCCTTTGCGCGCAGAATTTTAGCAACTCCTAAAAGCTGGTGTTAATGTCAAATCTGAATAACGTGGCCAAAACCAAATACACCAGCCCGAAAAAAATACGCAGCAAAGTAGGGATGCACCGATACCATTATTTTAAGACCGAGTACAAGTACCGATACTTTTTCAAAGTACTCACCGATACCGAGTACCGATACTTTTAATTAATGTCATGTGATGCTTTCCAATAAATTAGGATTTTGCTGAAAGCCTGTCCTGTTTACGTTAATATTGCAATGTATGACCAGACACCCCATTTACCCCACTGCACACACCCTGACCACACACAGACACCAGATATACATTCATATATATACACACACACACACACTGGTCTGGTGTCTGGTGGGTATACATGTATCTGATGCCTGTGGTGTATATTATTTATATATAATATATGCATCAGATACATAGATACGCATCAGACCACAGTGCGTATACACACATACCCTCAGAGTGTGTGTGTATATGTGTAATATATATATATATATATATTATACTTACTTCAGACGTGTGTGTGACGAGCGCCGCTGGCAAAGTCCTCGAGCATCCACTCTTTGGGAAGCCCCCAGATGCGATCTCTCAGTTAGTTTGCGAACTTCGAGCTCCCCTGTTGATCGCGGCTGGGGGCTTCCCAACGAACAGACGCTCAAAGACTTTGCCGGCCACGCTCGTTGGAACCCGGTCAGCTGCAGGGGCCTGTCCGAATGCCGTTAGAGCATTCGGACAGCCGCCCCAGCCCCTCGGATGCCGGTAAGCCAGCTCAATGCTGGCTTCCGGTACCAGGGGCATCTGCACGAGTACTAAGTACTCGTGCAGAACCCGATATCGGCACCGATAGCGATACTAGTGCATTTTTGCGTGAAGAATGTAATGGGGCCCAGGGTATTCAGTCACTGCGCTATATACGAGGTATTCAGTCACTGCGCTATATACGAGGTATTCAGTCACTGCGCTATATACAGGGTATATACGGGGTATTTAATCACTGTGCTATATATGAGGTATTCAGTCACTGTGCTATATACAAGGATTCAGTCACTGTGCTATATGGGGTATTCAATCACTGTGCTATATACGGGGTATTCAGTCACCGCGCTATACAGAGTATTCAGTCACTGCGGTTTATACGGGGTATTCAGTCATTGCGCTATATACGGGGTATTCAGTCACTGCTATATGGGGTATGCAGTCACTGCACTATATACGGGGTATTCAGTCATTGTGCTATATACGGGGTATTCAGCCACTGTGCTATATGGGGTAGTCAGTCGCTGCACTATATACGGGGTATTCAGTTACTGCACTATATACAGGGTATTCCGTCACTTCGCTATATACGGGGTATTCAGTCATTGTGCTATATACGGGGCATTCAGTCCCTGCGCTATATGGGGTATTCAGTCGCTGCACTATATACGGGGTATTCAGTCACTGCACTATATACGGGGTATTCAGTTACTGCACTATATACAGGGTATTCCGTCACTTCGCTATATACGGGGTATTCAGTCATTGTGCTATATACGGGGCATTCAGTCCCTGCGCTATATGGGGTATTCAGTCGCTGCACTATATACGGGGTATTCAGTCACTGCACTATACAGTTGTGTTCAAAATTTTGTAAAGGGTTTTAGGGAATTTAGTGACATTTGTAATTGTATTCAGAATGAAATCCTACAAGGACTTTTTAAAGAACCATATGCAACTAAAATGACATCAATTGGTTTTGTAATACAGTAGTAAATGTTTCTTTTGTGAATTCTTCATTGACACAATTATTCAACCCCTTAAAGACTACCACTCTGAAGAACAGAGGTTCATTCAAGTGTTTTCAATCAGGTATTGAAAACACCTGTGGATGTCACGGAGCAGCAATAAAGCATAATAAGCACCAATTAGGCAGCTTTAAAATGACTGTGATACTCAGCTCCTTCTAGACATTTACTGGTGTGGTTACAAACATGGTGAAGTCAAGAGAATGGTCCAGGAAGACAAGAGAAGAGGTGATTACTCTTCACAGGAAGGGCAATGGCTATAAGAAGATTGCAAAGATGTTAAACATACCAAGAGAGACCATAGGAAGCATCATTCGCAAATTCAAGGCAAAGGGCACTGTTGAAACGCTACCTGGTCGTGGCAGAAAGAAGATGCTGACTAAGGCTAGGGTCAGACGAACGCATTTTTCACGTGCGTTTAGCCGCACGAAGTCACGGCCGTGCTAGCAGCAAATGACGTCCAATGCCGGGGAACATACGACGAACGGCCGCACGAAAGTTCGTCCGTGCAACGCAAGTGGCAAACGAACGCATTTTTTCGAGAACGTCAAACCGCTACTACTGACGTACAGAGTGCGCTGCGGCCGCATAGCGGCGTGTGTGCGTGATTAGGAGACGTCAGACGCTGCTAATGTCCGGCTAACATAACGTCCAGACACAAAAAGTGTTTTATTGATGATCCGTACAAAATCAGGACGAAAAGGCGAATCGTATGACCGATATCGCGTATTCCGTGAAAAAATACGTCCATTCGTTCGAACGCACTTTTTCACGGACAACGTGAAAAATGCGTTCGTCTGACCCTAGCCTTAGACTGCTGTGCGCTACCTGAAGCGTAGAGTGGAGAAAAGTCCCCGTGTGACTGCTGAGGAACTGAGAAAAGATTTGTCAGATGTGGGTACTGAAGTTTCAGCTCAGACAATATGGCGCACACTGCGTAATGAAGGCCTCCATGCCAGAACTCCCAGGCGCACCCCCTTGCTGTCTCCAAAGAATAAGAAGAGTCGACTGCAGTATGTCAAAAGTCATGTGGACAAACCACAGAAGTTTTGGGATAGTGTTCTGTGGACTGATGAAACAAAATTAGAACTGTTTGGGCCCATGGATCAACGCTATGTTTGGAGGAGGAAGAACAAGGCCTATGAAGAAAAGAACACCTTGCCTACTGTGAAGCATGGCGGGGGGTCAATCACGCTTTGGGGCTGTTTTGCTTCTGCAGGTACAGGGAAGCTTCAGCGTGTGCAAGGTACCATGAATTCTCTTCAGTACCAGGAGATATTGGATGACAATGTGATGCAGTCCGTCACAAACCTGAGGCTTGGGAGACGTTGGACCTTTCAACAGGACAATGATCCCAAGCATACCTCCAAGTCCACTAGAGCATGGTTGCAGATTAAAGGCTGGAACATTTTGGAGTGGCCATCGCAGTCATCTGACTTAAATCCGATTGAGAACCTCTGGTGGGACTTAAAGAAAGCAGTTGCAGTGCGCAAGCCTAAGAATGTGACTGAACTGGAGGCTTTTGCCCATGACGAATGGGCGAGGATACCCGTAGATCACTGCAAGACACTTGTGTCAAGCTATGCTTCACGTTTAAAAGCTGTTATAACTGTAAAAGGATGTTGTACTAAGTACTAAGATTGAATGTCACTTGGGGGTTGAATAAAACTGATAATGATGTGAGCACAGAAAAGACATTTGTGCTTATTTCATTATAAATGTTATGTTATATTTGTCTGACCTACACGTGCCTCTTTGATTTAATTGTAAGCAAGATGACTGAATGATCAAAATCAATGTCAAACTGGCCAAAACACTCAATTTCAGTGGGGGTTGAATAATTTTGAACACAACTGTATACGGGGTATTCAGTCACTGCACTATATATGGGGTATTCAGTCACTGCGCTATATGGGGTATTCAGTCGCTGCACTATATACGGGGTATTCAGTCACTGCACTATATATACGGGGTATTCAGTCACTGCGCTATATATACGGGGTATTCAGTCACTGCACTATATATACGGGGTATTCAGTCACTGCGCTATATATATGGGGTATTCAGTCACTGCTCTATATATACGGGGTATTCAGTCACTGTGTTGTATCATGGGGTTGGTATATCTTGGTGTGCTCTGTCTGTCTGTGTCGCGTGTAACGTGTTTCTGTCTGTTTTGCAGCTTTATGAGTTGGACGATGATCCCAAGCGCAAGGAATTCCTGGACGACCTGTTCAGCTTCATGCAGAAAAGAGGTGAGCGTGTCCTGAGCATGTGCAAACAGCCCACTAACGACATGACAACACGCCAACAGCCCACTAACAACACGGCGACGCACAAACAGCCCGCTGATAACACGACGACACGCAAACCGCACGCTAATAACATGACAGCGCGCAAACAGCCCGCTTACAACATGAAAATGTGCAAACAGCCCGCTAACAAAATGACAACGTGCAAACAGCCCGCTAACATGACAACGCACAAACAACCCGCTAACAACATGACAACTCGCAAACAGCCTGCTAACATGACAACGCGCAAACAGCCCACTAACATCATGACAACGCGCAAACAGCCCGCTAACAACATGACAACGCACAGCCTGCTAACAACATGACGATGCACAAACAGCCCGCTAACAACATGACATCGCACAGCCTGCTAACAACATGACGATGCACAAACAGCTCGCTAACAACATGACAACGCACAGCCTGCTAACAACATGACGATGCACAAACAGCTCGCTAACAACATGACAACGCACAGACTGCTAAAATGACAACATGCAAACCGCCCGCTAACATGACGACGCACAAACAGCCCGCTATATCATGACGATGCAAACAGCCCGCTAACATCATGACAATGCACAGCCTGCTAACAACCTGCAAACAGCCCGCTACCATGACAACACGCAAACAGCCCGCTAACAACATGATAACGCGCAAACAGCTCGCTAAAATGACAACATTCAAACAGCCCGCTAACATCATGACAACACACAGCCTGCTAACAACATGACGATGCACAAACAGCCCGCTGTCAACATGACAACGCACAGCCTGCTAAAATGACAATATGCAAACCGCCCGCTAACATGACGACACACAAACAGCCCGCTAACAACATGACAACGCGCAAACAGCCTGCTTACAACATGACAACCTGCAAACAGCCCGCTAACAACATGACAACACGCAAACAGCCCGCTAACATGACAACGTTCAAACAGCCTGCTAACATGACAAAGCGGAAACAGCCCGCTAACATGACAACGTACAAACAGCCCGCTAACATGACAAAGCGGAAACAGCCCGCTAATATGACAACTCGCAAACAGCCCAATGACAACGTGCAAACAGCCCGATAACAACATAACGCGCAAACAACCCGCTAACATGACAACGCACAAACAGCCCACTAACATCATGACAACGCGCAAACAGCCCGCTAACAACATGACAACGCACAGCCTGCTAACAACATGACGATGCACAAACAGCCCGCTAACAACATGACATCGCACAGCCTGCTAACAACATGACGATGCACAAACAGCTCGCTAACAACATGACAACGCACAGCCTGCTAACTACATGACGATGCACAAACAGCTCGCTAACAACATGACAACGCACAGACTGCTAAAATGACAACATGCAAACCGCCCGCTAACATGACGACGCACAAACAGCCCGCTAATATCATGACGATGCAAACAGCCCGCTAACATCATGACAATGCACAGCCTGCTAACAACCTGCAAACAGCCCGCTACCATGACAACACGCAAACAGCCCGCTAACAACATGATAACGCGCAAACAGCTCGCTAAAATGACAACATTCAAACAGCCCGCTAACATCATGACAACACACAGCCTGCTAACAACATGACGATGCACAAACAGCCCGCTGTCAACATGACAACGCACAGCCTGCTAAAATGACAATATGCAAACCGCCCGCTAACATGACGACACACAAACAGCCCGCTAACAACATGACAACGCGCAAACAGCCTGCTTACAACATGACAACCTGCAAACAGCCCGCTAACAACATGACAACACGCAAACAGCCCGCTAACATGACAACGTTCAAACAGCCTGCTAACATGACAAAGCGGAAACAGCCCGCTAACATGACAACGTACAAACAGCCCGCTAACATGACAAAGCGGAAACAGCCCGCTAATATGACAACTCGCAAACAGCCCAATGACAACGTGCAAACAGCCCGATAACAACATAACGCGCAAACAACCCGCTAACATGACAACGCACAAACAGCCCACTAACAACATGACAACACACAAACAACCCGCTAACATGACAGTGCACAAACAACCCGCTAACATGACAATGCACAAACAGCCCGCTAACAATATGACAACGCGCAAACAGCCCGCTAACATGACAACGCACAAACAGCCCACTAACAACATGACAACACACAAACAACCCGCTAACAACATGACAGTGCACAAACAACCCGCTAACAACATGACAGTGCACAAACAACCCGCTAACAACATGACAATGCACAAACAGCCCGCTAACAATATGACAACGCGCAAACAGCCCGCTAACAACATGACAATGTACAAACGGCCCGCTAACCAGATGACAACGCACAAACAACCCGCTAACAACATGACAACGTACAAACGGCCCGCTAACCAGATGACAACGCGCAAACAGCCCGCTAATAACATGACAACGCACAAACAACCCGCTAACAACATGACAACATACCAGGGAACATGTCAGCAGCCTGGGAACATGTTTATGGGTGCTCGGTTACACGGCAACGACTGACTTCTATTTTTCAGTAATATAATAGTAGAGTTTAAAATTAATTTAAGAATGGTGAGGGTACCGTGTGTGTGTGCTGGTGTGGACGCAGTGCCGTGTGTGTGTGCTGGTGTGGACGCAGTGCCGTGTGTGTGGGCTGGTGTGGACGCAGTGCCGTGTGTGTGGGCTGGTGTGGACGCAGTGCCGTGTGTGTGGGCTGGTGTGGACGCAGTGCCATGTGTGTGGTGGATGCAGTGCCGTGTGTGTGGGCTGGTGTGGACGCAGTGCCGTGTGTGTGGGCTGGTGTGGACGCAGTGCCGTGTGTGTGGTGGATGCAGTGCCTTGTGTGTGGGCTGGTGTGGACGCAGTGCCGTGTGTGTGGGCTGGTGTGGACACAGTGCCGTGTGTGTGTGTGCTGGTGTGGACGCAGTGCCGTGTGTGTGGGCTGTGTGGACGCAGTGCCGTGTGTGTGGGCTGGTGTGGACGCAGTGCCGTGTGTGTGGGCTGGTGTGGACACAGTGCCGTGTGTGTGGGCTGGTGTGGACGCAGTGCCGTGTGTGGGCTGGTGTGGACGCAGTGCCGTGTGTGTGTGCTGGTGTGGACGCAGTGCCGTGTGTGTGGGCTGGTGTGGAAGCAGTGCCGTGTGTGTGGGCTGGTGTGGACGCAGTGCCGTGTGTGTGGGCTGGTGTGGACGCAGTGCCGTGTGTGTGGGCTGGTGTGGACGCAGTGCCGTGTGTGTGGGCTGGTGTGGACGCAGTGCCGTGTGTGTGTGCTGGTGTGGACGCAGTGCTGTGTGTGTGTGCTGGTGTTGACGCAGTGTCGTGTGTGTGGTGGATGCAGTGCCTTGTGTGTGGGCTGGTGTGGACGCAGTGCCGTGTGTGTGGTGGATGCAGTGCCTTGTGTGTGGGCTGGTGTGGATGCAGTGCCGTGTGTGTGGGCTGGTGTGGACGCAGTGCCGTGTGTGTGGTGGATGCAGTGCCGTGTGTGTGGGCTGGTGTGGACGCAGTGCCGTGTGTGTGGTGGATGCAGTGCCTTGTGTGTGGGCTGGTGTGGACGCAGTGCCGTGTGTGTGGGCTGGTGTGGACGCAGTGCCGTGTGTGTGGTGGATGCAGTGCCTTGTGTGTGGGCTGGTGTGGACGCAGTACCGCGTGTGAATCACCTGTCAGTCTCTCGTCTGCGCCGTTACTATTCCCCTCCGTTTCCCAACCCATGGCATAAAGGGTTAAATGCAGATGCTTTTTTATTTTAAAAAAAAACAAACCTTCTCACTTTAAATGATTTTTTTCTCCATTGTTTGTGCAGGCGACATTATGTATTAGATTATTCCGGGGTGGCGAGGGTTAATCATGGGATTATCTGACCGCACTGCAAACAGTCGCCTTCCCAGGGCCCGGGCTGTTTGCTTTTCACAGACCCGTCAATGGACGGATGAGAGTGATGTGGGCGGCTCCCTGACGCGGCGTCCATCATCACTGGGTGAGGTGGGTGCAATCCAGCCCTGCTGTTTACCTCTGTGGGGACCGGATCTGCACCAAATGGATTAATAACGGCTGCTTGTAAACAGGTGTAGTGTGCACGCACCAGAATGAGCACCTGCTGCATGGAGGGGCCGGTGTCACTCACCCCACGTTGAGGGACCGTTGGCAGACTCACCCCGTGCTGAGGGGCCGGTGACAGACTCACCCCGTGCTGAGGGGCCAGTGACAGATTCACCCTGCGCTGAGGGGCCGGTGACAGACTCACCCCGCGCTGAGGGGCCGGTGGCAGACTCACCCCGCGCTGAGGGGCCGGTGGCAGACTCACCCCACGCTGAGGGGCCGGTGGCAGACTCACCCCGCGCTGAGGGGCCGGTGGCAGACTCACCGCGATGAGGGGCCGGTGGCAGACTCACCCCATGCTGAGGGGCCAGTGGGTCCAGGGCCAGTGCTAGAATATTTGGACCGTAGGCAAGACCAGCTACTTGCGCCCCCCCCTCAAAAAAATTAACTGTTAAAATGCGAAGGGGAACACACACTGTGCGCGCGGGGGGGCACCCACTGTGCGCACTAACACACACACACTGCGGGACTGACACACACTGTGCACGACGGACACACACGGTTGTTCTTTGCCCATCTTACCCCGCCGCTGGTCGGGCCCAGGATCGGTCTGTACCTCTTTCTTTTCCTCTGCCTCTTTCTTTTCCTCTGCCTCTTTCTTTTCCCTCTGCCTCTTTCTTTTCCTCTGCCTCTTTTTCCTCTGCCTATATTTTTTCCCTCTGCCTCTTTTTTTTCCTCTGCCTCTTTCTTTTCCTCTGCCTCTTTCTTTTCCCCTGCCTCTTTCTTTTCCTCTGCCTCTATTTTTTCCCTCTGCCTCTTTTTTTCCCTCTGCCTCTTTTTTTTCCTCTGCCTCTTTCTTTCCCTCTGCCTCTTTTTTTCCCCTCTGCCTCTTTTTTTCCCCTCTGCCTCTTTTTTCCCCTCTGCCTCTTTTTTTTTCTCTGCCTCTTTCTTTCCCTCTGCCTCTTTTTTTCCCCTCTGCCTCTTTTTTTCCCTCTGCCTCTTTTTTTTCCCTCTGCCTCTTTTCCCTCTGCCTCTTTTTCCTCTGCCTCTTTTCCCTCTGCCTCTTTTCCCTCTGCCTCTTTTCCCTCTGCCTCTTTTCCCTCTGCCTCTTTTTCCTCTGCCTCTTTTCCCTCTGCTTCTTTCTTTTCCCTCTGCCTCTTTTTTTCCCTCTGCCTCTTTTTCCTCTGCCACTTTTTCCTCTGCCACTTTTGCCTCTGCCTCTTTCTTTTCCCTCTGCCACTTTTCCCTCTGCCTCTTTTTTTTCCCTCTGCCTCTTTTTTTCCCTCTGCCACTTTTTCCTCTGCCTCTTTTTCCTCTGCCTCTTTTTCCTCTGCCTCTTTTTCCTCTGCCTCTTTTTCCCCTGCCTCTTTTTCCCCTGCCTCTTTTCCCTCTGCCTCTTTTCCCTCTGCCTCTTTTCCCTCTGCCTCTTTTCCTCTGCCTCTTTTTCCTCTGCCTCTTTTCCCTCTGCCTCTTTTCCCTCTGCCTCTTTTCCCTCTGCCTCTTTTTCCTCTGCCACTTTTTCCTCTGCCTCTTTTCCCTCTGCCTCTTTTCCCTCTGCCTCTTTTCCCTCTGCCACTTTTGCCTCTGCCTCTTTCTTTTCCCTCTGCCACTTTTCCCTCTGCCTCTTTTTCCCCTGCCTCTTTTCCCTCTGCCTCTTTTCCCTCTGCCTCTTTTCCCTCTGCCTCTTTTCCCTCTGCCTCTTTCTTTTCCCTCTGCCTCTTTTTCCTCTGCCACTTTTGCCTCTGCCTCTTTCTTTTCCCTCTGCCTCTTTCTTTTCCTCTGCCTCTTTTTTTCCCCCTGCCTCTCTTTTTCCTCTGCCTCTTTTTCCCTCTGCCACTTTTTCCTCTGCCTCTTTTTCCTCTGCCTCTTTTTCCTCTGCCACTTTTTCCTCTGCCACTTTTTCCTCTGCCACTTTTGCCTCTGCCTCTTTCTTTTCCCTCTGCCTCTTTTTCCCTCTGCCTCTTTTCCCTCTGCCTCTTTTCCCTCTGCCTCTTTTTCCTCTGCCACTTTTTCCTCTGCCTCTTTCTTTTCCCTCTGCCTCTTTTCCCTCTGCCTCTTTTCCCTCTGCCTCTTTTCCCTCTGCCTCTTTTTCCTCTGCCTCTTTCTTTTCCCTCTGCCTCTTTTCCCTCTGCCACTTTTTCCTCTGCCTTTTTTCCCTCTGCCTCTTTTCCCTCTGCCTCTTTTCCCTCTGCCACTTTTTTCTCTGCCTCTTTCTTTTCCCTCTGCCTCTTTTCCCTCTGCCACTTTTTCCTCTGCCACTTTTTCCTCTGCCACTTTTGCCTCTGCCTTTCTTTTCCCTCTGCCACTTTTCCCTCTGCCTCTTTTTCCCCTGCCTCTTTTCCCTCTGCCTCTTTTCCCTCTGCCTCTTTTCCCTCTGATTCTTTTCCCTCTGCCTCTTTTCCCTCTGCCTCTTTCTTTTCCCTCTGCCTCTTTTTCCCCTGCCTCTTTTTCCTCTGCCACTTTTGCCTCTGCCTCTTTCTTTTCCCTCTGCCACTTTTCCCTCTGCCTCTTTCTTTTCCTCTGCCTCTTTTTTTCCCCCTGCCTCTTTTTTTCCCCTGCCTCTTTTTCCTCTGCCTCTTTTTCCCTCTGCCTCTTTTTCCCTCTGCCTCTTTTTCCTCTGCCTCTTTTTTTCCTCTGCCTCTTTCTTTTCCCTCTGCCTCTTTCTTTTCCACTGCCTCTTTCTTTTCCACTGCCTCTTTTTTTTCCCCTGCCCCTTTTTTTTCCCCTGCCCCTTTTTGTTCCCTCTGCCGCTTTTCCCTCTGCCGCTTTTCCCTCTGCCGCTTTTTCCTCTGCCTCTTTTCCCTCTGCCTCTTTTCCCTCTGCCTCTTTTCCCTCTGCCTCTTTTCCCTCTGCCTCTTTTTACTCTGCCACTTTTTACTCTGCCACTTTTTACTCTGCCACTTTTTACTCTGCCTCTTTCTTTTCCCTCTGCCTCTTTTTCCTCTGCCTCTTTCTTTTCCTCTGCCTCTTTCTTTTCCCTCTTTCTTAGAATGCCCAATAATATCCTGCCTTTTTGTATTAGGATGCCCAGGAATAACACGTCTCTCTGTATTAGAATGCCCTGTAATAACCTGTCTCCCTGTATTAGAATGCCCAGCAATAACGTGTCTTTCTGAATTAGAATGCCCAGAAATAACGTGTCTCTGTATTAGAATTTATTTATTTATAAAGGATTTTACCAGGAAGGATACATTGAGATTTCTCTCGTTTTCAAGTATCTCCTGGGTTCAAGAAACATTGAAGTGTTACAGAAATACAAAATAGTAAAATGCAAGATATTAACACAAAACAAATATACAGATTAACAGAAAATAAATATGTAGGAAATATAGTCACTGTTACATGTTTACAGGTGCATTCTGTATATAGTCATTATGTTACATGTTTACAGGCGCATTCTATATATAGTCACTATGTTACATGTTTATAGGCGCATTCTATATATAGTCACTGTGTTACATGTTTACAGGTGCATTCTATATATAGTCATTATGTTACATGTTTACAGGCGCATTCTATATATAGTCACTATGTTACATGTTTACAGGTGCATTCTATATATAGTCACTGTGTTACATGTTTACAGGCACATTCTGTATATAGTTACATGTTTACAGGCGCATTCTGTATATAGTCACTATGTTACATGTTTACAGGCGCATTCTGTATATAGTCACTATGTTACATGTTTACAGGCGCATTCTGTATATAGTCACTATGTTACATGTTTACAGGTGCATTCTGTATATAGTCACTGTGTTACATGTTTACAGGCGCATTCTGTATATAGTCACTGTGTTACATGTTTACAGGTGCATTCTGTATATAGCCACTGTGTTACATGTTTACAGGCGCATTCTGTATTGAGGTATGTTAATAGAGATCTCTTAAGTGACTTTAGACTGGGGGAAGATTTGATGGTGTCTGGGAGGTTATTCCATAATTGTGGTGCTCTGTAGGAAAATGAGGATGGAGCCACTTTCTTTTTGTATTGTGGTATTGCAAGTAAGGTGCAGGTCCTGGATCGGAGGTTATAGGATGAGGGAACTGCTGGGGGAAGCAGTCTATTCAGGTAGGGTGGTAACTAGCTTCCCAGAAAAGCTCTTAAACACCAGGTTGGAAAGGTGAAGGGTGCGTCTAGAGTCCAGTGATGGCCAGTTTAGCTCTTTTAACATGTCACAATGGTGGGTCATGTAGTTACATTGTAGCACAAAGTGGCAGAATGAGTTATACAATGTAGTAAGTTTCTGAAGGTGTGTTTGCGGGGCGGCTGCATACACTACATCTCCGTATTCAATAGCCGGCATAAGCATTTGTTGTACAATCTGCTTTGTTACCGCGGGGCTCAGGCAGAATTTGTTTCTGTACAGGGCACCTAATTTGGGGTAAAGTTTAGATGAGAGTTTTTCGATGTGGGGCCAAAGGATAGATTTGGGTCTAACCACATACCTAGATATTTGAGAGAAGTGACTGTGGTCAACGTGCCATTTGATCTTGTCCCCACACATAGATGGGGTGTTTGCAATTTGTGTAGTTTAGGTTTTGTTCCAAAGAGCATTGTAACAGTTTTGTCAGTATTTAGAAAAAGTTTGTTATCTTTGATCCACTTTTCTACCCCTGTGAATTGTTCTTGCAGCACGGCCTCCAGCTGTGGGAGATTTGGTATGCTGGTATAGATTACGGTGTCGTCTGCGTACATGTGTACAGTTGAGGCTTTGCAGACGTTGGGCAGATCATTTATGAATATTGTGAATAGCAGGGGGCCGAGTATTGAGCCTTGGGGTACACCGCAAGTGACTGGGAGGGGGAGGGAAGTGCTGTCAGAAATGGACACATATTGCGACCGATCAGACACATATGATTGAAACCAGGTTAGCGTGCGATCACCAATACCAGAGTTTTTAAGTTTTTGTAATAAGATGCCATGATCTACTGTGTCAAAGGCCTTGGCGAAATCAAGGAAGATGCTCCAGTTAGGTTTCCTTGTTCCATCCCAGCTTGGATATCATTGGAAACTTTTAAAAGGGCAGTTGTGGTTGAATGATTTGGACGGAAGCCGGATTGATCTGGGGTTAAATAATTCCAATACTGATAGTAATCGCGTAATTAGTGTAAACACATTTTTCCAGAATTTTTGACATTACAGGAAGCAATGATATTGGACTGTAGTTGGATACCAAAGTATTGTCTCCACTTTTATGGATAGGTACCACTCTCGCAGTTTTCCAGAGTTTGGGTATATATCCAGTCACCAGTGATTCATTGATTAGGGTTGCGACAGGTTTTGCAATTGCCGGCGCGCTGATTTTCAGCAGCATTGCTGGGATTTGGTCAGGTCCTGACTGGTGTTTCATTTTTTGGTTACAGAGAAGTTTAGTAATGGCACTGACAGGCACTGGTCTAAAACTGAATTTCCCTTTGATACAGAGTTTTTGCACAGTTGGAAGGATCTGACTTGTGTGCTGACTTACTGAATGTGTTTCAGTTGCTAGCTTAGCAATCAGGGTGTTGGCGCATCCAACAAAATAGTTATTAAAGGCATTTGCTACATCTAGGGGGTGTTGCAGGGTTTGGTTGTTTACTTTGACAGCAGCTGGTTGGGAGTGGACAGTGCCTGTCAGTGCCATTACTAAACTTCTCTGTAACCAAAAAATGAAACACCAGTCAGGACCTGACCAAATCCCAGCAATGCTGCTGAAAATCAGCGCGCCGGCAATTGCAAAACCTGTCGCAACCCTAATCAATGAATCACTGGTGACTGGTGATTGTATGTTACTTATGATTCTCCAAAAATTTCTCATGTTTGATATGTTAATGTTTAGATTTTCATTGAAGTATTGGGCTTTAGCCATTTTTTTTTCTTTTTTTTTTTTTTCAGAAAGGATTTTAGCAGGAAGGATACGTTGAGATTTCTCTGGTTTTCAGTATGTCCTGGGTGGCGAGTATGTACCGTTAGGTGTTTTGCCCAAGGACACTTACTGGAGAGGTTGCTCGCTGGAATCGAACCCATGACTCCACAGGCTCCCTCCATGCAGAGCAGTGATGTTGCCTCTACTCCACCCGGCTGGTTTCCCGGCAATAACATGTCTCTCTGTATTATAATGCCCAGCAATAATGGGTATCTCTGTATTAGAATGCCCAGCAATAACGTGCTCTCTGTATTAGAATGCCCAGCAATAACGTGTGTCTCTGTATTAGAATGTCCAGCAATAATGTGTGTCTCTGTATTAGAATGCCCAGGAATAACCTGCCTCTATATTAGCCCTCTGAGCTTCACTGGTATAACATGAGAAGATTCCTAATATGGATACAGCAGAGCCCACCCCCCCTCCCCCGGGCCAGTGTGGTGCTGTATACAGAGCACCCCCCCCCCCCCCCTGCGGTGCTGTATACATAGCTCCTCCTTCAGGCCAGCCTGGTGCTGAATGCAGAACAACCCACCGCACTTGGTGGTGTATACGGAGCACTCCCCCCCCCCCCGTCTGCGGTGCAATACACAGGGGCCCCCGCGGTGCTTTATACAGAGCGCTTCCTCCATACTGCGCGGCTCTGGCTCACTGGAATCTGTTGACTTTTGATTTAATATATTTGCTTTGCAAACTCCATGTAAATGTCCCACGTCACCACGTGTACCGCACCGGCCCTGCCCACTCTGCATGTGATGCACTACTGCTCACGTTGGAATTTCATAGGTTATTATAGCAGATCCAGAAAAGGAAGTTGTGTGCTGGCGCTTAAAAACTTCAAGCAACGTTGGTGTATAAGTAACGTTGATTCAACCCACCTATTTATCTAGTTTATAAATTAGGATAGGGAAGGGTATGACACTACTTTGAGTGTGCTGCTTCACTGGTATATAGTACAACAAAAACTCTCACAAAAGCAATTTGTACCACAAATAATATAAAGAGAACAAGAGTCAACAGATAGCGCAAAGAAAATTCCTCTCATACATACAAGTGTGTATAGTACACTCATATAGTTCGATATTACTTATCGATGTTGCAGAAATGGAGGTTGGAAATGTTCACTGTCCAGGCACAAGAGAGAGGGCAGCAAGTCTCTTTATAGGGGGCAGTGGTCAGTTCAGGATGAATCTTCCAGATAGCCAGCAGTATTCTCCCGTTCCTGTTCTCCTCCCTCTCTTAGGGCACGGTGGGGTTCACTCGAAGAAAGCACAATACAGGCGCTCACATAGCGCAATAACTTCTTACAATAGTAAACATTATAGAAGGTACAGCCAATTGTGCACTCACCGAGGTTAGAGCCTGTCAGATCATTAGGCTCATTTCACACGCATTTCTTCACTGACTGATGAAGGCCTATGGCCGAAACGCGTCTCGGTATATTTTTTGTTTTTATATTGGAATGTATTTTATGCATTACATTTTCTGTAAACTACCTGATGGACTTTATGGATTATTGAGCCATCAGACCTTGGTCTAGCGCATAGAGGGGCTTTTTTTAGGTGTTTTTGCCTTAAAAGAAACACCAATGCGTGTGAAATGAGCCTAATGATCTGACAGGCTCTAACCTTGGTGAGTGCACAATTGGCTGTACCTTCTATAATGTTTACTATTGTAAGAAGTTATTGCGCTATGTGAGCGCCTGTATTGTGCTTTCTTCGAGTGAACCCCACCGTGCCCTAAGAGAGGGAGGAGAACAGGAACGGGAGAATACTGCTGGCTATCTGGTAACACGTGTGTGGTGTGCAGTGTGTCCCGTGTCACGTTCCTGTAGCGCTGCAAGTGAATGAGACAGATCCAGCAGTCAATAAATATTTTAACCTGTGACCATGTCTAGTTCCCACGGGCCCCCCGAACTGCCCCCTCCCTTGTCTAGTTCCCACGGGCCCCTGCACTGCCCCCTCCCTTGTCTAGTTCCCACGGGCCCCTGGAGTCCTACCCCCCTGTCTTGTCACCGCGGGCCTCTGGAGTCCCCCCCTTGTCACTGCAGGCCCCTGGAGTCCCCCCCTGTCACTGCAGGCCCCTGGTGTCCCCCCTTGTCACTGCAGGCCCCTGGAGTCCCCCCCTTTTCACTGCAGGCCCCTGGAGTCCCCCCTTGTCACTGCAGGCCCCTGGAGTCCCCCCTAGTCACTGCAGGCCCCTGGAGTCCCCCCTTGTCACTGCAGGCCCCTGGAGTCCCCCCTTGTCACTGCAGGCCCCCGGAGTCCCCCCCCTTGTCACTGCAGGCCCCCGGAGTCCCCCCTTGTCACTGCAGGCCCCCAGAGTCCCCCTCACTTGTCACTGCAGGCCCCTGGAGTCCCCCCCTTGTCACTGCAGGCCCCTGGATTCCCCCCTTGTCACTGCAGGCCCCTGGAGTTGTCCCCCCTTGTCACCGCAGGCCTCTGGAGTCCCCCCCCCTTTTCACTGCAGGCCCCTGGAGTCCCCCCCTCCCCCCCTTGTCACTGCAGGCCCCTGGAGTCCCCCCCCCTTGTCACTGCAGGCCCCTGGTGTCCCCCCTTGTCACTGCAGGCCCCTGGTGTCCCCCCTTGTCACTGCAGGTCCCTGGAGTCCCCCCCTTGTCACTGCAGGCCCCCGGAGTCCCCCCCTTGTCACTGCAGGCCCCCAGAGTCCCCCTCACTTGTCACTGCAGGCCCCTGGAGTCCCCCCCTTGTCACTGCAGGCCCCTGGAGTCCCCCCCTTGTCACTGCAGGCCCCTGGAGTCCCCCCGCTTGTCACCGCAGGCCCCTGGAGTCCCCCCTTGTCACCGCAGGCCCCTGGAGTCCCCCCCCCTTGTCACCGCAGGCCCCTGGAGTCCCCCCTTGTCACCGCAGGCCCCTGGAGTCCCCCCCCTTGTCACCGCAGGCCCCTGGAGTCCCCCCCTTGTCACCGCAGGCCCCTGGAGTCCCCCCCTTGTCACCGCAGGCCCCTGGAGTCCCCCCCCTTGTCACCGCAGGCCCCTGGAGTCCCCCCACTTGTCACCGCAGGCCCCTGGAGTCCCCCCACTTGTCACCGCAGGCCCCTGGAGTCCCCCCCCCTTGTCACTGCAGGCCCCTGGAGTCGTCCCCCTCCCTTGTCACATGCAGGCCCCTGGAGTCTTCCTCCCTTGTTTTGTCATCACAGGCCCCTGGAGTCCTGCCCCCCTGTCTTGTAAACACGGGGCCCCTGAAGTTCCCCCCTGTCTTGTCACCGCAGGACTCTGGAGTCCCCCCCCTTATCACTGCAGACCCCTAGAGTCCCTCTCCCTTGTCACTGCAGGCCCATAGAGTCCCCCCCTTGTCTTATCACCGCGGGCCCCTGGAGCCCCCCTTGTCTTGTCCTTGTGGGCCCCTGGAATGCCCTCTCCCTTGTTTTGTCCTCGTGGGCCCCTGGAATGCCCTCTCCCTTGTTTTGTCACCGTGGGCCCCTGGAGTCCCCCCCTGTCTTGTCAACGCTGGGCCCCTGGAGTCCCCCCCTGTCTTGTCACCACGGCCCCCTGGAGCCCCCGTCTTGTCACAGTGGGCCCTGGAGTCCCGCCACCTGTCTTGTCAACGCTGGGACCCTGGAGTCCCCCCTGTCTTGTCAACGCTGGGCCCCTGGAGTCCCCCCCTGTCTTGTCACCACGGCCCCCTGGAGCCCCCGTCTTGTCACAGTGGGCCCTGGAGTCCCGCCACCTGTCTTGTCAACGCTGGGACCCTGGAGTCCCCCCTGTCTAGTCACCACAGGGCCCTGGAGACCCCCTCCCTTGTCACCGCAGGCGCATGGAGTCCCCCTCCCTGGAGTCCCCCCAGACGCATTGCCTGGATCAATTAGAGCCTTCCTGCAAGGCAGCGCACCGGCGAGCTGAGCCCATTATGCGGCGCGTGGATTAATGAAGACGTGGCTCGATATCGGCGCACAGCGCGGCCAGAGGTTAATGTGCTGCTAATTAACAGCTAAACCCAGGCGCGCGCCCTCTGACCCCAGGTACTCATCAGCACTCTACATGCTGGGAGTCCATGGCAGTCGGGGATCACAGGTCATACACATAATCCAAAACTTCCCGCGGCACGAGCGCAGCGCCGAAACCCAGCGAAACCAAGGCAGAGCCCGCACTGACATTAGCAGGTCCCCATACTGTGCCGGCTAGAGTAGAGGTAACATCACTGCTCTGCGTGGAGAGAGCCTGTTGAGACACAGGTTTGATCCCAGCAAGAGCACCTCTCCAGTAAGTGTCCTTCGGCGAGACACATAACAGTACATACTCGCCACCCAGGACATACTGAAAACCAGAGAAATCTCAATGTATCCTTCCTGGAAACCAGAGAAATCTCAATGTATCCTTCCTGCTAAAATACTTTATCCAAAAAAAAAAAAAATACTGACAAGTGCAGGAGGAGGAGGTGCTGAGTTCAGGTATCGGAGGAGGTGCTGAGTTCAGGTATCGGAGGAGGTGCTGAGTTCAGGTATCGGGGAGGAGGTGCTGAGTTCAGGTATCGAGAAGGAGGAGGTGCTGAGTTCAGATATCGGGGAGGAGGAGGTGCTGAGTTCAGGTATCGGGGAGGAGGAGGTGCTGAGTTCAGGTATCGGGGAGGAGGTGCTGAGTTCAGAGGTATCGGGGAGGAGGAGGTGCTGAGTTCAGGAATCGGGGAGGAGGAGGTGCTGAGTTCAGGAATCGGGCAGGAGGAGGAGGTTGCTGAGTTCAGGTATCGGGAGGAGGAGGTGCTGAGTTCAGGTATCGGGGAGGAGGAGGTGCTGAATTCAGGTATCGAGAAGGAGGAGGTGCTGAGTTCAGATATCGGGGAGGAGGAGGTGCTGAGTTCAGGTATCGGGGAGGAGGAGGTGCTGAGTTCAGGTATCGGGGAGGAGGAGGTGCTGAGTTCAGGTATCGGGGAGGAGGAGGTGCTGAGTTCAGGTATCGGGGAGGAGGAGGTGCTGAGTTCAGGTATCGGGGAGGAGGAGGTGCTGAGTTCAGGTATGGGGAAGAGGAGGTGCTGAGTTCAGGTATCGGGGAGGAGGAGGTGCTGAGTTCAGGTATCAGAGAGGAGGAGGAGGTGCTGAGTTCAGGTATCAGGGAGGAAGAGGTGCTGAGTTCAGGTATCAGGGAGGAAGAGGTGCTGAGTTCAGGTATCGGGGAGGAGGAGGTGCTGAATTCAGGTATCAGGGAGGAGGTGCTGAGTTCAGGTATCGGGGAGGAGGAGATGCTGAGTTCAGGTATCGGGGAGGAGGAGGTGCTGAGTTCAGGTATCTGAGAGGAGGAGGTGCTGAGTTCAGGTATCGGAGAGGAGGAGGAGGTGCTGAGTTCAGATATCGGGGAGGAGAAGGAGGTGCTGAGATCAGGTATCTGGGAGGAGGAGGTGCTGAGTTCAGGTATCAGGGAGGAAGAGGTGCTGAGTTCAGGTATCGGGGAGGAGGAGGTGCTGAGTTCAGGTATCGGAGGAGGAGGTGCTGAGTTCAGGTATCGAGGAGGAGGTGCTGAGTTCAGGTATCGGGGGGGAGGAGGTGCTGAGTTCAGGTATCGGGGAGGAGGAGGTGCTGAGTTCAGGAATCGGGGAGGAGGAGGTGCTGAGTTCAGGTATTGGGGAGGAGGAGGTGCTGAGTTCAGGTATTGGGGAGGAGGTGCTGACTTCAGGTATCGGGGAGGAGGTGCTGAATTCAGGTATCAGGGAGGAGTGCTGAGTTCAGGTATCGGGAGGAGGAGATGCTGAGTTCAGGTATCGGGGAGGAGGAGGTGCTGAGTTCAGGTATCTGAGAGGAGGAGGTGCTGAGTTCAGTATCGGAGAGGAGGAGGAGTGCTGAGTTCAGATATCGGGGAGGAGAAGGAGGTGCTGAGATCAGGTATCTGGGAGGAGGAGGTGCTGAGTTCAGGTATCAGGGAGGAAGAGGTGCTGAGTTCAGGTATCGGGGAGGAGGAGGTGCTGAGTTCAGGTATCGGAGGAGGAGGTGCTGAGTTCAGGTATCGGAGGAGGAGGTGCTGAGTTCAGGTATCGGGGGGGAGGAGGAGGTGCTGAGTTCAGGTATCGGGGAGGAGGAGGTGCTGAGTTCAGGAATCGGGGAGGAGGAGGTGCTGAGTTCAGGTATTGGGGAGGAGGAGGTGCTGAGTTCAGGTATTGGGGAGGAGGTGCTGACTTCAGGTATCGGAGGAGGAGGAGGTGCTGACTTCAGGTATCGGAGGAGGAGGTGCTGAGTTCAGGTATCGGGGAGGAGGAGGTGCTGAGTTCAGGTATCGGGGAGGAGGAGGTGCTGAGTTCAGGTATCGGGGAGGAGGAGGTGCTGAGTTCAGGAATCGGGCAGGAGGAGGAGGTGCTGAGTTCAGGTATTGGGCAGGAGGTGCTGACTTCAGGTATCGGGGTGGAGGAGGAGGTGCTGAGTTCAGGTATCAGGAGGAGGAGGTGCTGAGTTCAGGTATCAGGAGGAGGAGGACGATGATGTGCCGAGTTCAGGTATCAGGAGCAGGAGGATGTGCTGAGTTCAGGTATCAGGAAGAGGATAACGTGCTGAGTTCAGAGTAAGAGGAGGAGCTGCGTTTTGATATTAGGGGGTTACTAGGACGTGCTGAGTTCATCTATTTTGGAGGGGGACGTGCCGAGTTCATCTATTTTGGAGGGGGACGTGCCGAGTTCATCTATTTTGGAGGGGGACGTGCCGAGTTCATCTATTTTGGAGGGGGACGTGCTGAGTTCATCTATTTTGGAGGGGGACGTGCTGAGTTCAGGTAATGGTAATGATTAGGGATAGACCAATATCATTTTTTCAGGGCCCATAGCCGATATTTGGTGCCGATATTCCATAAATTTATAGTTGTGGGAAAAAAAGCACAAATCTGACATTATGCCATTAACATTTAAACATTGCACCACGTCCACTTCATTTATTCAATTGAATAAGAATTTTTTATTTAAACTTTTATCTTTACAATCAATCAGACGGTGTCTTTGGCTTTCTGAAAGATCCCTCATATTACCCTGTGTGTAAGTGGTTCAGTTCAGCAAGCTTGGCCCTCCAAGGGTTATATTACAAAGTTGGTGCTAACTTAACCAAAGCTGTTGTAAACTTAAACAACCCCATAGACTATAATGGCTCTGGGAAGTTTACTCGCGCTCTGGTTAAGTTAAGTTAGCAGTGACTTTGTAATATCGCCCCACATGTTTTGGAATTACATCTCCCATGATGCTCAGCTTCTCATTAGGTTCTTGGAGCCTCATGGGAAATCCAGTTCCAAAACATCTGGAGGGCCCAGGTTGGTGACCCCTGCCGTAGGAAATAGACCCTGCATCTCCTGTATAGGGAATTCCCTGCCAGATGGTATGGAAGCCCCATTTCTGTTGTCATCACACTCATGCGCAATACGGTCAGTGAGCAGGGGTCGTTCTGCAGTGACGGCTTACAGCCTGATGTGGGAGAAGCCCCAGATTCACACAGTTCTGTGGGATCTTGTGTGTCGCAGCTGCAGTGAAACAACTTGTCCAATTATCGGCAAATAAAATGCCGATACCGATATCCGTAATTTTCTGAATATCGGCAGCTGATCATCGGCAAAACCGATATATATCGGTCTATCCCTAGTAAAGAGGAGAAGAATGTGTTGTGTTTAGGTATTTGGAAGGAGGACATGCTGAGTTCAGACAGTGGGGAGGAGCAGGACGTGCTGCACTCGGGCATCGAAGAGAAGGGGGACATGTTGAGCTGGTTGTTGTGAAGGCGTAAGACCTGCTGAATTCAGTGGCGAGGAAGGGGACGTGCTAAGTTCAGGTATCCGAGAGGAGGAGGACGATGTGCTGAGTTCCGGTGAGGAATGGGACACACTGAGTTCCCATGGCGGGGAGAAGGGCAACGTGCGGAGTTCCCGTGGCGGTGAGGAGGACGTGCTGAGTTCCCGTGGCAGTGAGGAGGTAAACGTGCTGAGTTTCATTGTGGGTGAGGAGGAATATTCTGTGCAATCTCTCCCAGATAGTTGCCCTCTGTCCTGGAGGTTTGCGGCCCATGTCGGGGCCCTCTTCGTTGTAAAAGCAGATTACCTGCATTGGCCGCGTATTTTCTTCTCGTCTCTCCTCACTTATCATGCGCGTCCGCAGCGTCAAAAACCACTAATGAAGCAAATTGACAGAAATAACGATCCCCCCCCCCATTCCGGTGACAATTCGCATCACATCTGCAGGAAAATCAATCGCATCGATTTCCATTGTGTTTCCTTATTTGTTTTCCTTCTCCTCCCAAATCAGCTACGTGTGCTCAGCGCCTGCACGCCACCCCTCAATTACCAGCCGGAAGGCCCCCGGGACTCAGGCCGGAACCTCCCCCCCACTGGCATAGGCCAGGACCCCCACCCACTGACGCAGCCTGGGACCCCCCCCAACTGACACAAGCTGGGACCCCCCCAACTGACACAGGCCGGGACCCCCCCACTGACACAGGCCGGGACCCCCCCACTGACACAGGCCGGGACCCCCCCAACTGACATAGGCGGGGACCCCCCCCCCACTGACACAGGCCAGGACCACCCCCCCCCGACACAGGCCGGGAGGGACCCCCCCACTGACACAGGCCGGGCCCCAGGGCTGCACACTGTCTCTCCTCTGCCAGGCCCAGGTTCTCGATGTGCCCGTTTCACACCCGTTAACCGCAGAGGAGATCCTGCCACGGGTTATTCATTGTTCTGACGGAACTGAATTAACCGAAGCCGGGTGCTTCATGGATCAAACAAAACTACCAGTGGCGGGTGAATCACAACTGAGAACGGGACTGGTCAGGCCGAGCAAAAAACACGACAGGTTAATCAAGCAGGCGAATTTATAACGGAGGACGGGACAGATTGCTCGAGGCTGAGGACGGGACAGGTTACTCGAGGCTGAGGACGGGACTGGTTACTCGGGGCTGAGGACGGGACAGGTTGCTCGGGGCTGAGGACGGGACTGGTTGCTCGAGGCTGAGGACGGGACTGGTTACTCGGGGCTGAGGACGGGACAGGTTGCTCGGGGCTGAGGACGGGACTGGTTGCTCGAGGCTGAGGACGGGACTGGTTGCTCGAGGCTGAGGACGGGACTGGTTGCTCGAGGCTGAGGACGGGACAGGTTACTCGGGGCTGAGGACGGGAAAGGTTACTCGGAGCTGAGGACGGGACTGGTTACTCGAGGCTGAGGACGGGACTGGTTACTCGGGGCTGAGGACGGGACAGGTTGCTCGAGGCTGAGGACGGGACTGGTTGCTCGAGGCTGAGGACGGGACAGGTTACTCGGGGCTGAGGACGGGAAAGGTTACTCGGAGCTGAGGACGGGACTGGTTACTCGAGGCTGAGGACGGGACTGGTTACTCGAGGCTGAGGACGAGACTGGTTACTCGGGGCTGAGGACGGGACTGGTTACTCGGGGCTGAGGACGAGACTGGTTACGCGAGGCTGAGGACGAGACTGGTTACGCGAGGCTGAGGACGAGACTGGTTACTCGAGGCTGAGGACGGGACAGGTTACTCGAGGCTGAGGACGAGACTGATTACTCGGGGCTGAGGACGAGACTGGTTACGCGAGGCTGAGGACGAGACTGGTTACTCGAGGCTGAGGACGAGACTGGTTACTCGAGGCTGAGGACGGGACAGGTTACTCGAGGCTGAGGACGGGACTGGTTACGCGAGGCTGAGGACGAGACTGGTTACTCGGGGCTGAGGACGAGACTGGTTACTCGAGGCTGAGGACGAGACTGGTTACTCGGGGCTGAGGACGAGACTGGTTACTCGGGGCTGAGGACGAGACTGGTTACTCGAGGCTGAGGAAGAGACTGGTTACTCGGGGCTGAGGACGAGACTGGTTACTCGGGGCTGAGGACGAGACTGGTTACTCGGGGCTGAGGAAGAGACTGGTTACTCGAGGCTGAGGACGGGACTGGTTACTCGGGGCTGAGGAAGAGACTGGTTACTCGAGGCTGAGGACGGGACAGGTTACTCGAGGCTGAGGACGAGACTGGTTACTCGAGGCTGAGGACGAGACTGGTTACTCGAGGCTGAGGACGGGACAGGTTACTCGAGGCTGAGGACGGGACTGGTTACTCGAGGCTGAGGACGAGACTGGTTACTCGGGGCTGAGGACGAGACTGGTTACTCGAGGCTGAGGACGAGACTGGTTACTCGGGGCTGAGGACGAGACTGGTTACTCGGGGCTGAGGACGAGACTGGTTACTCGAGGCTGAGGACGGGACAGGTTACTCGGGGCTGAGGACGAGACAGGTTACTCGGGGCTGAGGACGGGACTGGTTAATCGACGCAGAGGACAGGACGGGTTAATCGACGCAGAGGACAGGACGGGTTAATCGACGCAGAGGACAGGACGGGTTAATCGACGCAGAGGACATGACAGGTTAATTATAATGGAGGACAGGTTACTTGGAGCTGGGGACAGGACTAATTAATTGCCGCAGAGGACAGGACGGGTTAAACGGGACGTGTTGGCTCGGCCACACAGAAGATTCATGAGTCTTTTGTGATCAGTTCATTATCTCTCTCTCCAGAGCTAATTAACTCCGTCCTCCTTCCCCGGCAGCAGCAGATAAGGCACTAATTAAAGCATCAGACTCCTTCCCCTCCTCATGTACAGCGGCATAAATCAGCCCCCCCCCCCCGCCCGGCGCCCCCTCCGCCCAGCGGCCCCTCCAGCCTCACACTCAATGGACAGATACAATCTGTGGGAGATAAAGGCTGAGAGCCCCATCGATTGGGATGTGGAGGAGCAGAGGGCCGGCGCGGACAGCCTGAATCCAGGGGAACGCAACAATTAAACACAAAGCTTTCCACAACCACATACACCATGTCAGGCTTCATTAAACCCCGCCGCGTGGACACCGCCTGACTCCTGCACTGCCTCACACCCAACACTGGCTGACTCCCAACACTGCCCCAGACCCAACAATGCCCCACACCCAACACTGCCCGACTTCCAACACTGCCCAACACCCAACACTGCCCGATGCCCAACACTGCCTCACACCAACACTGCCTCACACCAACACTGCCCGACTCCCAACACTGCCCGACTCCCAACACTGCCCGACCCCTGCACTGCCCCACCCAAAACTACCCGACTCCCAACAATGCCTCACACCCAACACTGCCCCACACCCACCCTGCCCAAGTCCTACCCTGCCCCACACCCAACACTGCCCAACTCCTCCACTGCCCCACACCCAACACTGCCCAACTCCTCCACTGCCCCACACCCAACACTGTCTGACTCCTCCACTGTACCACACCCAACACTGCCTGACCCTTGCACTGCCCAACACTGCCCGACTCCCAACACTGCCTCATACCCAACACTGGCCAACTCCTCCACTGCCCCACACCCAACACTGCCCAACTCCTCCACTGCCCCACACCCAACACTGCCTGACTCCTCCACTGCCCCACACCCAACACTGCCTGACTCCTCCACTGCCCCACACCCAACACTGCCCGACTCCTCCACTGCCCCACACACAACACTGCCTGACTCCTCCACTGCCCCACACCCAACGCTGCCTGTCTCCTCCACTGCCCCACACCCAACACTGCCTGACTCCTCCACTGCCCCACACCCAACACTGCCCGACTCCTCCACTGCCCCACACCCAACACTGCCCAACTTCTCCACTGCCCCACACCCAACACTGCCTGTCTCCTCCACTGCCCCACACCCAACACTGCCTGACTCCTCCACTGCCCCACACCCAACACTGCCCGACTCCTCCACTGCCCCACACACAACACTGCCTGTCTCCTCCACTGCCTGTCTCCTCCACTGCCCGACTCCCAACACTGCCCGACTCCCAACACTGCCCCACACCCAACACTGCCCGACTCCTCCACTGCCCCACATCCAACACTGCCTGACTCCTCCACTGCCCAACTCCTCCACTGCCCCACACCCAACATTGCCTGACTCCTCCACTGCCCGACTCCTCCACTGCCCCACACTCAACACTGCCTGACTCCTCCACTGCCCGACTCCTCCACTGCCCCACACTCAACATTGCCCGACTCCTCCACTGCCCGACTCCTCCACTGCCCCACACTCAACACTGCCTGACTCCTCCACTGCCCGACTCCTCCACTGCCCCACACTCAACACTGCCTGACTCCTCCACTGCCCGACTCCTCCACTGCCCCACACTCAACATTGCCTGACTCCTCTACTGCCCCACACCCAACACTGCCCGACTCCTGCACTGCCCCACACCAGACACTATCCTATACCTGACACTATCTTGCACCCAGTGCCTTTTTTGCATCAATCTCTATTCTATTCGCAACTCCATCTTACCCCTAACACTATCATGTATCCAACACGGGAATCACCTGAGAGCCATCCTACATCCACCTCTTACTCACCGCACACACTACACCAAGCACCAGCCTATACACAACACTCTCCTGGTCCTGTCCTATACCTGGGACTGTCACCTATGGGGCTGTAATACTCCATACCCATACTGTTCTATACGGCGGGCTCTGTGGCTGTAATACTCAATACTGTTCTATACGGCGGGCTCTGTGGCTGTAATACTCAATACTGTTCTATACGGCGGGCTCTGTGGCTGTGATACTCGATACTGTTCTATACGGCGGGCTCTGTGGCTGTAATACTCAATACTGTTCTATACGGCGGGCTCTGTGGCTGTGATACTCGATACTGTTCTATACGGCGGGCTCTGTGGCTGTAATACTCGATACTGTTCTATACGACAGGCCGTGTGGCTGTAATACTCAATACTGTTCTATACGGCGGGCTCTTGTGGCTGTAATTACTCGAAATACTGCGTTCTGTAACGGCGGGATCTGTCTATACGGCGGGCTCTGTGGCTGTAATACTAGATACTGTTCTGTACGGCGGGCTCTGTGGCTGTAATACTCGATACTGTTCTATACGGCGGGCTCTGTGGCTGTAATACTCGATACTGTTCTATCCCGCGGGCTCTGTGGCTGTAATACTCGATACTGTTCTATACAGCGGGCTCTGTGGCTGTAATACTCGATACTGTTCTATACGGCGGGCTCTGTGGCTGTAATACTCAATACTGTTCTATACCGCGGGCTCTGTGGCTGTAATACTTGATACTGTTTTATACGGCGGGCTCTGTGGCTGTAATACTCGATACTGTTCTATACCGCGGGCTCTGTGGCTGTAATACTCGATACTGTTCTGTACGACAGGCCGTGTGGCTGTAATACTCGATACTGTTCTATACGGCGGGCTCTGTGGCTGTAATACTCGATACTGTTCTATACGGCGGGCTCTGTGGCTGTAATACTCGATACTGTTCTATACGGCGGGCTCTGTGGCTGTAATACTCGATACTGTTCTATACGGCGGGCTCTGTGGCTGTAATACTTGATACTGTTTTATACGGCGGGCTCTGTGGCTGTAATACTCGATACTGTTCTATACCGCGGGCTCTGTGGCTGTAATACTCGATACTGTTCTGTACGACAGGCCGTGTGGCTGTAATACTCGATACTGTTCTATACGGCGGGCCCCATGCTTCCATAACACACTGCTTATAGTGAAGCGACGGCCATATGACTCGTTATTAAACACTATGCCTTTGTCCAAATGAAAGAAACCTGATAGCGCCGAGATGTCCATGTGCTTCGCTTCATGCACCATAAAACTCAAAGAAACGAGAATTAAAACACGCAAATAAACTCGCAGCTCCCTGCAAAACCCTCACAGGCCTAAACAGAGGGTCCCAGAGCAAACTGGAGGCCTGGTGTTACGGGGGGGGGGGAGAGGGAACTGCCGTGACAGTGTGAATCTGCCACCAGCCAGCCCGGTAATGGAATGTGTCACCAGCACGCAAACAGCGATGGTGCATATATAATTTCATAGAATGCAGCCGGGACCGTATGGAGAGAGGGTATAACCCCATGTGATAATGTCCCCTATACAGCCAGGACCGTATGGAGAAAGGGTATAACCCCATGTAATAATGTCCCCTATACAGCCAGGACCGTATGGAGAAAGGGTATAACCCCATGTAATAATGTCCCCTATACAGCCGGGACCGTATGGAGAGAGGGTATAACCCCATGTGATAATGTCCCCTATACAGCCAGGACCGTATGGAGAAAGGGTATAACCCCATGTAATAATGTCCCCTATACAGCCAGGACCGTATGGAGAAAGGGTATAACCCCATGTAATAATGTCCCCTATACAGCCAGGACCGTATGGAGAAAGGGTATAACCCCATGTGATAATGTCCCCTATACAACCAGGACCGTATGGAGAAAGGGTATAACCCCATGTGATAATGTACCCTATACAACCAGGACCGTATGGAGAAAGGGTATAACCCCATGTGATGATGTCCCCTATACAACCAGGACCGTATGGAGAGAAAGTATAACCCCATGTTATACTGTCCCCTATACAGCCAGGACCGTATGGAGAGAGGGTATAACCCCATGTGATAATGTCCGATATACAGCCAGAACCGTATGAAGAGAAAGTATAACCCCATATGATAATGTCCCCTATACAGCCAGGACCGTATGGAGAGAGGGTATAACCCCATGTGATAATGTCCCCTTTACAGCCAGGACTGTATGTAGAAAGGGTATGACCTCATATAATGTCCTCTGTACAGTCAGGACCATATGGAGAAAGGGTATAACCCCATGTAATAATGTCCCCTATACAGCCAGGGCCTTATGAAGAGAGGGTATAACCTCCATGTAATACCGTCCCCTATACAGCCAGGACCACATGGGGGGAGGGTATAACCCCTATGTAATAATGTCGCCTATACAGCCAAGACCGTATGGAGAGAGGGTATACCACCATGCAATGACGTCCCCTACACAGCCAGGACGTTTATAGAGATGGTTTAACCCCATGTGATAATGCCCCCTATACAGCCGGGACCGTATGGAGAGAAGGTATTACCCCTGTGCGAAAACATGATAACATCCCCTGTACAGCCGGGACCGTATGGAGAGAGGGTATAACTGTGCAATAACAGCCCCTATACAGCCAGGACCATATAGAGAGAAGGTATGCCCCCATGTGATAACAACCCCCTATACAGCCGGGACTGTATGGAGAGAGGGTATAACCCCATGTAATAACACCCCCTATACAGCCGGGACCGTACGGAGAGAGGGTATAACCCCATGTAATAACATCCCCTGTACAGCTGGGGCCGTATGGAGAAAGGATATAACCCCATGTAATAACGCCCCCTATACAGCCAGGACCATATGGAGAGAGGGTATAACCCCATGTAATAACATCCCCTGTACAGCTGGGACCATATGGAGAGAGGGTATAACCCCATGTAGTGATGTCCCCTATACAGCCGGGACCGTATGGGGTATAACCCCATGTAATAACATCCCCTGTACAGCTGGGACTGTATGGAGAGAAGGTAAAGCCCCATGTGATAACGTCCCCTATACAGCCGGGACCGTATGGAGAGAGGATATAACCCCATGTGATAACGTCCCCTATACAGCCGGGACCGTATGGAGAGAGGGTATAGCCCCATGTGATAATGTCCCCTATACAGCCGGGACCGTATAGAGAGAGGGTATAACCCCATGTGATAATGTCCCCTATACAGCCGGGACCGTATGGAGAGAGGGTATAGCCCCATGTGATAACGTCCCCTATACAGCCGTGACCGTGTGGAGAGTAGTTGCTGGTCATATCTTTGCCTCCCTTAAACAGTGTTTTTGGGTTCGGCCGCGCCGCGCTCGTGCATTCTTTTCACCCCTCGGGTGCTGTTTAAGTACAGACATTTCTTGTGTCTGAGGAAGCAGCAGCAACATATGGTTCCCAGATCAGAAGCTCGATGCCACGTCACTGGGAATACCTGGAGATATGAGGCATCTGTACGTCACTCGTGTCTTATACTCCCTTTATATACAGGCCTCCCCAGCCCCGCTCCCTCCATCACTGGCTCTGATCCTCTATGGGACTACGTCTGCGACCAGCCGACCACGTCACAAAGCTACACGTTATCATGTTATGCTATAACACCAGTAAACCTTAAGAGTTACACAGTGCTGGAATCACACCAATATATGTTCAGAGTTACACGGTGCTGGAATCACACCAATACATGTTCAGAGTTACACGGTGCTGGAATCACACCAATATATGTTCAGAGTTACACAGTGCTGGAATCACACCAATACATGTTCAGAGTTACACGGTGCTGGAATCACACCAATATATGTTCAGAGTTACACGGTGCTGGAATCACACCAATATATGTTCAGAGTTACACGGTGCTGGAATCACACCAATATATGTTCAGAGTTACACAGTGCTGGAATCACACCAATATATGTTCAGAGTTACACAGTGCTGGAATCACACCAATATATGTTCAGAGTTACACGGTGCTGGAATCACACCAATATATGTTCAGAGTTACACGGTGCTGGAATCACACCAATATATGTTCAGAGTTACACAGTGCTGGAATCACACCAATATATGTTCAGAGTTACACAGTGCTGGAATCACACCAATACATGTTCAGAGTTACACGGTGCTGGAATCACACCAATATATGTTCAGAGTTACACGGTGCTGGAATCACACCAATATATGTTCAGAGTTACACAGTGCTGGAATCACACCAATATATGTTCAGAGTTACACGGTGCTGGAATCACACCAATATATGTTCAGAGTTACACGGTGCTGGAATCACACCAATATATGTTCAGAGTTACACGGTGCTGGAATCACACCAATATATGTTCAGAGTTACACGGTGCTGGAATCACACCAATATATGTTCAGAGTTACACGGTGCTGGAATCACACCAATATATGTTCAGAGTTACACGGTGCTGGAATCACACCAATACATGTTCAGAGTTACACGGTGCTGGAATCACACCAATACATGTTCAGAGTTACACTGTGCAGGAATCACACCAATACATGTTCAGAGTTACACGGTGCTGGAATCACACCAATATATGTTCAGAGTTACACAGTGCTGGAATCACACCAATATATGTTCAGAGTTACACAGTGCTGGAATCACACCAATATATGTTCAGAGTTACACGGCTGGAATCACACCAATATATGTTCAGAGTTACACGGTGCTGGAATCACACCAATATATGTTCAGAGTTACACGGTGCTGGAATCACACCAATATATGTTCAGAGTTACACGGTGCTGGAATCACACCAATATATGTTCAGAGTTACACGGTGCTGGAATCACACCAATATATGTTCAGAGTTACACAGTGCTGGAATCACACCAATATATGTTCAGAGTTACACGGTGCTGGAATCACACCAATATACCTATTCAAAGAAATCCGAATTGTGGCCAAAAGGAAACCGAACAGTGAAATTCAGCGTACCGTTACCTTTCCTGGCCATTCGGCTATTCAGAGAGCAGGCAGTTCGCCAAATGTTGGCGAATTGCCTGCACATATGGTGCCTGTTCGAGGGCAGTGAATCCCCATAGAGAAGCACTGCTTCGTCTATTCAGAGAACACAAACCAGCAGTGAAAAGTTGCCGAATTGCCCTGCTGTTCGGTGGTTTCATTCAACAGATTTATTCAGGCGAATCCCGTAGCCTTCAATGTTACAAATATTCCCGTTTTAATCCAATATCTAATAAACCGTTTATTATTTTATTCTGTAGCAAAAAGTCTATAGATTTTTTTAGGATCTTTAAGGCGTTTTTCCGGATTTGTTTCTTTTTCCTGTAACAGCCCTTTTTATTATCATTCATTGGATTTTATATGTAAATTTCAGACATTTTCGCTCAGTAGTTTCTTTGCAAACAGCGTTTCACTTTTCAAACATTCAAGTGTACTGTTTTAATTTTTATTTCACTCCATTTGTCTGCGATGTCGGCTTTTTCCGGCGGCTGCTCTCTGATCGGTGGCTGCTCTGCGCTCTGATCGGCGGCTGCTAGGGTTTCTCCGGCGTGTTCGGAGGGGTTAATACAGCTGTTTTGCGGTTTTTAGCGCTGTACAATGGGCACAATATAGACAGGGTTGCAATACATTGAACAACCATTGACAAACCAGTACAGGAGGGGGCAAGGGCCCTATTCCCGTGGGAACTCACAATCTAGAAGGGTTGGGGGTGGAAACAGGAGGAGAGGACTGCAAGGTGAGAGTGAGGGACTGCAAGGTGAGAGTGACGGACTGCAAGGTGAGAGTGACGGGCTGCAAGGTGAGAGTGACGGGCTGCAAGGTGAGAGTGACGGGCTGCAAGGTGAGAGTGACGGGCTGCAAGGTGAGAGTGAGGGACTGCAAGGTGAGAGTGAGGGACTGCAAGGTGAGAGTGACGGGCTGCAAGGTGAGAGTGACGGGCTGCAAGGTGAGAGTGACGGACTGCAAGGTGAGAGTGACGGACTGCAAGGCGAGAGTGATGGGCTGCAAGGTGAGAGTGAGGGGCTGCAAGGTGAGAGTGACAGACTGCAAGGCGAGAGTGATTGATGGTTGCGTCAGTGAGTCGGGTGGTCGGCTTCCCTAAATAGGAAGGTCTGTAGGGGAAAGTCTGACAGTACGAGGGAGAGCGTTCCAGAGAGTGGGGGCTGCGCGTGAGAAATCCTGCAGTGTATCATGGGAAGAGGTGATGCGGGGAGAAGCTAGGCACAGGTCACTGTTTGACCTTAGGGAGCGGGCTGGGGTGTATTTGGTGATTACTGAGGACAGGTAGTGGGAGCTGAGTTAGAGACAGAGCGGCGGGTGAGGTGGATGGGGAGCCAGTGAAGGGACTTGCAGAGGGGAGCGGCAGAGACAGAGCGGCGGGTGAGGTGGATGGGGAGCCAGTGAAGGGACTTGCAGAGGGGAGCGGCAGAGACAGAGCGGCGGGTGAGGTGGATGGGGAACCAGTGAAGGGACTTGCAGAGGGGAGCGGCAGAGACAGAGCGCCGGGTGAGTGGATGGGGAGCCAGTGTGAAGGACTTGCAGAGGGGAGCGGCAGAGACAGACGCGGCCGGGTGAGGTGGATTGGGGAGCACAGTGAAGGGACTTGCAGCAGGGGAGCGGCAGAGACAGAGAGCCGCCGCGGTGAGGTGGATGGGAGAGCCAGTGAAGGGACTTGCAGAGGGACGGCAGAGACAGAGCGCCGGTGTGAGGTGGATGGGGAGCCAGTAAAGGGACTTGCAAAGGGGAGCGGCAGAGACAGAGCGCCGGGTGAGGTGGATGGGGAGCCAGTGAAGGGACTTGCAGAGGGGAGCGGCAGAGACAGAGCGCCGGGTGAGATGGATGGGGAGCCAGTAAAGGGAACTTGCAGAGGGGAGCGGCAGAGACAGAGCGCCGGGTGAGGTGGATGGGGAGCCAGTGAAGGGACTTGCAGAGGGGAGCGGCAGAGACAGAGCGCCGGGTGAGATGGATGGGGAGCCAGTAAAGGGACTTGCAGAGGGGAGCGGCAGAGACAGAGCGCCGGGTGAGGTGGATGGGGAGCCAGTGAAGGGACTCGCAGAGATGAATCACACCATATATAGTGTCACAGAGTTACACAGTGCTGGAATTGCTAGTCTTCCACGTGAAATAATGAAATTTCCTAAGGAGCATCTTGATTCTGATCTCAGAAAGGTGGACATGAAAGGGGCTGTGAGGTCTGAGCCCTCCCATGAGCCATTGCTGTGGACGGAGGGGTCAGTGTGCTCCTGTCTGACCTCTGACCCCCAGCATCATTAATCACAACTCACCATGTGTGCCGCCATTCTGTGTGCTGACCGCCTGGTGACCGCGACAGCCAGGACCCAGACTGAAATAAAGTTTTATTAAATCTCATTAAAGTGCACAGCGTCACGGCATCCGTCTGCTTCATCTGCGTCTATGATGGGAAATTCAGTCTGTGGATAAACCTCGGTGTGATGGAAGAGAAGCAGTGAGATAAAACCACAATTCCCATTTACCCCCAAGTACGAGAACCTGTCCCTATTTTGCAAAAATTCCCACCCGCTATCTCTAATATCCATCTTTTTAGGGGCTCCTCCATATATTCAGGGTGTGCGGGTGTTTTTAGGGTCTTCTCCATATATTCAGGGTGTCTTTTTAGGGGCTCCTCCATATATTCAGGGTGTGCGGGTGTCTTTTTAGGGGCTCCTCCATATATTCAGGGTGTGCGGGTGTCTTTTTAGGGGCTCCTCCATATATTCAGGGTGTGTCTCTTTTTAGGGGCTCCTCCATATATTCAGGGTGTGCGGGTGTCTTTTTTAGGTGCTCCTCCATATATTCAGGGTGTGCGGGTGTTTTTAGGGGTTCCTCCATATATTCACATTCGGAGGTTAGTGAATAACCAATTTAATGTCGGGACTGTCACTCAGTATCATCAGGACTATCAGGGTTATTCAGAGAGCCGTGAAAAGCAGGAGAATGACTGGAGAATGGAAAGTTCTAGGTCAAAATAGCCAAACCAGAAAAATTCTCCCATTTATCTCACTTTGCAAATCGGCTATTTCGACCTAGAATTTTGCCATTCTCCAGTCATTCTCCTGCTTTTCACCTCTCTCTGAATAACCCTGGTAGTTTATATAGTAGTAGCACACGCTGCTCTGTTGTCTAAAGTCGATGGGGTGCGAGTGTTAACATGAACCAGGAAAGATTAATTTCTGCAAAAGTTAAAACCTACAAGAAAAGGAACGGGTACTCCCAGTCCTCTCGTATCTCCTTCGATGCTAAGGACGTGTGGGAGACATCCTGTACGTTCCTCTCCTTTCTGCACCCTCTCAAGTGAAGGAATGTTGCCAATTTCACTGGTCTTTGATACATTGTAAAGTTGCAGTCTCTGCTTGTAATCTGGTGAGTAGGTTGATATTCTGGGCAGAGAGCCAGCAGACATAAGTCCGTAGAAAAAAAGCTCATATTGTATAGTGAATATTTCACGTTCCTTAAGATTGACAGAGACAAGAGGCACCTTTTTGGACAGGTCGGAGTCTGCTCTTACTAATTAGGTGTGTTGTCACTTGTTGATATAGAATGCCGGGGATTTTAGATTGGCAAATAAGCATAAATACTGAACCTCTACATAAAATGAGGGGTCTCTTGCCCCCTAAGAAGTAGATGATCACCTTACAAAGAGGTGAAATGCTGCCCCTATGGATGGCAGGGGATAGATTGTCATGATGAGATGTGCTGTGATGTAGCTTGTATCTCATATGCAAGGACAGGGGAATATATACAGTTGTGTTCAAAATTATTCAACCCCAATGCTGTAAAGGGTTTTAGGGAATTTAGTGTACATTTGTAATTGTATTCAGAATGAAATCCTACAAGGACTTTTTAAAGAACCATATGCAACTAAAATGACATCAATTGGTTTTGTAATACAGTAGTAAATGTTTCTTTTGTGAATTCTTCATTGACACAATTATTCAACCCCTTAAAGACTACCACTCTGAAGAACAGAGGTTCATTCAAGTGTTTTCAATCAGGTATTGAAAACACCTGTGGATGTCACGGAGCAGCAATAAAGCATAATAAGCACCAATTAGGCAGCTTTAAAATGACTGTGATACTCAGCTCCTTCTAGACATTTACGTGTGGTTACAAACATGGTGAAGTCAAGAGAATGGTCCAGGAAGACAAGAGAAGAGGTGATTACTCTTCACAGGAAGGGCAATGGCTATAAGAAGATTGCAAAGATGTTAAACATACAAGAGAGACCATAGGAAGCATCATTCGCAAATTCAAGGCAAAGGGCACTGTTGAAACGCTACCTGGTCGTGGCAGAAAGAAGATGCTGACTTCGACTGCTGTGTGCTACCTGAAGCGTAGAGTGGAGAAAAGTCCCCGTGTGACTGCTGAGGAACTGAGAAAAGATTTGTCAGATGTGGGTACTGAAGTTTCAGCTCAGACAATGCGGCGCACACTGCGTAATGAAGGCCTCCATGCCAGAACTCCCAGGCGCACCCCCTTGCTGTCTCCAAAGAATAAGAGGTCGACTGCAGTATGCCAAAAGTCATGTGGACAAACCACAGAAGTTTTGGGATAGTGTTCTGTGGACTGATGAAACAAAATTAGAACTGTTTGGGCCCATGGATAAACGCTATGTTTGGAGGAGGAAGAACAAGGCCTATGAAGAAAAGAACACCTTGCCTACTGTGAAGCATGGCGGGGGGTCAATCATGCTTTGGGGCTGTTTTGCTTCTGCAGGTACAGGGAAGCTTCAGCGTGTGCAAGGTACCATGAATTCTCTTCAGTACCAGGAGATATTGGATGACAATGTGATGCAGTCCATCACAAACCTGAGGCTTGGGAGACGTTGGACCTGTCAACAGGACAATGATCCCAAGCATACCTCCAAGTCCACTAGAGCATGGTTGCAGATTAAAGGCTGGAACATTTTGGAGTGGCCATTGCAGTCACCTGATTTAAATCAGATTGAGAACCTCTGGTGGGACTTAAAGAAAGCAGTTGCAGTGCGCAAGCCTAAGAATGTGACTGAACTGGAGGCTTTTGCCCATGACGAATGGGCGAAGATACCCGTAGATCGCTGCAAGACACTTGTGTCAAGCTATGCTTCACGTTTAAAAGCTGTTATAACTGTAAAAGGATGTTGTACTAAGTAATAAGATTGAATGTCACTTGGGGGTTGAATAAAACTGATAATGATGTGAGCACAGAAAAGACATTTGTGGTTATTTCATTATTAAATGTTATGTTATATTTGTCTGACCTACACGTGCCTCTTTGATTTAATTGTAAGCAAGATGACTGAATGATCAAAATCAATGTCAAACTGGCCAAAACACTCAATTTCAGTGGGGGTTGAATAATTTTGAACACAACTGTATATATATCATACAGCGTAGGCGCCTGGTGTGAAACAAATTATCGTTATATGCCACTTAAGAAGTGATCCAGAAGCGAGGGGATGAGAGCTAATAAACAGCGTGAAGCTGCCCAGGGAAATGAGCACAAACACAGAAAAAATAACCAAAAGCTGTGTCAAACAAGAAATGGGAAAATACAATGGAAAATCCCTTATGGCGCATCAAAAGGATTCAGTAATTATAGACAAACAGGGCAATTATGTCAATAATATAGTAGCATACAATGTCCTTAATATTCACTTTGTTAACAAAAATTATATCAATAAGTAAGTGCACGTGCGAATAAACATACAATAGTGTACATAAAACCAATAAATGCAAAGGCTATTTTGCAAAAGCCAATAAAGTGCAGTAGTGTCCAGTTATGCAGTCAATAAAGTGCGGTAGTGTCCAGTTATGCAGTCAATAAAGTGCGGTAGTGTCCAATATTGCAGTCCAGTGCAGTGGTACATGCACCAATCAGTAAGAATAAAGGGATACTTATATGCATCAACCAGCGCAATACTCCTTATTCCAACGATAGATCTGTGTTATCCTCACCGTCTCACAAACCCAAGGAGGAGAAGAGGGAAGGAAGAGGTAGAACAAAAAGATAATGATCGTGCAGAGAATCTCAGCAAATGGGGCAAAATTCTATTGGTCGCGGGATGTATAACACTCACATTTATAAGAGCCTATAGTTCCCTGGCTCTAGGTTTAAAAGCCTTCGGCCATATAGAGAGTGGCGTTTCCCTTCTTTAACCACCAACAGTTGCTGAGTAAACTAGAAAGAAATGGCAAACAGCGCACCCGTAGCGTGATACTGTAGATTGTTTGGGTTGAGGTAGGTTAGCAATACACTCACCAATTTAGGAGCCTCGCAGTCACAGGCTCGATCAGCATAGCGTCGGGTACTCTTAGGTAGGTACCAAGGACCTCTTTCCAGCCGTCTGTGTATCGAGTTGTGGAGCTTCCGTAGGGTGTCAACAAATTCGGGAGAGAATGGCCAATGAAGGGTTAAAACAAAGTGATCATTTATTAGGTTATTAAAAAAGTGGACATATGCGTTACTGAGTCGCATTTCTGCTATTACAACTTTCCTCAGTCGGTATCTGTTGTCCAGTAATGTCCAAAAATTAAAAGCTGTGACTACGAGGCTCCTAAATTGGTGAGTGTATTGCTAACCTACCTCAGCGCAAACAATCTACAGTATCACATTACAGGAGCGCTGTGTCGTTTCTTCCTAGTTTACTCAGCAACTGTTGGTGGTTAAAGAAGGGAAACGCCACTCTCTATATGGCCGAAGGCTTTTAAACCTAGAGCCAGGGAACTATAGGCTCTTATAAATGTGAGTGTTATACATCCCGCGACCAATAGAATTTTGCCCCATTTGCTGAGATTCTCTGCACGATCATTATCTTTTTGTTCTACCTCTTCCTTCCCTCTTCTCCTCCTCGGGTTTGTGAGACGGTGAGGATAACACAGATCTATCGTTGGAATAAGGAGTATTGCGCTGGTTGATGCATATAAGTATCCCTTTATTCTTACTGATTGGTGCATGTACCACTGCACTGGACTGCAATATTGGACACTACCGCACTTTATTGACTGCATAACTGGACACTACCGCACTTTATTGACTGCATAACTGGACACTACTGCACTTTATTGGCTTTTGCAAAATAGCCTTTGCATATATTGGTTTTATGTACACTATTATATGTTTATACGCATATGCACTCACTTAATGACATAATTTTTTGTTAACAGAGTGAATATTAAGGACATTGTATGCTACCATATTATTGACATGATTGCCCTGTTTGTCAATAATTGCTGAATCCTTTTGATGCGCCATAAGGGATTTTCCATTGTATTTTCCCATTTTCTGTATCTCATATGCTGCTCTATTTAGGCCGTATCAGACGAACGCGGTGATCACGTCCGTGTTGCCGCACAGTTTAACGTCCGTTGTAGCATAGAATCATGAGCAATAGAGACCCACACACTAAATGCGTCCGCACCAAACTGTGCACTCACAACGCACGTGGTAAACGGACGCAAGTTAGGCAAGAACGTAAAACCGCTAGACGGACGCGCAGAGTGCGCCACATCCAGGTAGCGTTATTGTGTGTGTGATGAGAAGATGTCAGACGCAGCGCATTTGCGACGTCCAGCACCTTGACGCACACAATGGCTTTTCATATACTTTCAAATTTTTATCATTTTTAATATTAATTTTATTTCCCATAATTCCTTTTTTTTTTCTACGTCCGTCAAGAAAAACGGACTGTGTGGTGTCTACAGTATCTTCTGTCAGTACGTCCGTCCGATGTGCACTCGCGCAGAGTGCGCTCAGACTGCGTTCGTCTGCCTTAGGCTGGGGTCAGACTGAGGCAGTGCGAACGCGCGTGCAGGCGCACTTAATCACGGCCGTAGTAGCAGCAAATGCCGGGCAATGACGGCCAATATACGAAGTACGGTCGCACAAAAGTCCGGCTGCGCAACGCAAGTGGCAAACGAACGCATTTTGTCGAACGTAAAACCGCTAGTACGGTTGTACAGAGTGCGCTGCGTCCGCTAGCGGCGTGTGTGCGTCAATTGGAGATGTCAGACACTGCTAATGTCCGGCCAACATAACGTCCAGATGCACAAAGTGTTTTATTGATGATCCGTACAAAATCACGGACGCAAATGCGCATAGTATGACCGCTATCGCGTACTCCGTGAAAAAATGCGTCCATTCGTTCGAACGCACTCTTTCACAGACAATGTGAAAATGCGTTGGTCTGACCCTAGCCTTAGAGAGTAGAAAGGCCTCGGCTTTGAAAGACAATCAAATTGCTGTCTAATTTGTAGACAATACCATAGAGATATCCTTGGAGTTGTTGTTCTTTTTAAGGGGTTAATTGGATTTTGGCACCTTACCCCCCCCCCCCACATCACAGAGAACTCAAATATTTTGGAACCTGTTTTTAAAAGAGAAACACTCCTTTGTAATGATGGGTGACACGCGGCGACTGTCAAGAGATCAGAGCAGGAAGAAAGAGATTCTAATAGCACCATGTACATATATATCAGATGTGGGATCAGGGAGGGTATCCCTTCTGCTCTCCCCTATAATACACAGAGGGGGCATGAGACCCCGTGTTTGAAAGCATTTTTCCTGCGCTTTAAAAGGAAAAAACAAACAGGGTTCTTCAAAGAGCGCCGATCTGGCCCCGACAGGTAACCAAACAGTGAAATTCAGCGTTCGGTTGCCTTTCCTGGCCATTCGGCTATTCAGAGAGCAGGCAGTTCGCCAAATCCTGGCGAATTGCCTGCACATACGGTGCCTGTTCGGTGCCTGTTCGAGGGCAGTGAAATCCCCATAGAGAAGCAATGCTTCATCTATACCGAGAACACAAACCAGCAGTGAAAAGTTGCCGAATTGCCCTGCCATTCGGTGGTTTAATTCGTCAGGTTTATTCAGGAGAATCCCATAGGCTTCAATGTTAAAAATATTCCTGTTCTAATTCAATATCTAATAAACCGTTCATTATAATATTCTGCAGTAAAGCGTCTCTTTATTTATAGATTTTTTTAGGATCTTTTAGCCATTTTTTGGTATTTTTTTTCCAAACTCTTTTTTCCATTTTTTTTTAAATCATTTTTTTTTTTTCATTTTTCTGTAACAGACCTTTTTATTATCATTCATTGGATTTTATATGTAAATTCCAGACACTTTCGTTCAGTAGTTTTTTTGCAAACAGCGTTTCACGTTTCAAACTTTCAAGCGGTTTTTTTTCTTCTTCTTCAACTTGTTCGTCTGCAGTGTCGGCTTTTTCCAGAAGCTACTCTACGCTGTGATCGGCGGCTGCACAGGTTTCTCCGGCGTTAATCCAGCTGTTTCGGCGGGGTTAATCCAGCTGTTTCTGCGGGTTTCGGTGAGTGTTCTGCGTGTTTGCGGTGGGTTTGCCCTGCACTATGGGGGACCTGCGGTGCTTGCTGAATACACCATAGGGTCGGCGAACTAAGATCGCCGAAACGCCCCGAACTGCGGGGAATGAAAAGTCACCGACCGTGCGGTGGCTTTTTGAATCTGTTTGAATAACCCTGATAGTGTCTGTGTGTCCGTCCAGCTGCCAACCGATTTCCATAACTATGACAAATGTTTCAAGCAATCAGATATATATCATTCTAGGAGTTGTAAAGGTGCGCATATCACATGCTCCTCCTAGAAATATCTCCCATGATCCCTTAGGCTAGGGTCAGACGAGCGCATTTTGTACGGACTGTGCGTCCGTGCAGTACGGACGTACTAAGGCTAGGGTCAGACTAACGCATTTTTTGCGTTGTCCTTAAAAAAGAGTGTTCGAACGAATGGACGCATTTTTTCACTGAATACGCGATAGCGGTCATACGATGCACCTTTTCGTCCGTGATTTTGTACGGATCATCAATAAAACACTTTTTGTGTCTGGACGTTATGTTGGCCGGACATTAGCAGCGTCTGACGTCTCCCAATCACGCACACACGCCGCTAGCGGACGCAGCGCACTCTGTACATCCGTACTAGCAGTTTGACGTTCTAGAAAAAATGCGTTCGTTTGCCACTTGCGTTGCGCGGACGAACTTTCGTGTGGCCGTACTTCGTGTGTTCCCCGGCATTGGACGTCATTTGCTGCTAGCACGGCCGTGATTTCGTGCAGTTAAACGCACGTTAAAACTGCGCTCGTCTGACCCTAGCCTTACTGACTGACGACAAGGTAGTGGCCACACAGTCCGTTTTTTTCACTGACGTATTTTTTGACTGATGTAGCAGGGAAAATAAATTACAATGAAAAAACATTCTGTCCGTCAAAAATGCTGGACGTGTAAATGCAGTCCGTCTGACCTTGTTGCATCACTCACACAGAAAGCTATGCGGACGTTGTGGACGTGGCGCACTCTGCACGTCCGTTCTAGCAGTATTACGTTCTTGCCTAACCTGCGTCTGTTTGCAGCGTCCGTCAGCCCCCGCACTTCTGTGCGCACGTACTTTGTGTGTGGGGCTCCATTTAACACAATTGTATGCTATCACGGACGTACTTATGTGCGGTAACACGGACGTTAACACTGCGTTCGTCTGACCCTACCCTTAATTGACAAGTGTTTTTCCACCATGCGAATAAGGTGTTACTTCTTTGTATATCTGTTAAGAGACAATCAGTGATAATGATCACCTGTCAATAGCCACCAGATTCATTTTATACAGTGTTATTCAAAGAGATCCAAATTGGGGCCGAAAGGTAACCGAACGCTGAAATTCAGCGTTCGGTTACCTTTCCTGGCCATTCGGCTGTCCAGAGAGCAGGCAATTCGCCAAATCCTGGCGAATTGCCTGCACATACGGTGCCTGTTCGGTGCCTGTTCGAGGGCAGTGAAATCCCCATAGAGAAGCACTGCTTCGGCTATTCAGAGACCACAAACCAGCAGTGAAAAGTTCCCGAAATGCCCTGCCATTCGGTGGTTTAATTCGTCAGGTTTATTCAGGCGAATACCATAGGCTTCAATGTTAAAAATATTTCCGTTTTAATTCAATATCTAATAAACCGTTCATTATAATATTCTGCAGTAAAAAGTCTATTTATAGATTGTTTTTGGATATTTAAGCATTTTTTGGGATTTTTTGCAAACATTTGTTTTCGTTTTTTTTAAATTGTTTGTTTCTTTTTTCTGTAACAGCCCTTTTTATTATCATTCATTGGATTTTATATGTAAATTTCAGACATTTTCGCTCAGTAGTTTCTTTGCAAACAGCGTTTCACTTTTCAAACATTCAAGCGAACGTTTTTTTCTTTTTTCACTTCATTCGTCTGCGGTGTTGGGTTTTTCCGGCGGCTGCTCTGCGTATGATCAGCGGCTGCTCTGCGTGTGATCAGCGGCTGCTCTGCGTGTGATCAGCGGCTGCTCTGCGTGTGATCGGCGGCTGCTCGGGTTTCTCCAGCGTGTTTTGCGGGGTTAATCCAGATGTTTTTGCGGGTTTCGGTGTACCTTCGCCTGGGTTTTGCGGTGAGTGTACGTCAGGTTTTCGGCGGCTTTTCTCTGCACTATGACGGCCCTCTGGTGCTTGCTGAATACACCGCAGGGTCGCCGAAATGGGATCGCCAAATCGCACCGAATTGAAGTGAACGAAAAGTCACCGAACGTGCAGTGACTTTTCGATTCTCTTTGAATAACTCTGATAGTGTTTTTGTGCTGGGGCTCAGAGTTAATGTCATGTGATAAATTGCAGATGGCAAAATTAATGGTACAACTGACTGTAAAAATACTGTATTTTTGAAAATTTCTATCTTTGATGATTGTAGTACACGCAGTGTGATTGATATATTTGAACAGGCATATGGTGCCCATACAATGAGAAAAAAGCACATGCCACCCCTGTGGGACATATTTTTTGCAGTTTTAAAACGCTCCCAAATGTTTTTTTATATTTTGTGACTTATCCTGGCTTTTTTTCTGTATGAATGGCAATATAGCATAAGCAAATAAATATGTCCTGTGTCCAGCGTGGGAGCCGTATTCAGCGTGTGAGCTTATGAGCCCATTCATTCCAAATAATCAATAGATTATAGGGGTTATTCAATATCGCTGACCTTTTGGGGAAATCAAACTTCCTGACCCTGCGGTGAATTCAGCATTCACTGCAGGGTCCCCGAAGTGCAGGGAAGAGAATCGAAAATCCACCGCAAAACGCAGCTGATACGACACAAAATATCGGATTACTTGGAACTGCTGCAACACACCGAACACATCCAGAAAAAGCCGACGAACGGTATTAAAAAAAACACACAACCCCTAACAACAACACACCACGATTGAAAGTGTCAAAAGTGAAACGCTGTTTGCAAAAAAAACTACTGAACGAAAATGCCTGGAATTAACATGTAAGATCCAATGAATGATAATAAAAAGGGCTGTTACAAAGAATAAACGGTTTATTAGATATTTGATCAAAACCGGAATATTTTTAACATTGAAACCTGTGGGATTCGCCTGAATAAACCTGCCGAATAAGGCTAGGGTCAGACGAACGCAGTGTGAACGCAGGTGCAGCCGCACTTTATCACGGCCGTAGTAGCAGCAGATGAAGGCCAATGACGGGCAATATACGAAGTACGGCCGCATGAAAGTCCGGCTGCGCAACGCAAGCGGGAAACAAACGCATTTTTTCTAGAACGTGATACCGCTAGTACTGACGTACAGAGTGCGCTGCGTCCGCATAGCGGCGTGTGTGCGTGATTGGGAGACGTCAGACACTGCTCATGTCCGGCCAACATAACGTCCAGACACAAAAAGGGTTTTATTGATGATCCGTATAAAATCACGGACGCAAATGCGCATCGTATGACCGCTATCGCGTATTCCGTGAAAAAATACGTCCATTCGTTCGAACGCACTTTTTCACGGACTGCGTGAAAAATGCGTTCGTCTGACCCTAGCCTTAAACCACCGAACATCAGGGCATTTCACTGACATTTCTCTGCTGTTCAATGTGAATAGATTAACCATTGCTTCTCTATGGGGGATTTCACTGCCGCCGAACAGGCACCGTATTTCACTGGCGCCGAACAGGCAAGGTATTTCACTGCTGCCGAACAGCACCATATTTCACTGCCGCCGAACAGGCACTGTATTTCACTGCAGTCGAACAGCACCGTATTTCACTGCCGCCGAACAGGAACCGTATTTCACTGCCGCCGAACAGCACCGTATTTCACTGCCATCAAACAGCAACGTATTTCACTGCTGCCGAACAGCACCGTATTTCACTGCCGCCGAACAGGCACTGTATTTCACTGCCATCGAACAGGCACTGTATTTCACTGCCGTCGAACAGGAACCGTATTTCACTGCCGCCGAACAGCACCGTATTTCACTGCCATCAAACAGCAACGTATTTCACTGCTGCCGAACAGCACCGTATTTCACTGCCGCCGAACAGGCAAGGTATTTCACTGCTGCCGAACAGCACCGTATTTCAATGCCGCCGAACAGGAACCGTATTTCACTGCCGCCGAACAGCACCGTATTTCACTGCCGCCGAACAGGCACTGTATTTCACTGCCGTCGAACAGCACAGTATTTTGAAAAAAGGAAAGGATTTTACCAGGAAGGATACATTGAGATTTCTCTCGTTTTCAAGTATGTCCTGGGTGGCGAGTATGTATCGTTAGGTGTCTTGAACAAGGACACTTACTGGAGAGGTGTTCTCGCTGGGATTGAACCCATGTCTCCACCGGCTCTCTCCACGCAGAGCAGTGATGTTACCTCTACTCTACCCAGCCGGTACTCACTGCCGCCGAACAGGCACCGTATTTCACTAGCAATTCACCAATATTAGACGGTCTGCTTTCTGAATAGCCGATTAGCCACGAAATGTCACCATACAGGGAAACTCACTGGTGCATTTTCGGGGCAAGTTCTGATCTCTGAATAACCCTACTGGTTTACGTAAAAAGTCCCAGGATGCTTAGCAACAATCCTAAATGCAAGTCTGGCTGGCTTGGTGTATACGATGTGGCGGTTGCAGCACCTCTCTTATTGGGGATTTGTGTGTCTAAGGCTAGGGTCAGACTGAGGCAGTGCGAACGCGCGTTCTGGCGCACATAATCACGGCCGCACTAGCAGCAGATGCCGGGCAATGACAGCCAATATACGAAGTACGGTCGCACAAAAGTCCGGCCGCGCAACGCAAGTGGAAAATGAACGCATTTTTTCGAGAACGTTAAACCGCTGCTACTGACGTACAGAGTGCGCTGCGGCCGCATAGCAGCGTGTGTGCGTGATTAGGAGATGTCAGACGCTGCTAGTGTGCGGCCAACATAACGTTCAAACAGCCGGATTTCCCTAGACTTCTTTTCACCCCATCGTCATGAAATACGTCCAGAATTACGCATCGTCTGACCACTTAAGCGTATTCCGTGAAAAAATGCGTGCGCACGCATCGACGTACATTTTGACGGTGGCCGCAGAAAATGCGCTCATCTGTCCCTAGCCTTAATTCTCAGCCCAATCTTAACCTTTTCGTGACGTGAGAATCGTGTTTTAGCGCAGGAATGAAGGGGTTAATCTGCAATGAGGATCCCAGATCAGCCGGTGACTGTCATCTGCAAAATCAGAGAATAATCCCGTCCTCCTAGACTCCTGTCTGTCGGCTGTGTCAGACATGATGAATACCGGGCCCCGGGCGATCAGCAGCCATTGATTGGGGGCCCCTACCCACAATACTCAGCCTCTAGTTAGTTGGGAACAACTGCGTTCAGACCTTGTTAAACGAGAGGGATTCCGATTTTTTTTTTTAGCTTATTTAGGGTGATGTGATGGACTGGGCATGACAATATCTCCCCTGAACAAAGAATATCCACTCCACTGGAGGGAAAATCAGTGGTGTATTTTGGCCTAGGCCGACAAGGCCTAAAGCGGCACTTTCTAGGGGACGGCGGGCCGCAGCGGGTGGCCCCAACCCCAAAAAAATGTAATTTTTTTTTTTTTACTTTTGCAGTATTTTACCAGGAAGGATACATTGAGATTTCACAAATTTTCAAGTATGTCCTGGGTGGGCAAGGCCTAGGCTTTCACTTTCCAGGGGGCAGCAAAAAACCTCCCCACTAAGTGGGTTACTCACAGAACACCAAAATGACGCCAACATTTTGGTGTTCTGTAGTTCCCTGCACTTCGGGGAATAAAATTTCCCCACCCTGCAGTGAATTCACCATTCACCGCAGGGTCCCCAAAGTGCATGGAGTCGGCCGCTGAATGCTGCCACCGCAAACCCGTGGCCTTCTGTTTTCAAAAGAACTACTGAACGAAAATGTCTGGAATTTACATATAAGATCCTATGATTGATAATAAAAAGTTCTGTTACAGAAAAAAGAAAAACCGCTATTAAAAAAAAGGGGAGGGGGGTAATTTTGCCCAAAAAAATCAGAAAAATTACTACAAGGTACTAAAAAAAATCAATAAGTAAATAAAGACTTTTTACTGCAGATTAAAATAATAAATGGTTTATTAGATATTGCATAAAAACGGGAATATTTTTAACATTGAAACCTATGGGATTCGCCTGAATAAACCTGCTGATTGAAACCACCGAACATCAGGGCATTTCACTGACCTTTCTCTGCTGTTTGGTGTTCTCTGAATAGATTAACCATTACTTCTCTATGGGGATTTGCACTGCCTTCAAACAGCACTGTACTTGCTGGCAGTTCGCCAAACTTGTGTGTGAGCATATCACCAGAGCAGTGGTGTACTTAGGGGAGGGGCGGGCCGCCCCAGGTACCAGTGATTATTGGGGTGTCATTAGGGGGTACTAGGAGGTGCCACTGTCACTGTGTGTCAACTTTGACCTGTGTTCTCAAACAACGAGCAGCGGAGCAGGGCGTTTGCATAAGGAATAAAATCGAATAGAATAAAAATCCCCCTCTCCTCCCTCCATAGCTCCTCCCCTGCCCCGCAGCAGCTCTAGGAGAGGGGAGGGGGATGTGATTTGTGTGCAGAGAGAGAAGATGACCGTAAACGGCAGGTAAAGGGGGGGGGGGGTGTATCAGCAGAATATGAAGCCCTGTCTGCTTACTGCTGTTTAAAGTGGACCTTTCCTTAACCAGCACTGCAGTGATAGAAATTTGTCATTGAGCTGCCTGGCTCCTGGTGAGGCTGCGTGCGTGCAGGTCACGCGGTCCGGCCAGTCAAGTTGTACTGAGTCTCAGTACCACCTGACTGGCTGAACCACGTGACACGCACCCAGCTGCCCGCCCTTTCGTTAACACGGACTCTCACTTTATTCTGGACTGAACACCCACCGGGAAGGAAATCAAAGCCACGGTGCACCCTCTGGCAGTGGCACCCCACTGCTGACAAGATGGCTCCACGTACAGGCACAGCCGTGATCCTAACGTGGCCTGGAGGGACCTCCTGCTGAGTCCGTACACAGTCCCTGCTGACTCTGCACACAGCCCTACCATGGACAGAGGCCGGTAAATATAGAATAAATAATTGCTGTGTGCTCATAGTCACTCAGTTTGCTGGGGGTTTTATTGCAGTGGATTCTGATGCACTCATACACACCGCACATTGCATTTCTGTGAGTTTTATTGCTATGGATTCTGATACGCTGACACACACCAAACATTGCATTGCTGGGAGGTTTATTGCTGTGGATTCTGTGATACACACTGCAAATTACTGTGAGTTTTATTGCCCTGGTGATCTGGGATACGCTCATACACACTGCACATTTCTGTGGGTTTTATTGGTGTGCAGTTCTGTGATACGCTCATACACACTGCACATTTCTGTGGGTTTTATTGGTGTGCAGCTCTGATACGCTCATATGCAGTGCACATTTCTGTGGATTTTATTGTTCAACCAATTAGAGCGGCTGTGATCCAGTATACTTGACATGCGTGACTGTTCTTTGTAAAAATGCTTGAATTTAAACATTTCATAATTTTATTTATCTCAATAGATACATTTGAAATGGTATACAAAATATACAAGTAGGCACTTGGTATCCACTTTTAATATAAAGAGAGGAAAAGGCGGAGCTTAAAGAGGAAGGGTGGGGATTAACCAGGAAGAGGTGTGCCCTTGACAGGAAGGGGTGCCTCAAATTTAAATTAGGGGGTGCACGAGTTTAGTCAGGCCTAGGGCAGTACAAAACCTAAATACACCACTGGGGAAAATACTCATTGTGATCACATAGTGGGAGCAGTAACCGTGATATAGAAAGGGTAGTAGATACATGGAATAGCCTCCCAGTGGGAGCAGTAACAGTGATATAGAAAGGGTAGTAGATACTGCCCCCACTGGGAGGTTATTCCATGTATCTACTACCCTTTCTATATCACTGTTACATGGAATAGCCTCCCAGTGGAGGCAGTAACAGTGATATAGAAAGGGTAGTAGATACATGGAATAGCCTCCCAGTGGGGGTAGTAACAGTGATATAGAAAGGGTAGTAGATACTGCTCCCACTGGGAGGCTATTCCATGTATCTACTACCCTTTCTATATCACTGTTACTGCTCCCACTGGGAGGATATTCCATGTATCTACTACCCTTTCTATATCACTGTTACTGCTCCCACTGGGAGGATATTCCATGTAACAGTGATATAGAAAGGGTAGTAGAGTGATCATGGTGCATATAGGGCTGAGTCGGTCGGTTCGGCGCTCTGACGCTGCGGCCAGGAACCCTCAGGCCGCACAGTAAAGGAGCTGTCACTGCTGTAATAAATGCTGACTCCTGTTCCGGCGGCTGCTCTTTCACCCAATTACCACCACGTCCATTTGTCAGTCGGACAGAGGAATTAAGCAACGTGAGCGATGTAATGCTCCTGCGCGGCCGCTTTAATTGTTATTAATGAGCTATTTAGTGAATTCCCAGATGAACAAAAATTAGAAAAGCTCATTTTTGTGTCTTTGTATAAAACACAGCGGATTCTTTTAAAGCCGTATTTACCTAGTGAATATTTGTCATCGCCCTGACGCAATCTCCGGCCGTCACGAGCACCACGCACAGCGCCAACGCCATGAGGATAAACTCCCTAATGGGGAGACATCCCATTCTCATCATCCTCAGCCAAACTAAAGTATAAACAGCCACAGAGCCACCACTGTCACAGGATCATTCACAAAATGTAATTTACCCTAAAAATAAGACACCCGCACACCCTGAATATATGGAGGAACCCCTAAAAAGACACCCGCACACCCTGAATATATGGAGGAACCCCTAAAAAGACACCACACACCCTGAATATATGGAGGAGCCCCTAAAAACACACCCGCACACCCTGAATATATGGAGGAACCCCTAAAAAGACACCCGCACACCCTGAATATATGGAGGAGCCCCTAAAAATACACCCGCACACCCTGAATATATGGAAGAACCCCTAAAAGCACACCCTGAACATATGGAGGAGCCCCTAAAAAGACACCCGCACACCCTGAATATATGATGAACCCCTAAAAAGACACCCGCACACCCTGAATATATGGAGGAGACCCAAAAAAGACACGCACACACCCTGAATATATGGAGGAACCCCTAAAAATACACCCAAACACCATGAATATATGGAGGAACCCCTAAAAATACACCCACACACCCTGAATATATGGAGGAGCCCCTAAAAAGACACCACACACCCTGAATATATGGAGGAGCCCCTAAAAACACACCCACACACCCTGAATATATGGAGGAACCCCTAAAAGCACACCCGCACACCCTGAATATATGGAGGAGCCCCTAAAAACACACCCACACACCCTGAATATATGGAGGAGCCCCTAAAAAGGCACCCACACACCATGAATATATGGAGGAACCAATAAAAAGACATCCGCACACCCTGAATATATGAAGGAACTAGGGATGCACCGATACCACTTTTTTAAGACCGAGTACGAGTACCGATACTTTTTAAAAGTACTCACCGATACCGAGTACCGATACTTTTATTTAATGTCATGTGACGCTTTCCAATAGGGACAGACCTCATAAAAATTTATGAGATTGACCGCAGCTCACATGGATTTGCCCCCAGGTCTCATGGATTTGCCCCCAGCTCACATAGATTTGCCCCCAGCTCACATGGATTTGCCCCCAGGTCTCATGGATTTGCCCCCAGCTCACATGGATTTGCCCCAGCTCTGATGGATATGTCCCCCAGGTCTCATGGATTGGCCCCCAGGTCTCATGGATTGGCCCCCAGGTCTCATGGATTTGCCCCCAGGTCTCATGGATTTGCCCCCAGGTCTCATGGATTTGCCCCCAGGTCTCATGGATTGGCCCCCAGGTCTCATGGATTTGCCCCCAGGTCTCATGGATTTGCCCCCAGGTCTCATGGATTTGCCCCCAGGTCTCATGGATTGGCCCCCAGGTCTCATGGATTTGCCCCCAGGTCTCATGGATTGGCCCCCAGGTCTCATGGATTGGCCCCCAGGTCTCATGGATTGGCCCCCAGGTCTCATGGATTTGCCCCCAGGTCTCATGGATTTACCCCCAGCTCGAACGCTGGCCGTGTGCATGTAAAGCACGCAGCCAGCGTTCCCCTCCGGCGCGCCAAATACTCACCCTTCCTGAAGTTCCGGTCGCTGGGCAGTGATGCGGTCACGTGGCCGCCGGGCGCATCTGTGACGCTGCCTCCAGCCGAGAGGCAGCGTCACAGGAGCGCCCAGTGGCCGCAGGAACGCATCACTGCCCAGCGACCGGAACTTCAGGAAGGGTGAGTATTTGGCGCGCCGGAGGGGAACGCTGGCCACGTGCTTTACATGCACACGGCCAGCTTCCCCAGCCCCGCGGATACCGGCAAGCCGGCCCAGCGCCGGCTTCCGGTATCGGCGGGATGTATCGGGCCGTTTGCACGAGTAACAAGTACTCGTGCAAACGGCAATATCGGCCCCGATACCGATACTAGTATCGGTATCGGTGCATCCCTAGAAGGAACCCCTAAAAAGACACCCGCACACCCTGAATATATGGAGGAGACCCTAAAAAGACACCCGCACACCATGAATATATGGAGGAACCCCTAAAAAGCACACTCTGAATAAGTGCCATGGGGCTCGGGGTTAATACTCAGCGAGGGGCAGATACAGATAGATATCCTCTCTGTGTGGGGTTAATAGCTGGGCTGGCAGATACAAACGGGGTTATTCAAACAACACAGGACTGGCCCCTAACAGGATAATTCAAAGAGATCTGAATTGCTTGAGAAAGGTAACCGAACGCTGAAAATCAGCGTTCGGTTCCGTTTCCTGGCCATTCGGTTATCCAGAGAGCAGGCAATTCTCCAAATCCTGGCGAATTGCCTGCACATACGGTGCCTGTTCGGTGCCTGTTCGAGGGCAGTGAAATCCCCATAGAGAAGCAATGCTTCGGCTATTCAGAGAACACAAACAAGCAGTGAAAGGTTCCCCTAATGCCCTGCCATTCGGTGGTTTAATACCGACAGGTTTATTCAGGCGAATCCCATAGGCTTCAATGTTAAAAATATTCCCGTTTTAATTCAATATCTAATAAACCGTTCATTATAAAATTCTGTAGCAAAGAGTCTCTTTATTTATAGATTTTTTTAGGATATTTTAAGCATTTTTCTGAATTTTTTTTTAAGTTTTCTTATTTTTTCTGTAACAGCCCTTTTTATTATCATTCATTGGATTTTATGTGTAGTTTTTTTGCAAACAGCGTTTCACTTTCACACATTCACACAAACTGTTTTGCTAATTTATTCACTGCCTCTTCTGCTGTGTCAAAGGCTGCATCGGCTCCTGTTCGGGTTTTTCTGTGGTTTTCGGCAGGTTAATCCAGATGTTTTTGAGGGTTTTCGGCGTGCATTCACTGGGTTTTGCGGTGACTTTTCCCTGCAATTCGGGGGCCCTGTGGTGCTTGCTGAATACACTGCAGGGTCACCGAAATGGGATCAGCAAAAGGAACCGAATTGAAGAGAACGAAAAGTCACCGAACGTGCGGTGACTTTTCGAATCTCTTTGAATAACCCTGTACATGTCACCGAACAGTGTTTCCCCGTATGGTGCAATTTCATGGCCATTCAGCTATTCACAGAGCAGGCAGTTCACCAAATGCCCTGATGTTCGGTGATTTCATTTGTGATGGTTTAATCAGGCGAATCCCATACAGGGTTATTCAAAGAGATCTGAATTACTGGAGAAAGGTAACCGAACACTGAAAATCAGTGTTCGGTTACCTTTCTTGGCCATTCGGCTATCCAGAGAGCAGGCAATACGCCAAATCCTGGCGAACTGCCTGCACATACGTTGCCTGTTCGGTGCCTGTTCGGCGGCAGTGAGATCCCCATGAAAAAGCACTATTCAGAGAACACAAACCAGCAGTGAAAAGTTGCCGTATTGCCCTGCTGTTCGGTGGTTTAATTCGTCAGGTTTATTCAGGCGAATCCCATAGGCTTCAATGTTAAAAATATTCCCGTTTTAATTCAATATCTAATAAACCGTTCATTATAAAATTCTGCAGCAAAGAGTTTCTTTATTTATAGATTTTTTAGGATATTTTAAGCATTTGTCGGGATTTTATTTTAAAAAAACTAATTCCGATATTTTTTATTTTTTTTTTAAGTCTACTTTTTTCTGTAACAGCCCTTTTTATTCTCATTCATTGGATTTTATATGTAAATTTCAGACATTTTCGCTCAGTAGTTTCTTTGCAAACAGCGTTTCACTTTTCAAACATTCAAGCAAACTGTTTTGCTAATTTATTCACTCACTTCATTCGTCTGCGGTGTCGGCTTTTTCCGGCTGCCTCGCTGCCTGTGATCGACAGCTGCTCAGGTTTCTCCGGTGTTTTTGGCGGGTTAATCCAGATGTTTTTGCGGGTTTCGGTGTGCCTTCGCGGGGTTTTGCGGTGAGTTGTCGGCGGGTTTGCGGTGACTTTTCTCTGCAATTCGGGGACCCTGTGGTGCTTGCTGAATACACCGCAGGGTCGCCGAAATGGGATTGCCAAATCGCACCGAATTGAAGAGACCAAAAAGTCACCGTACGTGCAGTGACTTTTCGAATCTGTTTGAATAACCCTGATTTCAATGTTAAAAATATTCCCGTTTCTGAAATATTTAGGCTAGGGTCAGACTGAGGCAGTGCGAACGCGCGTTCTGGCGCACTTAATCACGGCCGCACTAGCAGCAGATGCCGGGCAATGACGGCCAATATACGAAGTACGGTCGCACAAAAGTCCGGCTGCGCAACGCAAGTGGAAAATGAACGCATTTTTTCGAGAACGTTAAACCACTAGTACTGACGTACAGAGTGCGCTGCGTCCGCTAGCGGCGTGTGTGTGTGAATTGGAGACATCAGACGCTGCTAATGTCCGGCCAACATAACGTCCAGATGCAAGAAGTGTTTTATTGATGATCCGTACAAAATCACGGATGAAACTGCGCATAGTATGACCGCTATTGCGTATTCCGTGAAAAAATACGTCCATTCTTCGAACGCACATTTTCACGGACAACGTGAAAAATGCGTTAGTCTGACCCTAGCCTAATTCAACCGTTTATTCTTTTCACTTGCAGCAAAAAGTCAATTTTTTCTCCTGTTTTTTTTCTTTCTGTAACAGAGCTGTTTATTATTCTACATAGGACCTTTTATATGTTATTTTCATGCAGTACTTTGTTTGAAAGCGCCTTTTAAAAGTTGCCTTTTTTTTTCACCCCGTTTGGTAGCTGGTCGGCTTTTTGGTGGATTCGTTCAGTGGGTCTATTTGCCGCACTTTGGGGACCCTATGGTGAATTCACCACAGGGTCGGCGAATTGAACTCACAGAAGTGCAGGGAACAGGAGAACACCGAAATATCGGTGGGATGTAGGTGATCTGTGAATATCCTGTCTGTATAGAGATTCTGGGGAGGGGGGGGGCTGTTTCTGCTCATTAGCCAGTCCCGGCTGTTTGTGGCCGCACACAGGCCGTTACCCTGGGAAGAGCTTTGTGGGATTTGGGAGCAGAGAGGCGTATCACCCCATCAGACAGGTCCCTTTGTGCTGCCGACGGCCTGGGCAGGCGTCAGCGGGATTAATGGATATCGCATTCAGGGGTTAAGTAAAGAGACATAAAGGGGAGAAGATCATGAAAGGACGGCATCAATCTTATCACTGCCAGCCGCCTCTGAGCCCGGACCTCACAGTGAGGGACAAAGGCTGTGCCCGTTCGGCGTGCGACACAAAGGATCTGCACGTGAAGCACATCGGGCACCTCTGACCTTTACAGACTCTGCGTGGCCAAAGGTCACACATTGCTGAGTTCACCAGCGGCCACTAAAGCCGTGTTTATCCAGGGCATCCCCGGACTCGCAGCAAGTGCCGGGGCTGTATCCACCTGTAACATTCCAATATACATGGAACATTCCGGATAGAAGTTACTGTGTGCGTGCGCCTCGGCCGGTGAGGCCCCCTCAATACTCTAGGTGTTAATGCTGCTCGGGCCCCCATTTCCAGGTCTCTCTGCCTCTCGCAGTCGAGGCGACGCGCTCCTCTCAAGTAATATATGACGTTGCGGTCAGCCGGCCGGCTTTTTGTTCCCTGTCAGTGTTTCCTCTCAGCCTGGTTTTGTATCAAACAATCTGCGGGGTTTTATTCCTCCCAGTCAGAGGCCTCGTATAAATCACACTCACAAAAGGGATCGATATATGGACACGGAGCGGGGGGCGAAAGGCGAGGAAATCCATGGCAATCTTTAGCAGATAAGTTCCAGCTTGGCGCTTGCTCCTCGCACTCAGATTTGCCGATTTTCCTCCTGTCACATTATTGATGTGCTGTGAGTAAACTTCTCCAGGACTGAACGTTGCACGCGGCGCCGCGTTTCACAGACCTTTCTCTATTCTTCTGAGATTTATTCTATAACTTGGGGTTACCGGTGAGGCCGAGATACAGGGCGGCCGAGATACAGGACTTCCATGCTACCGGTGAGGCCGAGATACAGGGCAGCTGCGCTACCCGTGAGGCCCAGATACAGGACGGCCACCTTACCGGTGAGGCCGGGATACAGGAAGGCCGGGTTACCGGTGAGGCCGGGATACAGGAAGGCCGGGTTACCGGTGAGGCCGAGATACAGGAAGGCCGGGTTACCGTTGAGGCCGAGATACAGGAAGGCCGGGTTACCGTTGAGGCCGAGATACAGGGCGGCCGCGTTACCAGTGCGGCCGAGATACAGGGTGGCTGCGCTACCGGTGAGGCCAAGATACAGGGTGGCTGCGCTACCGGTGAGGCCAAGATACAGGGCGGCTGCGCTACCGGTGAGGCCAAGATACAGGACAGCCGTGCTACTGGTGAGGCCAAGATAAAGGGCGGCTGCGCTACCGGTGAGGCCAAGATAAAGGGCGGCTGCGCTACCGGTGAGGCCAAGATACAGGACAGCCGTGCTACTGGTGAGGCCAAGATAAAGGGCGGCTGCGCTACCGGTGAGGCCAAGATACAGGGCGGCTGCGCTACCGGTGAGGCCAAGATACAGGACAGCCGTGCTACTGGTGAGGCCAAGATAAAGGGCGGCTGCGCTACCGGTGAGGCCAAGATAAAGGGCGGCTGCGCTACCGGTGAGGCCAAGATACAGGACAGCCGTGCTACTGGTGAGGCCAAGATAAAGGGCGGCTGCGCTACCGGTGAGGCCAAGATACAGGACAGCCGTGCTACTGGTGAGGCCAAGATAAAGGGCGGCTACGCTACTGGTGAGGCCAAGATAAAGGGCGGCTGCGCTACTGGTGAGGCTAAGATACAGGACGGCCGGGTTACCGGTGAGTGTGGTCAGTGTCTGGCCGGGATATAGTGTCTGGTCAGTGTATAAAGTGTCTGGCCGGGATATATAGTGTCTGGTCAGTGTATAAAGTGTCTGGCCGGGATATACAGTGTCTGGTCAGTGTATAAAGTGTCCGGCCGGGATATAAAATATCAGTTGTAGATATAAAGTGTTGAGTTGGATCATAAGGTGTTGTGTCAGGCTAGCCCATAAAGAGTCTGACTGGGACATCAGGTGTTGTGAAGATGTATACAGTGTTTGTCCAGCACACAGTGGAGGGCCTGCCCTATGTTTGTGCTGCTCCTCTCTCGCAGTTAGCATCACACCGCAAGCTTTGTGTGGATGACTCAGGACATAAATCAGGGGCCGCTTCCCAGCACACTAAAATTATTATGTGGGTTTGGAGATGTCTTGTGATCATGCTGGAAAAATGCAGCCTGTGTTTGGGCACCTTGTGGTGTATTCCTGACATCCCCCTTCCCTCACCCCTCTGGCATGTGGATAGGGAGCTCTATACGTAGCCAGACCTCCCCACAATGCCCTGCTCCTTCCCATCATGGAACCAGGGGACTGCAAAGCACGATGCGCCGGTGATTCACTTTAATATCTGATACATTAGACAGTCAGGTTTTATTACAGACATCCCCAGAATAACAGGAGAGCGCTTAGTCATCAGTCGAGAGCGTCAGGTCTGCCATACAATATGCTCCTCTGTCATCCCGTCCTCTGAGTCCTGTCAGTCCTGCACCCGGATCCCAGACCCATCCGCCCTCGATTCACCCTTTATCACCAGCAGTCTCTTTCATGCCTCTTTATCTCTGATATTTAATCACTTTTTCTCTCCCTCTGTGTCTCACATCCTCTCTCTGTGTCTCTCACATCCTCTCTCTCTGTCTCTCACATCCTCTCTCTCTGTCTCTCACATCCTCTCTCTCTGTCTCTCACATCCTCTCTGTGTCTCTCACGTCCTCCCTCTGTGTCGCTCACGTCGTCCTCTCTTTATCTCTCCCGTCTTCCTCTCTGTATCTCTCACGTCCTCTCTCTGTCTCTCACGTCCTCCCTGTGTCTCTCACATCCTCTCTCTGTGTCTCTCACATCCTCTCTCTGTGTCTCTCACGTCCTCCCTGTGTCTCTCACGTCCTCCCTGTGTCTCTCACGTCCTCTCTCTGTGTCTCTCACATCCTCCCTCTGTGTCTCTCACATCTTCTCTGTGTCTCTCACATCTTCTCTGTGTCTCTCACATCTTCTGTGTCTCTCACATCTTCTCTGTGTCTCTCTCATCCTCTCTGTGTCTCTCACGTCCTCCCTCTGTGTCTCTCACGTCCTCTCTGTGTCTCTCACGTCCTCTCTGTGTCTCTCACGTCCTCTCTGTGTCTCTCACGTCCTCTCTCTGTCTCGCACGTCCTCCCTCTGTGTCTCTCACGTCCTCTCTCTGTGTCTCTGACATCCTCCCTCTGTGTCTCTCACATCCTCTCTCTGTGTCTCTCACATCCTCTCTCTGTGTCTCTCACATCCTCTCTCTGTGTCTCACATCTTCTCTGTGTCTCTCACATCCTCTCTCTGTGTCTCTCACATCCTCTCTGTGTCTCTCACATCCTCTCTCTGTGTCTCTCACATCCTCTCTGTGTCTCTCACATCCTCTCTCTCCCCCGTCCTCTCTCCCCCCGTCCTCTCTCCCCTCGTCCTCTCTCCCCTCGTCTTCTCTCTCTTTCCCCGTCTTCTCTCTCTTTCCTCGTCTTCTCTCTTTCCTCGTCTTCTCTCTCTTTCCTCGTCCTCTCTCCCCTCGTCCTCTCTCCCCTCGTCTCTTCTCTCCCCTCGTCTCCTCTCTCCCCTCGTCTCCTCTCTCCCCTTCCTCTTTCCCCTTGTCTTCTCTCTCCCTATCCTCTCTCTCCCCTCGTCCTCTCTCTTTCCTCGTCCTCTTTCCTCATCCTCTCTCTTTCCTCATCCTCTCTCTCTCCTCGTCCTCTCTCTCTCTCTCCTCGTCCTCTCTCTCTCTCCCCTCGTCCTCTCTCCCCTCGTCCTCTTTCCTCGCCCTCTCTTTCCTCGTCCTCTCTCTTTCCTCGTCCTCTCTCTTTCCTCATCCTCTCTCTTTCCTCCTCTCTCTCTCCCCTCGTCCTCTCTTTCCTCTTCCTCTCTCCCTCGTCCTCTTTCCTCGTCCTCTCTATCCTCGTCCTCTCTCTTTCCTCGTCCTCTCTTTCCTCATCCTCTCTCTCCCCTCGTCCTCTTTATCCTCGTCCTCTTTTTCCTCGTCCTCTCTCTCTCCCCTCATCCTCTCTCCCCTCGTCCTCTCTCTCCCCTCGTCCTCTCTTTCCTCGTCCTCTCTTTCCTCGTCCTCTCTTTCCTCTTTCCTCGTTCTCTCTTTCCTCGTCCTCTCTTTCCTCGTCCTCTCTCTTTCCTCGTCCTCTCTCTTTCCTCGTCCTCTCTTTCCTCGTCCTCTCTTTCCTCGTCCTCTCTCCCCTCGTCCTCTCTCTTTCCTCGTCCTCTCTCTCCCCTCATCCTCTCTTTCCTTGTCCTCTCTTTCCTTGTCCTCTCTTTCCTCGTCCTCTCTTTCCTCGTCCTCTTTCCTCGTCCTCTCTTTCCTCGTCCTCTCTCTTTCCTCGTCCTCTTTTTCCTCGTCCTTTTCCTCGTCCTCTCTCTCTCTCCCCTCGTCCTCTCTCTCTCCCCTCGTCCTCTCTCTCTCCCCTCGTCCTCTCTTTCCCCTCGTCCTCTCTCCCCTCGTCCTCTCTCTCCCCTCGTCCTCTCTTTTCTCGTCCTCTCTTTCCTCTTTCCTCGTCCTCTCTCTTTCCTCGTCCTCTCTCTTTCCTCGTCCTCTCTCTTTCCTCGTCCTCTCTCTTTCCTCGTCCTCTCTTTCCTCGTCCTCTCTCTTTCCTCGTCCTCTCTCCCCTCGTCCTCTCTCTTTCCTCGTCCTCTCTCTCCCCTCGTCCTCTCTTTCCTCGTCCTCTCTTTCCTCGTCCTCGCTTTCCTCGTCCTCTTTCCTCGTCCTCTCTTTCCTCGTCCTCTCTCTTTCCTCGTCCTCTCTCTCCCCTCGTCCTCTTTTTCCTCGTCCTTTTCCTCGTCCTCTCTCTCTCTCCCCTCGTCCTCTCTCTCTCTCCCCTCGTCCTCTCTCTCTCCCCTCGTCCTTTCTTTCCCCTCGTCCTTTCTTCCCCCTCATCCTTTCTTCCCCCTCGTCCTTTCTTTCCTCGTCCTTTTCCTCGTCCTCGCTTTCCTCGTCCTCTCTCTCCTCGTCCTCTCTCTCCCCTCGTCCTCTTTTTCCTCGTCCTTTTCCTCGTCCTCTCTCTCTCTCTCCCCTCGTCCTTTCTTTCCCCTCGTCCTTTCTTCCCCCTCGTCCTTTCTTTCCCCTCGTCCTTTCTTTCCCCTCGTCCTTTCTTTCCCCTCGTCCTCTCTCCCCTCGTCCTCTCTATCCCCTCGTCCTCTCTCTCCCCTCGTCCTCTCTCTCCCCTCGTCCTCTCTCTCTCCCCTCGTCCTCTCTCTCCCCCCTCGTCCTCTCTCTCCCCTTGTCCTCTCTCTCCCCCATTGTCCTCTCTCTCCCCCTCGTCCTTTCTTTCCCCTCGTCCTTTCTTTCCCCTCGTCCTTTCTTTCCCCTCGTCCTTTCTTTCCCCTCGTCCTTTCTTTCCCCTCATCATTTCTTTCCCCTCGTCCTTTCTTTCCCCTCGTCCTCTCTCCCCTCGTCCTCTCTCTCCCCTCGTCCTTTCCCCTCGTACTCTCTCTCTCCCCTTATCCTCTCTCCCCTTGTCCTCTTTCCCCTCGTCCTCTCTCTCCCCTCATCTTCTCTCTACTCCCTTGTCCTCTCTCACTGCCTCGCTTCCCTTGTCGTCTCTCACCTCTCTTTCCCTGTTTGCCACTTGCCTCCCTCGACCTGTCTCTCTCCCCTCAACCTCAGTCTCTCCCCTTGACCTCAGTCTCTCCCCTCGACCTCAGTCTCTTCCTTCATCCTCTCTCTCCTCCATTGTCCTCTCTCCTCCATCATCCTCACTCTCTCCTCCATCATCCTCACTCTCTCCTCCATCGTCCTCACTCTCTCCTCCATCGTCCTCTCTCTCTCCTCCATCGTCCTCTCTCTCCCCCATCGTCCTCTCTCTCTCTCCTCCATCGTCCTCTCTCTGTCTGTCCTCCATCATCCTCTCTCTCTCCTCCATCGTCCTCTCTCTGTCTCTCCTCCATCGTACTTTTTCTCCTCCATCGTCCTCTCGCTCTCCCTCTGTGTCGCTCTGTTTCTCTCTGTCTCGCTCTCTAGGTCTCTTTCTCTCTTTCTCTCTGGTCTCTGTCCCTCTGTGTCTCTCGCTCTGTGTCTTTCTGTCTCTCTCCTTGTCTCTCCTCCATCGTCCTCTCATCGTCCAGGTGTCTCTTGCTCTGTCTCGCACTCTTTCCCTGTGTCTCTGTCTCGCTTTCCTCCATCGTCCTCTCTTTGTCCCTGTGTCTCTCACTCTCTGTCTCTCACTCTCTGTCTGTCTCTCTGACTCTCTCTCTCCTCCCACGTCCTCTCAAATCATTCATTGGCTATAAGCAGAATTGAGTGTGTCAGCGCGTCCGGGAATTACAGCAGGAAGGTTTATTATTAGAGCGTCATGTAAAACACAATGGAAATCGCTTTAATCTACACTTTGTGTCTATTGATATATATATATATATATATATATTTTTATTGTATTATTACGCTCAGCAAAATGTAAAGTTACAGGAAAGAAAATACATATGTTTAATGTATAAATAGTAACTAGATAAAGCAGGATGTGATGTCACTGAACCCGCACGGCGTCACACTCACTCTATGTGGATACTCGTCCAGGCTCACCTCAGGGGCTGGAGCAGAAGTGCCTGCGGCCCCCTGACCCCCCCCCTCTACCCAGCACCCCCAAACACCATAGAGTCCTGTCTACCCTGAGCTGGAGTCTGATAAATTCATCAGAGAATACCAGGGTATGAGGGGGCATTGCTATCAGGACGCCACCGTGTGGACGCCAAGAAGAGGCGCTTTTCATCAGAAAAATCAACAAACTCGCTTCAGGTTGCCCCTAAAACCACACCCACACACCCTGAATATATGGAGGGACCCCTAAAAACACACCCCCACACCCTGAATATATGGAGGAGCCCCTAAAAAGACACCCACACAACCTGAATATATGGAGGAGCCCCTAAAAACACATCCGCACACCCTGAATATATGGAGGAACCCCTAAAACGACACCCACACACCCTGAATATATGGAGGAGCCCCTAAAAACACACCCACACACCCTGAATATATGAAGGAACCCCTAAAAACACACCCACACACCCTGAAAATATGGAGGAGCCCCTAAAAAGATACCCACACACCCTGAATATATGGAGGCGCCCCTAAAAATACACCCGCACACCCTGAATATATGGAGGAGCCCCTAAAAAGACACCCCCACACCCTGAATATATGGAGGAGCCCCTAAAAACACACCCGCACACCCTGAATATATGGAGGAACCCCTAAAGACACCCCCTGTCTATGTAGCTGACTTGATCCTCACAGAGGCTTCAGATAAACATAAATAAAGACATAAATCAGTTTAAAAAAAAAAAGACTTCACGATGAAAAACAAATGATGGAAAGCAGCAGCTCGTGTTGACCCCATGTAGGACGGATTCTGATGTCCTGAGCATCTTTACGATTTCCATAACTCTGCCGCTTCCCTCGCCGTCCATGTAATATCCATTATGCTCCATTTTCCTGTTGGCTGGAAGAATCAGCCGTTTCTCTCCGCGCCGGCCCAGCGGGCGTCTTTCATAATAAATACCCTGTTCTGAGAATCGGCTGAAGGATTCCCGGGAGCCGCTCCTCCAGGGTACCTTTTACAGCTTGGAAATAGTCTGCGCTGACCAGCCAGGGCCAGGGGCTCGAGGAAACCGCGTTTACAGCCGATCCCGGCCCGGGAGCTAAGCCAGAAATCCGGAGTGTAAAGCGCGTCAGCGAAATAAGAAAAAATTTATTATATGTGTAAAAAAACATATACAAACACGACTGGAAAGAAAATCTAATACAACATGAAAAGTCTCCACAGATGGTGATAGAACATGAGCCGCTCTATCACCTTCTGACGGACAATAAACAGTGTATACATTTTATCCAGAGGATGTGGGATCCATACACCAACTAGAGGGAAGACACAGCGAGGCAGAGGGGACGATCCACTGGCCCGCACAGACCATGAGATTTTGAGACCCAACCAGTGCCCCGCACTGACACTGAGGCTCTTAGACACGAACGGAGCCACACACCGACCCTGAGACACGGCCGGAGCCCCCGACCAACCCTGAGGCTCTGAGACTCGACCGGAGCCCCGCACTGACCCTGAGGCTCGTAGACAAGACCGGAGCCCCGCACCGATTCTGAGGCTCTTAGACACGACCGGAGCCCCGCACCGATTCTGAGGCTCTTAGACACGACCGGAGCCCCGCACCGATTCTGAGGCTCGTAGACACGACCGGAGCCCCGCACCGATTCTGAGGCTCTTATACATAACCACACTGACCACGAGATTGAGACCCAACCAGAGCCGCGCATCGACCCTGAGGCTCTTATACATAACCGGAGCCCCGCATCGAACCTGAGGCTCTGAGACTCGACCGTAGCCCGCATCGACCATGAGATTGAGACCCAACCGAAGCCCCGCATCGACCCTGAGGCTCTGAGACACGACCGGAGCCCCGCATCGACCCTGAGGCTCTGTGACACAAGCGGAGCCCCACATCGACCCTGAGGCTTTGTGACATGACCAGAGCCCCGCACTGACCCTGAGGCTCTTAGACACGACCGGAGCCCCGCATTGACCCTGAGGCTCGGAGACTCGACCGGAGCCCGCATCGACCATGATTGAGACCCAACCGGAGCCCCGCATCGACCATGATTGAGACCCAACCGGAGCCCCGCATCGACCCTGAGGCTCGTAGACACGACCGGAGCCCCGCACTGACCCTGAGGCTCGTAGACACGACCGGAGCCCCGCACTGACCCTGAGGCTCGTAGACACGACCGGAGCCCCGCACCGATTCTGAGGCTCTTAGACACGACCGGAGCCCCGCACTGACCCTGAGACACAATCGGAGCCCCACACCGACTTTCAGGGTCTGAGACACGACCGGAGCCGCACAGGATCTACTTGTGCTGGGATTGCAGGGGGTTATACAGCTCTGGCTTATTGTGCTGGGATTTGCAGGGGTTACACAGCTCCGGTTTATTGTCTTGGGTTTTGCAGGGGGTTACCCAGCATAGGTCACACGTGGTGTGGGTTTTTGTCGTGCTGTCCTGCCTATGGGCCCGATCCACAGGGACACGACTCCCTCTCCCCTGCAGATCCAGGCCGGTGCATGTCCTCTGCGGGGAGATGGATGGTGTCAGCTCCTGTGTAAATCCTGCCGCCTATTGAACATCCCGCCTCATAAATTCCACCAACACAATAAAGCTCAAGCAGCAAAACACAGGTTAATTATCCCAGGTCAGGCGCTCGTGAGAAACGGACGGAGATGGGCATTTGTGCAGATTATTCCAGCTAATTGACAACATAAAAGCTTCGGAGAGAGATTTTTCACGGCCTCAGCTCTCTGCGCCATAAATATACCGGGAAGCCGGAACCCAGCGAGAGGGATACGCTCAGAGAGAGGGATACGCTCAGAGAGGGATACGCTCAGAGAGAGGGATACGCTCAGAGAGAGGGATACGCTCAGAGAGGGGGGGATACGCTCAGAGAGAGGGGGATACGCTCAGAGAGAGGGATACGCTCAGAGAGAGGGGTGCGCTCAGAGAGAGGGATACGCTCAGAGAGGGGGGATACGCTCAGAGAGAGGGGGATACGCTCAGAGAGAGGGATACGCTCAGAGAGAGGGATACGCTCAGAGAGGGGGGATACGCTCAGAGAGAGGGGGATACGCTCAGAGAGAGGGATACGCTCAGAGAGAGGGGTGCGCTCAGAGAGAGGGATACGCTCAGAGAGAGGGATGCGCTCAGAGAGAGGGATACGCTCAGAGAGAGGGATACGCTCAGAGAGAGGGGTGCGCTCAGAGAGAGGGATGCGCTCAGAGAGGGATACGCTCAGAGAGGGATGCGCTCAGAGAGAGGGATGCGCTCAGAGAGACGGATGCGCTCAGAGAGAGGGATGCGCTCAGAGAGAGGGATACGCTCAGAGAGAGGGATGCGCTCAGAGAGAAGGATGCGCTCAGAGAGAAGGATGCGCTCAGAGAGAAGGATGCGCTCAGAGAGAGGGATACACTCAGTGGTATACGCTCAGAGAGAGGGATGCGCTCAGAGAGAGGGATGCGCTCAGAGAGAGGATGCGCTCAGAGAGAGGGATGCGCTCAGAGAGAAGGATACACTCGAGAGGAATACACTCAGTGGTATACGCTCAGAGAGAGGGATACACTCAGAGGGATACGCTCGGGGAGAGGGATGCGCTCGGGGAGAGGGATAAACTCAGAGGAATACGCTCGGGGAGCGGGATACACTCAGTGGGATACGCTCAGAGAGAGAGATACGCTCAGAGAGAGGGATGCGCGCTCAGAGAGAGGGATGCGCTCAGAGAGGAATACACTCAGTGGTATACGCTCAGAGAGAGGGATACACTCAGTGGTATACGCTCAGAGAGAGGAATACACTCAGTGGTATACGCTCAGAGAGAGGGATACACTCAGGGGTATATGCTCAGAGAGGGATACGCTCGGGAGAGGGATGCCCTCACTAACTCAGCGCCCCACTACCTGTCCTCACTAATCACCAAATACACCCCAGCCCGCTCCCTAAGGTCAAACAGTGACCTGCGCCTAGCTTCTCCCCGCATCACCTCTTCCCATGATAGACTGCAGGATTTCTCACGCGCAGCCCCCACTCTCTGGAACGCTCTCCCTCGTACTGTCAGACTTTCCCCTAACTTCTCTTCCTTCAAACGCTCCCTTAAAACGTTCCTATTTAGGGAAGCCAACCCCCCCAACTCACTGACGCAACCATCAATCACTCTCACCTTACAGTCCTCTCCTCCTGTTTCCAACCCCAACCCTCCCAGATTATGAGCTCCTACGGGAATAGGGCCCTCATCTCCTCCTGTACTGTTTGTCAAATGTTGTTCAATGTATTGTAACCCTGTCTATACTGTGCTTATTGTACAGCGCTGCGGAATATGCTCCCGCTTTATAAATTAATAATAATAATAATAATAATAATACGCTCAGAGAGAGGGATACGCTCAGAGAGAGGGATACGCTCAGAGAGGGGGGATACGCTCAGAGAGAGGGATACGCTCAGAGAGGGGGGATACGCTCAGAGAGAGGGATACGCTCAGAGAGAGGGATACGCTCAGAGAGAGGGATACGCTCAGAGAGGGAGGGATACGCTCAGAGAGAGGGGGATACGCTCAGAGAGAGGGGGATACGCTCAGAGAGAGGGATACGCTCAGAGAGAGGGATACGCTCAGAGAGAGGGATACGCTCAGAGAGAGGGGGATACGCTCAGGGAGAGGGGGATACGCTCAGGGAGAGGGGGATACGCTCAGAGAGAGGGATACGCTCAGAGAGAGGGGGATACGCTCAGAGAGAGGGATACGCTCAGGGAGAGGGATACGCTCAGGGAGACGGGGATACGCTCAGGGAGCGGGGGATACGCTCAGAGAGAGGGATACGCTCGGGGAGAGGGATGCGCTCAGAGAGGGATACGCTCAGAGAGAGGGATACGCTCGGGGAGAGAGATACGCTCAGGGAGAGGGGGATACGCTCAGGGAGAGGGGGATACGCTCAGAGAGAGGGATACGCTCGGGGAGAGGGATGCGCTCAGAGAGAGGGATACGCTCAGAGAGAGGGATACGCTCGGGGAGAGGGATACACTCAGAGGGATACACTCAGTGGGATACGCTCAGAGAGAGGGATACGCTCGGGGAGAGGGATGCGCTCAGAGAGAGGGATACGCTCGGGGAGAGGGATGCCCTCACTAACTCAGCGCCCCACTACCTGTCCTCACTAATCACCAAATACACCCCAGCCCGCTCCCTAAGGTCAAACAGTGACCTGCGCCTAGCTTCTCCCCGCATCACCTCTTCCCATGATAGACTGCAGGATTTCTCACGCGCAGCCCCCACTCTCTGGAACGCTCTCCCTCGTACTGTCAGACTTTCCCCTAACTTCTCTTCCTTCAAACGCTCCCTTAAAACGTTCCTATTTAGGGAAGCCAACCCCCCCAACTCACTGACGCAACCATCAATCACTCTCACCTTACAGTCCTCTCCTCCTGTTTCCAACCCCAACCCTCCCAGATTATGAGCTCCTACGGGAATAGGGCCCTCATCTCCTCCTGTACTGTTTGTCAAATGTTGTTCAATGTATTGTAACCCTGTCTATACTGTGCTTATTGTACAGCGCTGCGGAATATGCTCCCGCTTTATAAATTAATAATAATAATAATAATAATACGCTCAGAGAGAGGGATACGCTCAGAGAGAGGGATACGCTCAGAGAGGGGGGATACGCTCAGAGAGAGGGATACGCTCAGAGAGGGGGGGATACGCTCAGAGAGAGGGATACGCTCAGAGAGAGGGATACGCTCAGAGAGGGAGGGATACGCTCAGAGAGAGGGGGATACGCTCAGAGAGAGGGGGATACGCTCAGAGAGAGGGATACGCTCAGAGAGAGGGATACGCTCAGAGAGAGGGATACGCTCAGAGAGAGGGGGATACGCTCAGGGAGAGGGGGATACGCTCAGGAGAGGGGGATACGCTCAGAGAGAGGGATACGCTCAGAGAGAGGGGATACGCTCAGAGAGAGGGATACGCTCAGGGAGAGGGATACGCTCAGGGAGACGGGGATACGCTCAGGGAGCGGGGGATACGCTCAGAGAGAGGGATACGCTCGGGGAGAGGGATGCGCTCAGAGAGGGATACGCTCAGAGAGAGGGATACGCTCGGGGAGAGAGATACGCTCAGGGAGAGGGGGATACGCTCAGGGAGAGGGGGATACGCTCAGAGAGAGGGATACGCTCGGGGAGAGGGATGCGCTCAGAGAGAGGGATACGCTCAGAGAGAGGGATACGCTCGGGGAGAGGGATACACTCAGAGGGATACACTCAGTGGGATACGCTCAGAGAGAGGGATACGCTCGGGGAGAGGGATGCGCTCAGAGAGAGGGATACGCTCGGGGAGAGGGATACGCTCAGGGAGAGGGGGATACGCTCAGGGAGAGGGGGATACGCTCGGGGAGAGGGATGCGCTCAGAGAGAGGGATACGCTCAGAGAGAGGGATACGCTCGGGGAGAGGGATACACTCAGAGGGATACACTCAGTGGGATACGCTCAGAGAGAGGGATACGCTCGGGGAGAGGGATACGCTCAGTGGGATACGCTCAGAGAGAGGGATACGCTCGGGGAGAGGGATACGCTCGGGGAGAGGGATACGCTCGGGGAGAGGGATACACTCAGAGGGATACACTCAGTGGGATACGCTCAGAGAGAGGGATACACTCGGGGAGAGGGATACGCTCAGTGGGATACGCTCGGAGAGGGATACGCTCGGGGAGAGGGATACGCTCGGAGAGGGGGATACGCTCGGAGAGGGGGATACGCTCAGGGAGAGGGGGATACGCTCAGAGAGGGATATGCTCGGATAGAGGGATACGCTCGGAGAGAGGGATACGCTCAGAGAGGGATACGCTCGGAGAGAGGTATACGCTCGGAGAGGGGGATACGCTCGGAGAGGGGGATACGCTCAGGGAGAGGGGGATACGCTCAGAGAGAGGGATACGCTCAGAGAGAGGGATACGCTCGGGGAGAGGGATACGCTCAGAGAGAGGGATACGCTCAGGGAGAGGGGGATACGCTCAGGGAGAGGGGGATACGCTCAGAGAGAGGGATACGCTCGGGGAGAGGGATGCGCTCAGAGAGAGGGATACGCTCAGAGAGAGGGATACGCTCGGGGAGAGGGATACACTCAGAGGGATACACTCAGTGGGATACGCTCAGAGAGAGGGATACGCTCGGGGAGAGGGATACGCTCGGGGAGAGGGATACACTCAGAGGGATACACTCAGTGGGATACGCTCAGAGAGAGGGATACACTCGGGGAGAGGGATACGCTCAGTGGGATACGCTCGGAGAGGGATACGCTCGGAGAGGGGGATACGCTCGGAGAGGGGGATACGCTCAGGGAGAGGGGGATACGCTCAGAGAGAGGGATACGCTAGGATAGAGGGATACGCTCGGAGAGAGGGATACGCTCGGAGAGAGGGATACGCTCGGAGAGAGGTATACGCTCGGGGAGAGGTATACGCTCGGAGAGGGATACGCTCGGGGAGAGGGATACGCTCGGGGAGAGGGATACGCTCGGAGAGAGGGATACGCTCGGAGAGAGGGATACGCTCGGAGAGAGGGATACGCTCGGGGAGAGGGATACGCTCGGATAGAGGGATACGCTCGGAGAGAGGTATACGCTCGGGGAGAGGGATATGCTCGGAGAGGGATACGCTCGGGGAGAGGGATACGCTCGGGGAGAAGGATACGCTCGGAGAGAGGGATGTGCTCAGAGGGGGATGCAGTCATAGTGCAGGTTGTGGTCAGCGAGGGGATCCGGGCAGGGAGAGGGATAGTGTTAGTAAGAGTCAGACCCAATGTAAGGATATAGAGTCACCCAGCACGCAGACAAAACCCAGCAAGGCAAGGAAAACCCTAATCTGAGAAGCTGGTCCTTCATAATGGCCAGGTACGAAGCTAAAATACATAGAAGTACAGATCAGGGACAGGAGAGATATCGTAGCAATAACAAGCCAGAGGTCGGTACACGAGATAAACATAAGACAAGGGATAAACACCGAAATCACAGTCAAATATACAAGCCAGAAGTCAAACCAGAAAACCAATATGTATAAGCTATAGACACGCGCTGAGGGCTAGAATAAACCACGTCAGGGCTCAGAGCACAGTCAGTGACTGATATTTAAAGGCCTAGATCCCTGATCAGGTGCAGCATTCAAAGTGGCCTGATTCAGAGACTGGCGCCCTCTCTGTTGGGGAGACCGCACTGCAGGGGCACCAGCAGGCATACCACCCTCACTTTCCTCCTTCATTCAAGGCGCAGACTCCCGGTGTTATTGTGTTGGCACACCTATCCAGGCACAGATTCCCAGTGTTATTGTGTTGGCACACCTATCCGGGCACAGATTCCCAGTGTTATTGTGTTGGCACACCTATCCGGGCACAGATTCCCGGTGTTATTGTGTTGGCACACCTATCCTGGCACAGATTCCCAGTGTTATTGTGTTGGCACACCTATCCGGGCACAGATTCCCGGTGTTATTGTGTTGGCACACCTATCCAGGCACAGATTCCCGGTGTTATTGTGTTGGCACACCTATCCAGGCACAGATTCCCGGTGTTATTGTGTTGGCACACCTATCCTGGCACAGATTCCCAGTGTTATTGTGTTGGCACACCTATCCGGGCACAGATTCCCGGTGTTATTGTGTTGGCACACCTATCCAGGCACAGATTCCCGGTGTTATTGTGTTGGCACACCTATCCGGGCACAGATTCCCAGTGTTATTGTGTTGGCACACCTATCCGGGCACAGATTCCCGGTGTTATTGTGTTGGCACACCTATCCGGGCACAGATTCCCAGTGTTATTGTGTTGGCACACCTATCCGGGCACAGATTCCCGGTGTTATTGTGTTGGCACACCTCTCTGGGCACATGTCCAGTACATACAGACACATAAAGCATGGCGGCCTTGATTTGGTAACCTTCGATTCGCTGTTAAAGAACAGAAATGTTCTGTTTTCTGAAGGCCAGATACCACCTTCTCCCCAAACCATAGAGACGTGTGATCATGTGATCTCTGATCCTGCTCATGACTAAACACTATTTTTCCATTTCTTTCAGGGACGCCCGTGAACCGAATCCCCATCATGGCCAAGCAGGTGCTGGACCTGTACACGTTGTACCGGCTGGTGACCGAGAAGGGGGGCCTGGTGGAAGTGATCAACAAGAAGATCTGGCGGGAGATCACCAAAGGCCTTAGTCTTCCTACATCCATCACCAGTGCCGCCTTCACCCTGCGAACACAGTAAGGGCACTATTACATTCTATACGCAAATGTTAACGTTCACTTGTGTGAGCCTTAACGTTTGCCGTGGTATTTACTACATATTACAATCCAAACGCAAACGGGTTAAAAGACCCGTTTGCGTTTGGTACCTTGCACTGCGCTGCGCGAGGTTACTGTACTTTGTGCTCCCTATGTTTAACATGGGGAGCGCAAAGTGTTAATCAGCGCTGGTATTACAATCTCCCAACGCTGGTTAACGTCCGGCTCTGGTCAGCGAAAAGTTAACCAGAGCCAGGACTTGGTGTTAATGGATTCCGCTTCTGCAGTTTCTCCATTGAGCCTGAGTTTTAACGCTAAGAGCGTAATAGAGCCCTAAGTAGGCCTGTCTGGAGGGTGAACCCCGCTCTCCTTGTTCGGGGGTTCACCCCGTTATTACGTAACACCCTCTGCGTGCGGCGCGGAGCCTCATTCCTCCAGCTCGGCCCTGGATTAATATTACCTTCCTCATCCTTCCAGATATATGAAGTATCTGTACCCCTACGAGTGTGAAAAGAGGGGGCTGAGCTCCCCGGGAGAGCTGCAGGCAGCCATCGACAGCAACCGGAGAGAGGGCCGCAGACAGAGCTTCGGATCTGGCCTCTTCAGTTACTCCCCAGTGGGGACCCCCAACAGCCTGACATCTCCCAAAATCAACATGTCCTCCTTCTCAAACTCAACACACAACGGAGGCCAAATCAGTCAGATCCTCCCCATCAAGAAGGGTGAGAGACACAGCCGCATGTGTCTAGATAGATGCAGAGACAGACGGGTGTTTCATTCATTAGAGGGATGTGTGACGGGTGTTTCATTCATTAGAGGGATGTGAGTGATGGGTGTTTCATTCATTAGAGGGATGTGAGTGATGGGTGTTTCATTAGAGGGATGTGAGTGACGGGTGTTTCACTCATTAGAGGGATGTGAGTGACGGTGTTTCATTCATTAGAGGGATGTGAGTGATGGGTGTTTCATTCATTAGAGGGATGTGAGTGATGGGTGTTTCATTAGAGGGATGTGAGTGATGGGTGTTTCATTAGAGGGATGTGAGTGACGGTGTTTCATTCATTAGAGGGATGTGAGTGATGGGTGTTTCATTCATTAGAGGGATGTGAGTGACGGTGTTTCATTCATTAGAGGGATGTGAGTGACGGTGTTTCATTCATTAGAGGGATGTGAGTGACGGTGTTTCATTCATTAGAGGGATGTGAGTGATGGGTGTTTCATTCATTAGAGGGATGTGAGTGACGGGTGTTTCATTCATTAGAGGGATGTGAGTGATGGGTGTTTCATTCGAGGGATGTGAGTGATGGGTGTTTCATTCATTAGAGGGATGTGACTGATGGGTGTTTCATTCGAGGGATGTGAGTGATGGGTGTTTCATTCGAGGGATGTGAGTGACGGTGTTTCATTCATTAGAGGGATGTGAGTGACTGTTTCATTCATTAGAGGGATGTGAGTGACGGTGTTTCATTCATTAGAGGGATGTGAGTGACGGTGTTTCATTCATTAGAGGGATGTGAGTGACGGTGTTTCATTCATTAGAGGGATGTGAGTGACGGGTGTTTCATTCATCAGAGGGATGTGAGTGACGGTGTTTCATTCATTAGAGGGATGTGAGTGACGGTGTTTCATTCATTAGAGGGATGTGAGTGACGGTGTTTCATTCATTAGAGGGATGTGAGTGACAGGTGTTTCATTCATTAGAGGGATGTGAATGATGGGTGTTTCATTCATTAGAGGGATGTGAATGATGGGTGTTTCATTCATTAGAGGGATGTGAATGATGGGTGTTTCATTCATTAGAGTGATGTGAGTGACAGGTGTTTCATTCATTAGAGTGATGTGAATGATGGGTGTTTCATTCATTAGAGGGATGTGAGTGACGGGTGTTTCATTCATTAGAGTGATGTGAGTGATGGGTGTTTCATTCATCAAGGATGTGGGTGTCGGGTCTTTCATTCACCAGGGATATGAGTGATGGGTGTTGTGTGGTTCTGCATTGTGCGCATGTGTCGTACGGTTCTGTATTGTGCGTGTGTTGCGATGTAGTGTCTCTTTGTATTTCGTGTTATTTCTAGGTAAGTTGTGGCGCCCCCTGTCTGTCTGTTCCTGAATGATCTATATGTATAGCTCGGTGTTATTCTCCTGGATGTTTCCTCCTCTTTATCGCACGTCTCACATTCTGCCCCCCGATAATTTACTAACGATAACCCTTCCATTACGCTTCCTCTTGGTGATGGCCGTGCCGTCTGCGGTGCTGGGGGTAAAGCAGGATGTAGAGTGTTGACCCCTGGGATCGCACTTTGTGGTGCATTTCACACACTGTTTCCTTGCAGAAGACGGCCTGCACGCCGCTTCTAACATGCACAAGATGGGAATACCCCTCGGCCTGCCGGGCTCTCATGCGGTGACGGCGCATGCGGTTCATGCCATGCAGGCTGCAGCCCTGGAGCAGCTGCGGGAAAAGCTAGAGTCGGGTGAACCGCCGGAGAAGAAGATGGCAATGATGGCAGAGGAGCAGCAGCGGCTAATGCAGCATGCGCTTCAACACAACCTCCTGGCCATGGCCGCTCAATTTCCCATGAACATCAAGATCAACAACCGCGGTGAGAGTCAAAGGGTGGCGAGCGCAGAGCCGATAGAATGCGCCAAACACACAGCGCCTGTGCATGCCATGACTGCATTATCTGCACATTCACACACATAGAATGCACGGCTCATCACGCTGACATTCACACACAGAATACACAGCTCATCACGCTGACATTCACACACACACAGAATACATTACACAGCTCATCACGCTGACATTCACACACACACAGAATACACCGCTCATCACGCTGACATTCACACACACACAGAATACATTACACAGCTCATCACGCTGACATTCACACACAGAATACACCGCTCATTACACTGATATTCACACACATAGAATACACAGCTCATCACGCTGACATTCACACAGAATACACAGCTCATCACGCTGACATTCTCACACACACACAGAATACACAGCTCATCACGCTGACATTCACACACATAGAATACACAGTTCATCACGCGGACATTCACACACACAGAATACACAGCTCATCACACTGACATTCACACACACAGAATACACAGCTCATCACGCTGACATTCACACACATAGAATACACAGCTCATCACGCTGACATTCACATAGAATACACAGCTCATTACGCGGACATTCACACACACAGAATACACAGCTCATTACACTGACATTCACACATAGAATACACAGCTCATCACACTGACATTCACACACACAGAATACACAGCTCCCCACACTGACATTCACACACACAGAATACACAGCTCCCCACACTGACATTCACACACACAGAATACACAGCTCATCACACTGACATTCACATAGAATACACAGCTCATCACACTGACATTCACACACACAGAATACACAGCTCATCACACTGACATTCACATAGAATACACAGCTCATCACACTGACATTCACATAGAATACACAGCTCATCACACTGACATTCACACTAGGGCTGTGCAATATTGACAAAATAATCATATTGCGATTTCTTGAATGAATATTGCGATTGTGATTTTATTTGCGATTTAGCCAATTGTTTTTGCTTTTTCAAACATGCTACATACATTCTAAATTAATTCAGTATTCAGCACATGGATATACTGCCCCAGCACATGGATATACTGCCCCAGCACATGGAAATACTGCCCCAGCACATGGATATACTGCCCCAGCACATGGAAATACTGTCCCAGCACATGGATATACTGCCCCAGCACATGGATATACTGCCCCAGCACATGGAAATACTGCCCCAGCACATGGAATTACTGCCCCAGCACATGGAATTACTGCCCCAGCACATGGAATTACTGCCCCAGCACATGGATACTGCCCCAGCTCACCTCTGTGCGCAACGTGTTCGGCTCCCTGTTAACTTCCGGCAGCATGGAGCTTGAGCGCTCGCCTGGGGGAACCATGTGACGAGCCGCGAGAACGCGGCTCGTCACGTGGTTCCCCCTGCGAGCGCCCAAAGCACCATGCCGCCGGAAGTTAACAGGGAGCCGAAAATTGCAGCCTTATGCGATTTAGAAATTGCAGGGTCAGAAATCGCGATTCGATTGCGATTGCAATTAATTGCACAGCCCTAATTCACACACACAGAATACACAGCTCATCACACTGACATTCACACACACAGAATACACAGCTCATCACACTGACATTCACACACACAGAATACACAGCTCATCACGCTGACATTCACACACACAGAATACACAGCTCATCACGCTGATATTCACACACATAGAATACACAGCTCACCACACTGACATTCACACACACAGAATACACAGCTCATCACACTGACATTCACACACACAGAATACAAAGCTCACCACACTGACATTCACACACACAGAATACACAGCTCATCACACTGACATTCACACACACAGAATACACAGCTCATCACACTGACATTCACACATACAGAATACACAGCTCATCACACTGACATTCACACAGAATACACAGCTCATCACGCTGACATTCACACACACAGAATACACAGCTCATCACACTGACATTCACACACATAGAATACACAGCTCATCACGCTGACATTCACACACACAGAATACACAGCTCATCACACTGACATTCACACACACAGAATACACAGCTCATCACACTGACATTCACACACACAGAATACACAGCTCATCACGCTGACATTCACACACACAGAATACACAGCTCACCACACTGACATTCACACACACAGAATACACAGCTCATCACACTGACATTCACACACACAGAATACACAGCTCATCACGCTGACATTCACATAGAATACACAGCTCATCACGCTGACATTCACACACACAGAATACACAGCTCATCACGCTGACATTCACACACACAGAATACACAGCTCATCACGCTGACATTCACACACACAGAATACACAGCTCATCACGCTGACATTCACATAGAATACACAGCTCATCACGCTGACATTCACACATAGAATACACAGCTCATCACGCTGACATTCACATAGAATACACAGCTCATCACGCTGACATTCACACACACAGAATACACAGCTCAGCACACTGACATTCACACACACAGAATACACAGCTAATCACACTGACATTCACATAGAATACACAGCTCATCACGCTGACATTCACACACATAGGGCCTTATTACAATCTTCGCGCAAACGTTTGCGCTCGTATAAAAACGCATTAACGCGAGGGGCAAAACCCTTGGCGCAGAACGTCGTATTACAATGTCAGCGCAACAAACGTGCGTAATCGTCTACCGTGGGTGAACCTGCGTGAACCCTTTGCGAGCGTAATGTACTGCGCACGTCCTATACTTAACATTGTGAGCGCAAATGCGTTTGTGCGCTGGTACGCGGATGGTATTACAATCTATGCGCAGTTTGTAACGCACAGCCTTTGCGCGCATAATTTTAGCAACTCCTGAAAGCTGGTGTTAACGGCAAATTCTATCAACCCAGCCAAAACCAAATACACCAGCCCAAAAAAAAAGTGCAGCAAAGTATAGTTACACATTCTACACATACCCAAACAATAAAATGGAGAAGTTGTGCGTCTTTTTATTATTGCTGCAGCATATATGTGCAGATTGACTTTGACAGGCGCAAGTTAACGGGAGACAATTGTGGTTCTTAATTCTGATAGGCTGAATCGCGTAAAAAAACAGTCCGCACACCGATTTATGCACACAACGTTTTTGCGCGTCTGTTTGACGCGCGTTATTTTTTGACGGATGAAAAAATGCGTGAGGATTGTAATACCAGCGTTGATTGTAATAGGGCCCATAGAATGCACAGCTCATAGCTCATCACACTGACATACACACACAGGGAATACACAGCTCATCATAGTGACATTTACACACCTAGAATACACAGCTCATCACACTCATTCTCACTTCGTCCCTCTCTCTCACTTCGTCCCTCTCTCACTTCGTCCCTCTCTCTCACTTCGTCCCTCATTCTCACTTCGTCCCTCTCTCATTCTCACTTCGTCCCTCTCTCATTCTCACTTCGTCCCTCTCTCATTCTCACTTCGTCCCTCTCTCATTCTCACTTCGTCCCTCTCTCATTCTCACTCTGTCCCTCTCTCATTCTAACTTCCTCCCTCTCTCATTCTAACTTCCTCCCTCTCTCATTCTAACTTCCTCCCTCTCTCATTCTAACTTCCTCCCTCTCTCAGTCTAACTTCCTCCCTCTCTCATTCCCTCCCTTTCTCACTTCGTCCCTCTCTCATTCTCACTCTGTCCCTCTCTCATTCTAACTTCCTCCCTCTCTCATTCTAACTTCCTCCCTCTCTCATTCTAACTTCCTCCCTCTCTCAGTCTAACTTCCTCCCTCTCTCATTCCCTCCCTTTCTCACTTCCTCCCTCTCTCATTCTCACTCCGTCCCTCTCTCATTCTCACCCCGTCCCTCTCTCATTCTCACCTCCTCCGTCTCTCAATCTCACCCCGTCCCTCTCTCATTCTCACCCCGTCCCGCTCTCATTCTCACCCCGTCTCTCTCTAATTCTCACCTCCTCCCTCTCTCATTCTCACTCCGTCCCTCTCTCATTCTAACTTCCTCCCTCTCTCATTCCCTCCCTTTCTCATTTCGTCACATAGAATACACAGCTCATCACACTCATTCTCACTTCGTCCCTCTTTCTCACTTCGTCCCGCTCTCATTCTCACTTCCTCCCTCTCTCATTCCCTCCCTTTCTCACTTCGTCCCTCTCTCATTCTCACTCTGTCCCTCTCTCATTCTAACTTCCTCCCTCTCTCATTTCCTCCCTTTCTCACTTCGTCCCTCTCTCATTCTCACTCTGTCCCTCTCTCATTCTAACTTCCTCCCTCTCTCATTCTAACTTCCTCCCTCTCTCATTCTCACTCCGTCCCTCTCATTCTCACCCCGTCCCTCTCTCATTCTCACTCCGTCCCTCTCATTCTCACCCCGTCCCTCTCTCATTCTCACCTCCTCCCTCTCTCATTCTCACCCCGTCCCTCTCTCATTCTCACCCCGTCCCGCTCTCATTCTCGCCCCGTCCCTCTCTCATTCTCACCTCCTCCCTCTCTCATTCTCACTCCGTCCCTCTCATTCTCACCCCGTCCCTCTCTCATTCTCACCTCCTCCCTCTCTCATTCTCACCCCGTCCCTCTCTCATTCTCACCCCGTCCCTCTCTCATTCTCACTCCGTCCCTCTCTCATTCTCACCTCCTCCCTCTCTCATTCTCACTCCGTCCCTCTCATTCTCACTCCGTCCCTCTCATTCTCACTCCGTCCCTCTCATTCTCACTCCGTCCCTCTCTCATTCTCACTTCCTCCCTTTCTCATTCTCACTCTCATTCTCACCTCCTCACAGTCTCATTCTCACTTCTCACTCCGTCGGTCTCTCATTCTCACCTCCTCGCAGTCTCCTTCTTGACTCCTCACTCTCTCATTCTCACTCCTTACTCTCATTTTGGCCTTCTCAGTCTCGTTCTCACTCCTCACTCTCACCTCCTCACAGTCTTATTCTCACTCCTCACTCTCATTCTCACCTCCTCAGTCTCATTCTCACCTCCTCAGTCTTATTCTCACTCCTCACTCTCATTCTCACCTCCTCACAGTCTTATTCTCACTCCTCACTCTCATTCTCACCTCCTCAGTCTCATTCTCACCTCCTCACAGTCTTATTCTCACTCCTCACTCTCATTCTCACCTCCTCACAGTCTTATTCTCACTCCTCACTCTCATTCTCACCTCCTCAGTCTTATTCTCACTCCTCACTCTCATTCTCACCTCCTCACAGTCTCATTCTTGACACCTCATTCTCACCTCTTTACTCTCTCATTCTCGCCTCCTCATTCCTCCGCTCTGGTTTTCTCTCTCACTCTCGCGCTCTCTCTTTACAGATGACAGACAAGAGACGGCGATGAACCTGTCTGCCTCGGGCATTAGCAGCATCAACATGTCGATAGAGCTAAATGGAGTCGTCTACGCAGGTAGATGCAGGAGCTCGCTCTCTCCCTCCCTCTGCTCTCTCTTTCTGCCCCGTCTCTCTGTCAGCGTGCTGGAAATCCATTAAGCTGCAGTCAGCGCGACGCGCGCCGGAGCGCTCTCTGAAAGCTTCCCTTTAAAATCCATTGTAATGAAGTGAAGGAGACAACGTGCTGTCAACGCCGGTTATTTAACCCGCCTCAGTATGTGACGCATCGCAGAATCTGTCCCTGTGTGAGGAGCACGTCTGCTACCGGCGCAGGGTAACAAGGGTACCTACCTCAATGAAAGCGATCAATGCAGTGCATTAACCCTTTCCTCCCTGCAGTGCCCCCGTACCACTGCTCTGAATGATTGTCTTAAAGGAGACACGTCACATTTTCCTCTAATAAAGTGAATGCCCAAGAAGAGACCCTGACATGTGGTCCATTCTCCACCAGACACTGCCCCCTCAGTGTTTTGTAGCCCTGCCGGGGTCGGTGCCTGCTCCAGGGCGCGCATGGGCCTCTCAGCTTTCTGAATATTCCTTTCCCAGGTCTTTCCGGTTCTTGCTGTAGCTATTCCTTCCCTCCACTGTCCATGGACTTTCCTTTCTCCAGTCCCAGTGGATGAGCTCTTGTTCTTTGGACAGTCCTGTTAATGAGCAGGTCACCAGAGCCCTGAGTTGAGTTATCTCCCCCCCCCTCCCCCTACCAGCCTTTTCTCTGGGCATCATTGTTCTCTGTGTCCTCCAGTCCCGCGTTCTCCATTTTTTTTTACCTGTGGGGCCTGATCTCACCCTCCTGCGCGATATATGAGATGGGGGAGATCAAGAGAAACACCACAGGTAGAGCAAGGAATTCTGGGATACGTAATATTAAATAGACAATTTATTGCATCCATAAACCCAACAGAACGGTGTGGGCCCCGGGCCGAGGTCCTCACAGGGGCCACAAATGGACGAGCAGTAAAACCTTTACCCTCCCCCCAGTTCGGGTCAGAAAGCTGAGTCTGGTTGTTGTGGGAATAACTGGGGGTTTGTCATTGTGTTCGTGGTGCTAGGTTAGGTATACGGGTGTGATTCTTCTGCAGCCCCCTGACCCTGTGCTTCCTTCCTGCAGGAGTGCTGTTTGCTCGCAGGCCCGGGACGTCTGCAGGATCCAGCTCCGGCACCAACCAAAGCCAGCCCAGCCCTGCTCCGGCGCAGAACCCACCACTGTCATCGCAAGGGCACACACCACCCGGGTCATCCCCGTGAAGTGGCGCGGCCTCCTCCTGAACCCCATCGCCTGACATTGTACATCCACTCGCCTGGGGTCTTCTCGTTCTGTCGGGAGGTCCCACCATGTAGGTGTCCTGAGTGATAACAATGCGGGGCGCGATGAAAGACTTCATATGGGGATAATGGAGTGGCATGGACGTCATCAAAACCTGCCGCGGTGTGCTCCAGCCATGAACTCTCGCTGTTACACAGCTCAGACCTTCACATATCCAGGCCGGAGCCTCAGCCGCGCGCCCACGGTGCGGCCATCTGCAAAAAATTACTTTGCTCTATTGCTGTCACAAGGACCGGCCACGAGGCCGCAGTATATATATATATACACCCGTGTGACCCTACCTCTGTGAGGGTGAGACTCACATGCAAAGCGCCCGCTGGGCCTGCACTCATTCTCGCATGCTTTACATGGACGGTTTGCCGACCCATCTCCTGCTCTTGGGAAACCGAGCCTTCTGAAGGCGGTGACCTCTTGGCGTTACTGGCTCACCAAGCCACACACCGGCAGTCGCGCCTGGAAAGGACCTACGATATGCAGCTTTTTACCAAAGAAATGGAAGCAGAGAGTTAATTTATTCGCTGGGGAGGTATCGGTAGAGTAGATGTTCAGGGTGTTCGTCGGTGTCTCCAAGATGGATAGGCTTCTCCTCCGCTCCTCGGCAACCCACGCCACACGCGTGGCTGGTATTTTGGACAGGGTGGCTTAGCTTTTACCAAATTCCCATCTCTTCTTGACAGAGACACACAGGGTGAGCACCCTTACCTCGAGCCTGCCAAAATGCCGGCGTTCTCCCAGCGGAGGGTGTAAGGTCAATGGGGTGTTGGGGCCACAGGGTAGAGCACCCTTGGATTTGGGGTCAGATTTATTCATTCAGCTTTGGAGGAGGAGGATGAGATCACCCATGCTGCGGGGGGGTTAATCCAGAGTTGGGGGTCAGTATCAATCCTGCTGTGCCGGGGTATGGCTGGGAGGCCTGGGAGTTGCCGCTTGTGTCAGTCCTGTTAGTGATTTATATGAATTCTGTTTTGTTTTATTTCTGAGATATGACGATTTCTCACATTATTATCCGCTGAGCCGGGGTCTGTGAGGGGTTAATGAGGAAAAGGTGGGATTTTAGGTCACGGGTACTTTCTACAATTCCACGTGTTTTCTCCAGGATCCCCAGATTAGTAAGAGGCCGCACGGCCGGCCATAAGCAGAAAGAGGTGGTTGTGGTGCCGTGAGAGACCAGGTGTCCTGGGTGTTTATTGAAGCATCCTCCTTCCTGCGTATCAGTCCCCGCATCTTGTCTGTCATCCTCCTTCCTCTCTATCAGGCCCTCCTCCTCCTGTCTATCAGGCCCCCATCCTGTCCATCAGGCCCTCCTCTTCCTGTCTATCAGGCCCCCGTCCTGTCTATCAGGCCCTCCTCCTGCGTATTGCCCCCCCCTCCTACGTATCGGCCCCTGTCCTGTCTATCAGGCCCTCCTCCTCCTGTGTATCGGCCCCCGTCCTGTGTATCAGGCCCTCCTTCTGCGTATCGGCCCCTGTCCTGTCTATCAGGCCCTCCTCCTGCGTATCGGCCCCTGTCCTGTCTATCAGGCCCTCCTCCTCCTGTGTATCGGCCCCCCTCCTCCTGTGTATCGGCCCCCCTCCTCCTGCGTATCGGCCCCTGTCCTGTCTATCAGGCCCTCCTCCTGCATATCGGCCCCCGTCCTGTCTATCAGGCCCTCCTTCTGCGTATCGGCCCCTGTCCTGTCTATCAGGCCCCCCTCCTACGTATCGGCCCCTGTCCTGTCTATCAGGCCCTCCTCCTGCATATCGGCCCCCCTCCTCCTGTGTATCGGCCCCCGTCCTGTCTATCAGGCCCCCCTCCTACGTATCGGCCCCTGTCCTGTCTATCAGGCCCTCCTCCTCCTGTGTATCGGCCCCCCTCCTCCTGTGTATCGGCCCCCCTCCTCCTGCGTATCGGCCCCTGTCCTGTCTATCAGGCCCTCCTCCTGCATATCGGCCCCCGTCCTGTCTATCAGGCCCTCCTCCTGCGTATCGGCCCCTGTCCTGTCTATCAGGCCCTCCTCCTGCATATCGGCCCCCGTCCTGTCTATCAGGCCCTCCTCCTGCGTATCGGCCCCTGTCCTGTCTATCAGGCCCCCCTCCTCCTGTGTATCGGCCCCCCTCCTCCTGTGTATCGGCCCCCCTCCTCCTGCGTATCGGCCCCTGTCCTGTCTATCAGGCCCTCCTCCTGCGTATCGGCCCCTGTCCTGTCTATCAGGCCCTCCTCCTCCTGTGTATCGGCCCCCCTCCTCCTGTGTATCGGCCCCCCTCCTCCTGTGTATCGGCCCCCCTCCTCCTGCGTATCGGCCCCTGTCCTGTCTATCAGGCCCTCCTCCTGCATATCGACCCCCGTCCAGTCTATCAGGCCCTCCTCCTGCTTATCGGCCCCTGTCCTGTCTATCAGCCCCTCCTCCTGCGTATCGCCCCCCTCCTCCTCCGTATCGTCCTCTGTCCTGTCTTTCAGGCCCTCCTCCTGCGTATCTGCCCCCCTCCTCCTGCGTATTGGCCCCCGTACTGTCTATCAGGCCCCCCTCCTGCGCATCAGGCCCCCCTCCTGCGTTTTGGCCCCCGTCCTATCAGGCCCTCCTTCTGCGTATCTGCCCCCCCCCCTGAGTATCGGCGCCTGTCCAGTCTATCAGGCCCTCCTCCTGCATATTTCCCCCTGACCTGTCTATCAGGCCCCCCTCCTGAGTATCGGACCTCATCCTGTCTATCAGGCCCCCTGCCTGCGTATCAGCCCCCGTCCAGTCTATCGGGCCCCCCTCCTTCGTATTGTCCCCCCTCCTGCGTATTGGCCCCCATCCTGTCGAATAGACCCCCTCCTGTGCATCGCTGATACGGCCTCAGGTTATCAGAACAAATGCTGTGAATTCTCCAAACCCACATTAATCCTCTATTCCACAGTTGTGGTTAAGCTCATCGTTCGAGACACACAACATAACGGCAGATGTTATCAGTTTAATATTTTCCTGTCCTATTCCAGTCTTGCCGTTACATGAGACGTCCCGGCCTTAGCGTCTCTTGCGTTCCTTACTGTACTCGGCATCTCCTATACTTAACACGGGATGTGCAAGTTGTTATGAAATGTGAGAATAGTGACTTTTGCCAAGATGCTGAATAAAAGTAACGTCTGGGGGGCAAACCAGGGAGATGTATCCCCTCCTAAAAGACAGTGTGACGCTCATAACGACTCGTAAACCCTGGGGTAACTCCCTGAGCAGGTGAAGTCTATGGAGCTGGTACGGCTCTGGTTAAGTTTACACCAGTGCTGAGATACACACACACACAGGGGGTTAATGAGCGTTACCTGCGCGGGCAGCCACTTTCAGCAGCGCCAGCCGGTAATTTCACTGCTCCGCACAATGCATAACATCTCACTTAGGCCCCATTTTAATATACGTGACATTGCGAGCGATATTGCGCAATATTGTGCTTTTTCTGCGTGATATCACGCGACTTTGCACAGGGACTTGGTCGCAGCTACTTTGGGCTGTAACCAATGAAAAGGATGCTAGAGGTGACATCACCAAATGACACCTCTGTCTCGCGACTTTGAGCGATAATATCGCGCAATATCGGCGTTATGTGCGATATTGCGCTACACCATTGATGTCTATGGCGGCAAATTGCGGCAAATCGCGCAAATACGCAGAAAAAAGGGTCCTGTACCAGCGACGAGCTACCGGCGACATTGTGCTGTGAGATGTGAACAGCTCCACTGAAATGCATTGGAGAAGCTACATAGAGCAATAATGCGCGTAAATATGCGCGATATCGCGGCAAAAGCCGCGTGATAAATCGCTTAGTGTGAATGGGGCGTAAGAGATTTTAACATCTCCAGACGACTTTTCCATCTTGACATGCGTCATGGAATACGGACGTTAATGATGAGACGCTAATGGTTACCGGCTGGCGAACGGTTTCTCCATTAGTGTCTGGCTTTTAATGACCGCCGTGGAGTAGGGCCCTCAGTATTTTTTTATTTTTTTCCTTTATATTGTTATTAACGAGTTTTCACTTTAGAATGTTAATTTCTGGGGGGAAAATGCTAAAAACATGGGAAAAGTTCACAGAACAAGGAGGGAGGTCCTAGTGTCAAACCCGGAAACACATTTATCCTCGGCACACCATGGTCCGGAGCCCTAATACCCGGCTCTGTGTCACAGATGAGCCGGTGCCAGCCCATAAAAACACATTTACCACCAGGCGCCGTGTAAATACTGGAGAACGGCTTCAAATCCGTAACCGTGAAGCAGATTGGCAGCAGAAATGGATGCAGTATTTTGGCAGCAGGTAGCAAGCTTTCTCCATTATTTACAGGGTGCCTGATGGTGAATTCATCAGCTCTCCTCAGTTTTTCGACACTGGGCACGGGTAATGAAGGCCGTGTGCCCGGAGACCTTTTCACAGCTGTATAAAGGGGGCAGTCAATGGATCTGTAAGGCCCCGCTCTCCCCCAAGATTGAGATCATGACCATTCCCCAACATGCGCTGATAGAGCTGGTGCCGTGGCCGAGCGCCACGCTTTATCAGTCGTAACTTCCCATTCTCTCTATAATCTTACACATTTCATGATGTTTGCTCACCGGTAGCGCCGTGACCTGGTGATTACCTCACATATTTGGGAAAACGAGCCTGAGATCCATATATCCTGGTAAGAGCTCCTCTCCAGTAAGTGTCCTTGGGCACTCGCCACCCAGGACAAACTGAAAACCAGAGAAATCTCAATGTATCCATCCTGGTGAAATACTTTCTCAAAAAAAAAAAACACATAAACCATAAAGCGTGAAACCTTCTGACTCAGCACATCCAGGACAATCATCACCTTCACCCTTCCAGTGACCGGCATGGTATGAGCTGCAGCACTGTAAGGGTTAACATTAAGCAATGTCAGTTTTTCTCCATTTCTGCCTTTTTATGTGATAATAATCTGTTTCCAGGCTATCTAACTGAAACGAGAGGGTCTTCCGAGTCACGTTCTGTAAAATGGGAGTTTCATCTTATAAATGACATCACGATGATGTCACCGCACATCTTGTATCCCTCCGCCCACCTCCCATGCACAGCCATAGGTCCTACGTATGTTACTTTGTGACACAGGTCACTGGGTTTATTTTTATTTTATGAAACCAAAGAAGGGAATATTGTCGCCGTCATCTACCTCATTATTATGTATTTATAATTATACCGATCTCCGTGACGGGAAGCCGAGTGCGACATGCGGACCGGCACGGCTCTCAATCTCACCTACCATGGGAGCGGCCGCAGGGCTTTATTCTGAGAGTCCATTCTAGAAGCACACAGGGATGTGTGATTCTGTTGTGTTGCCCAGGGTGTGTTTGTGTTGTTGGTTGGAGTGTATGTTCTTGGTTTTGTGGTTGTGGTGGATAAGTGAGGTTTGTGGTCAGAAATATTGTGGTTTTGTTGGTGTGTTGTATGATTGTGATATCTGGTCAGGTTGTTTGGTTCTGGGGTTTGGGTGGTATGTGGTTCATTGTATGATTGTGATATCTGGTCAGGTTGTTTGGTTCTGGGGTTTGGGTGGTGTGTGGTTCATTGTATGATTGTGATATCTGGTCAGGTTGTTCGGTTCTGGGGTTTGGGTGGTGTGTGGTTCATTGTATGATTGTGATATCTGGTCAGGTTGTTTGGTTCTGGTGTTTGGTGTGTGTAGTTCATTGTATGATTGTGACATCTGGTCAGGATGTTTGTTTCTGGGGTTTGGGTGGTGTGTGCTTCATTGTATGATTGTGATATCTGGGCAGGATGTTTGGTTCTGGGGTTTGGATGCTGTGTGCTTCATTGTATGATTGTGACATCTGGTCAGGATGTTTGGTTCAGGCGGTCCGTTGGTGTGTGGTTCGTGGCATGATTGTGATACATGGACAGGATGTTTGTTTCTAGCGTTTAGGTGGTGTGTAGTTCGTTGTGTGATTGTGATATATGGGCATGACAATTGGTTGTGGTCTCGATAAAGGGTTGGCTTTTGTGGGGGGGTCATAGATAGTCTAGGCTTTGTCTGATCATTGGGAAGGTTTTAATTAGGGTTGAGGTTAGTGAAGAACAAATCAAAGAACACAGACACAACGTGTGAGCTCAACGTGCCATGTGTCTACACAAACCTCACACCTCCATACCAAGGAGAGACATATTGTGTTGTCCCAGCACATGGTGTATCTTTCTCATGTTGATCTGCTGATTGGTCCTGACCACTTTGATGTTTTTGGATTGGCCGATCCCTTGCCATAAATCAGGTTGTATCCTGTTTGTCTTCTCCAATGGTCCAAACCATAAAGCTTTGGTCAGTGTGTCGAGAACACAGCCATCACCCCTCGACCTCCCCTCCCCCAGACTCTATATGATAAAAACATTAAAGACTGAGGCTTTGTGGGAAAATTCAAAATGGCCTCCAGCGGTGCGCACTGCTATCATTTCATCAATGGAGACGTTCTTAGTTTTTGAGCTGTTATACCAAAGATCAGCACTGCACACATTTCATGACTTGGACCCACTCGGCTCCAAAACGAAGTAAAGGGGAAAAAAGACTTCTGAATGATGTAATTATTATTTGTACGTTTTATACTTTGCTTCCGGCGCTTTCCGTTGCTCGTAGAGTTTTAGTCCCTCTGTTTCTTTGCTTATTGTCTGTGACTCTTGTGTTTTTTTTCTGATGTTAGAGCCGCGATGCAGGTTTTTTGCGCACCTCCCTCCATCCTGATATGGCATTGCTAGCATTTAAAAGGACGGTACCACTTCCTTTAGACCCGCCCCTGAGGACCAGATTATGGATTGGTAAAAATCTCAAAATGAACAGATCTGGACAAACACTGGTCCAGAACGCTGGTCTTCCTGGGAGCCTGGTTTGGGGAGTCCTAGTGCTGCCCGGCCTCATCATCCATCCAGAGCAAAAGGGATGGTGGGGCTTTCGGAATAGGTCGAGACTGCCAGCCCCAAGATTTGGTTTTCACACTGGGAGAGCCACTAGATGTTGAGTGACGTCTGCTCCCAGTGTCCAATGGTGGTGGGATTTCTAGGTAATATGGAGCAGGTTGCGAGATGCTCCCTCGCCATCTTGGCACGGACATCTGATGGCGTCTGTATAACTTGACCAAATATTGTCTTTTTGGGCTCATGTAATGTAGACCTCGGGTCCCAACCTCGTAGTAATCCCCTCTCTGGTTGGCCGAGGGAGTCAGAAGTGTGGCTTGCCCAGCAGTTGGACATTCTCCCATCATGCTATGAGTAAATATGGAAGTTTGAGGTGATCTGTCTTCACTGATATCGAGATTCCCAGGGGCTGCTGGTACCTGCATCGCAACTCTACAGCTGCTGAGGGATTCCCTCTGTCGGCCCAAAACATTTTCTGATTGATCCGGCTCACTAGGAAAATGCCGGATTGTGGTGCTCAGGGGTGTAAACAAACCAAAAAACATACAACAATAAAACCTTTCAACAATCACAAATGGACGTGTGGTCTTTGTCTTATATTTATTTCCAAAGCACCTCATTAAAAGTATCTACACCACGAACAGCGGGGGCTCTGCGCTCTGCACCCCCATCACGTACCGCAGTAACACAAACAGATTAACTATTATATCCGGAATATTCTGTTATCCCATAGTAACTATAATATTTGGAATATTCTGTAGGGTTGAATTTCTCCTGTGACTGTCAATGGTCTAAAAACATTTCTTCTTGATCATTCATGTCGCATAACACTACCTCGGTGTAGTGATTCTTTAAATTATATCCGGAATATTCTGTTATCGCATAGTAACTATTATATCCGGAATATTCTGTTATCCCATAGTAACTATTATATCCGGAATATTCTGTTATCCCATAGTAACTATTATATCCGGAATATTCTGTTATCTCATAGTAACTATTATATCCTGAATATTCTGTTATCCCATAGTAACTATTATATCCGGAATATTCTGTTATCCCATAGTAACTATTATATCCGGAATATTCTGTTATCCCATAGTAACTATTATATCCGGAATATTCTGTTATCTCATAGTAACTATTATATCCGGAATATTCTGTTATCTCAAAGTGACTATTATATCCGGAATATTCTGTTATCCCATAGTAACTATTATATCTGGAATATTCTGTTATCGCATAGTAACTATTATATCCGGAATATTCTGTTATCCCATAGTAACTATTATATCTGGAATATTCTGTTATCCCATAGTAACTATTATATCCGGAATATTCTGTTATCCCATAGTAACTATTATATCCGGAGTATTCTGTTATCCCATAGTAACTATTATATCCAGAATATTCTGTTATCCCATAGTAACTAATATATCTGGAATATTCTGTTATCCCATAGTAACTATTATATCCGGAGTATTCTGTTATCCCATAGTAACTATTATATCCGGAATATTCTGTTATCCCATAGTAACTATTATATCCGGAATATTCTGTTATCCCATAGTAACTATTATATCCGGAATATTCTGTTATCCCATAGTAACTATTATATCCGGAATATTCTGTTATCTCATAGTAACTATTATATCCGGAATATTCTGTTATCTCATAGTGACTATTATATCCGGAATATTCTGTTATCACATAGTAACTATTATATCTGGAATATTCTGTTATCACATAGTAACTATTATATCCGTAATATTCTGTTATCTCATAGTGACTATTATATCCGGAATATTCTGTTATCCCATAGTAACTATTATATCCGGAATATTCTGTTATCTCGTAGTAACTATTATATCCGGAATATTCTGTTATCCCATAGTAACTATTATATCCAAATATTCTGTTATCCCATAGTAACTATTATATCCGGAATATTCTGTTATCCCATAGTAACTATTGTATCTGGAATATTCTGTTATCCCATAGTAACTATTATATCCAGAATATTCTGTTATCCCATAGTAACTATTATATCCGGAATATTCTGTATCCCATAGTAACTATTATATCTGGAATATTCTGTTATCCCATAGATACTATTATATCCGGATATTCTGTTATCCCATAGTAGCTATTATATCCGGAATATTCTGTTATCTCATACTAACTATTATATCCGGAATATTCTGTTATCCATAGTAACTATTATATCCGAATATTCTGTTATCCCATAGTAACTAATATATCCGGAATATTCTGTTATCTCATAGTAACTATTATATCCGGAATATTCTGTTATCCATAGTAACTATTATATCCGGAATATTCTGTTATCCCATAGTAACTATTATATCTGGAATATCTGTTATCCCATAGTAACTATTATATCCGGAATATTCTGTTATCCCATAGTAACTAATATATCCGGAATATTCTGTTATCCCATAGTAACTATTATTCCGGAATATTCTGTTATCCCATAGTAACTATTATATCCGGAATATTCTGTTATCCCATAGTAACTATTATATCCGGAATATTCTGTTATCCCATAGTAACTATTATATCCAGAATATTCTGTTATCCCATAGTAACTATTATATCCGGAATATTCTGTTATCTCATAGTAACTATTATATCCGGAATATTCTGTTATCTCATAGTGACTATTATATCCGGAATATTCTGTTATCACATAGTAACTATTATATCTGGAATATTCTGTTATCACATAGTAACTATTATATCCGTAATATTCTGTTATCTCATAGTGACTATTATATCCGGAATATTCTGTTATCCCATAGTAACTATTATATCCGGAATATTCTGTTATCTCGTAGTAACTATTATATCCGGAATATTCTGTTATCCCATAGTAACTATTATATCCAAATATTCTGTTATCCCATAGTAACTATTATATCCGGAATATTCTGTTATCCCATAGTAACTATTGTATCTGGAATATTCTGTTATCCCATAGTAACTATTATATCCAGAATATTCTGTTATCCCATAGTAACTATTATATCCGGAATATTCTGTTATCCCATAGTAACTATTATATCTGGAATATTCTGTTATCCCATAGATACTATTATATCCGGAATATTCTGTTATCCCATAGTAGCTATTATATCCGGAATATTCTGTTATCTCATACTAACTATTATATCCGGAATATTCTGTTATCCCATAGTAACTATTATATCCGGAATATTCTGTTATCCCATAGTAACTAATATATCCGGAATATTCTGTTATCTCATAGTAACTATTATATCCGGAATATTCTGTTATCCCATAGTAACTATTGTATCTGGAATATTCTGTTATCCCATAGTAACTATTATATCTGGAATATTCTGTTATCCCATAGTAACTATTATATCCGGAATATTCTGTTATCCCATAGTAACTATTATATCCGGAATATTCTGTTATCCCATAGTAACTATTATATCCGGAATATTCTGTTATCCCATAGTAACTATTATATCCGGAATATTCTGTTATCCCATAGTAACTATTATATCCGGAATATTCTGTTATCCCATAAGTAACTATTATATCCAGAATATTCTGTTATCCCATAGTAACTATTATATCCGGAATATTCTGTTATCCCATAGTAACTATTATATCCGGAATATTCTGTTATCCCATAGTAACTATTATATCCAGAATATTCTGTTATCCCATAGTAACTATTATATCCGGAATATTCTGTTATCCCATAGTAACTATTATATCCGGAATATTCTGTTATCCCATAGTAACTACTATATCCAGAAAATTCTGTTATCCCATAGTAACTATTATATCCAAAATATTCTGTTATCTCGTAGTAACTATTATATCCGGAATATTCTGTTATCCCATAGTAACTATTATATCCGGAATATTCTGTTATCCCATAGTAACTACTATATCCAGAAAATTCTGTTATCCCATAGTAACTATTATATCCAAAATATTCTGTTATCTCGTAGTAACTATTATATCTGGAATATTCTATTATCTCATAGTAACTATTATATGCGGAATATTCTGTTATCCCATAGTAACTATTATATCCGGAATATTCTGTTATCCCATAGTAACTACTATATCCAGAAAATTCTGTTATCCCATAGTAACTATTATATCCAAAATATTCTGTTATCTCGTAGTAACTATTATATCCGGAATATTCTGTTATCCCATAGTAACTATTATATCCGGAATATTCTGTTATCCATAGTAACTACTATATCCAGAAAATTCTGTTATCCCATAGTAACTATTATATCCAAAATATTCTGTTATCTCGTAGTAACTATTATATCCGGAATATTCTGTTATCCCATAGTAACTATTATATCCGGAATATTCTGTTATCCCATAGTAACTACTATATCCAGAAAATTCTGTTATCCCATAGTAACTATTATATCCAAAATATTCTGTTATCTCGTAGTAACTATTATATCTGGAATATTCTATTATCTCATAGTAACTATTATATGCGGAATATTCTGTTATCTCATAGTAACTATTATATCCGGAATATTCTGTTATCTCATAGGTACTGTTATTAATGTTCGGTGGCCGAAATTTCGGTGCATTCCCTAATATAAAACAAGACTAGAAGGAAACTGGGTGAACTGAACATAGGCTAAAGACAGAGCGGCATGACATGAAAAAGGAACTAAAACACAGAAGGTGCTTGTGGAGAAACAGGATATAAACAAAAGTCAGATTGCAGTACAAAGGGTCAGATACACAAATAGCAGAGGGTCTTTGGTGGATGTGAAAACAAAGGGGTCTTGGTTCAAGGATCAGCAGGAGTCCATATGAATGGTGGAATCTTTATATGAAACACAGTCCTTTAGGCAAGGTGAGGGGATAATCCAGATAACAGAAGTGCATGTAAACAAAGCAAAGGGGTATTGGTAAACAGAAGTTTGGCAAGTAAGGTCTGGTATCCAGGAACAGGCAGACTCACACAGCATATGACTCTCTGGTCAGACTTCAATGCTGAAGTGAGGAGCATCGGGTGAAGTCTCCCTATATGGAGATACAACAGGTGGGGACTGATTAAAACTGAGGGTTTCATGGAACAGGAAACCCTGGGCTGAAGGTCAAGGAACTGGATGAGGGAGCAGGCTAGATGGGGAACTTGGTCTGAAACATGGACGGTGTTGGTGGGTTTCAGGATGGTACAGACCCAGATCTGGACCTCCTTGGTGTCGGCGGCAAGGGACCTGACACTAAGAATTGGCTTGAACAAAGATGGATTGTGGGTGAGCAGGGGTGGTGCTGTGGTTGAGAAGGGGTGGGGCCAAACATTAAAACTGGCCAATCGTGTTGTGGTCTCCCTAAGTGCCCACACAGTGGAAGATCACTCATTGTTTAACATTTACAGTGATGTATGGTCATCTCAAGACGTCATTGAAAGCAATAGAGCAGATCACGATCTCATGGCATTTATAGACTTTGCCCTATGTTAAGCCATTCTAGGCATGCTCAGTCTGCTCCTGTGAGGGATAGGTGATGTCACGCATTCACTTAGCTTTAGGACAGGTGAGAAGCAGTGCCCCTTAGACATGTGCATTCGTTTTAGTACTAAAACGATTTAGTCCGAATTTTGTGATAATTTAGTTTTCGTATGACTCAAGAGATACGAAAATGCTCAGTACAAAAAAACAAAAGAAACTAAAATAAAATGCACTACATTTTAGTTTCAGTCCTTTTTGTAATATTACATTGAGTGAAAGAGACAAGCATTGAAGAGCGCAACATCCGAAGTTCTGCACCCTCCACATGCCAATGCAGTAGGATGTTTTATACAGAGAGGGGCATTAATTAATGCAGGAGGATGTTCTATACAGAGAGGGGCATTAATTAATGCAGGAGAATGTTCTATACATTATACAGAGAGGGGTATTAATGCAGGAGGATGTTATATACATTATACAGAGAAAGGTATAAATTGAGGAGGATGTTCTATACAGAGAGGGGTATTAATTAATGCAGGAGGATGTTCTAAACATTATACAGAGAGGAGCCTTTTTTTTTAGCCCTTTAAATCCAGTGGCTGTGAGCGCTGAGATCGGCTGCTTGTTATATTATCTCCCAGTACAATGTATCAAGCTCAGCTGTTACAGTTAGGGATGCACCGATACCACTTTTTTAAGACCGAGTACGAGTACCGATACTTTTTAAAAGTACTGACCGATACCGAGTACCGATACTTTTCTTTAATGTCGTGACGCTTTCCAATAAGAACAGACCATATAAAAATGCCCCCAGCTCACATGTATATCCCCCCCGAATATATATATATATATATATATATATATATATTCATACTGCCCCAGCTCATGGATTTGCCCCAGCTCACACATGGATATGCCCCAGATCACACATGGATATGCCCCAGCTCACACATGGATTTGCCCCAGCTCACACATGGATTTGCCCCAGCTCACACATGGATAATGCCCCAGCTCACACATGGATTTGCCCCAGCTCATGGATTTGCCCCAGCTCATGGATATGCCCCAGCTCATGGATTTGCCCCAGCTCATGGATATGCCCCAGCTCACACATGGATTTGCCCCAGCTCATGGATTTGCCCCAGCTCACACATGGATATTGCCCCCCAGCTTATGGATTTGCCCCCCCAGCTCACACATGGGTATGCCCCCCAGCTCATGGATATGCCCCCCAGCTCATGGATATGCCCCCCAGCTCATGGGTATGCCCCCCCAGCTCATGGGTATGCCCTCATGGGTATGCCCCCCAGCTCATGGGTATGCCCCCCAGCTCATGGATATGCCCCCCCAGCTCATGGGTATGCCCCCAACTCATAGATATGCCCCCACAGCTCACACATGGGTATGCCCCCCCAGCTCGTGGACCGGATCTCCCCCCCCCCCCCCACGACGATACTTAGCTTCCTGGGCGCCGCCGGGAATGTCTCCGCGCGTGCGCTCGTTGGAAGGACCCCAGCCGCGACCACGTGGGACCAGGTGATCGCGGCTGGGGTCCTTCCAACGAGCGCGCGCGGGGAAACTTTCCCGGCTTCGCCCAGGAAGGTAAGTATCGTCGCGGAGAGCAGCTGCAGGGCCTGTCTGAATGCGCTATCTGCATTCGGACAGGCCCTGCAGCTGCTCACTGTGTTCATACTTACCTTCCTGGGCGCCGCCGGGAAAGCTTCCGCGCGCGCGCCCTCGTTGGAAGGACCCCAGCTGTGATCACATGGTCCCACGTCGTCGCGGCTGGGGTCCTTCCAACGAGCGCACGCGCGGAGACATCATTCCCGGCGGCGCCCAGGAAGGTAAGTATCGTCGTGAGCAGCTCCAGGGGCGGCTGTCCGAATGCCGATAGAGCATTCGGACAGCCGCCGCAGCCCCTCGAATGCCGGCAAGCCGGCTCAATGCCGGCTTCCGGTATCGGAAAAAATATCGGGGGGTACTGTACGAGTACCAAGTACTCCTGCAGTACCCAGTATCGGCCCCGATACCGATACTAGTATCGGTATCGGTGCAACCCTAGTTACAGTAACTGACTGTAACAGCGCTCAGAGTTTCAGTAAAACAAGGAAATAATATTGTTCTAACCTCTTATATATAAAAGTATTATTTACTAGTTTTACTGAAACTCTGAGTGCTGTGATGAGCAGCAGTCAGTTACTGTAACAGCTTTGCCTGACACGGGGCAGTATTACAATGTTGGTGCTAACTTAACCAGAGCTGTTGTAAACTGAAAACCTTCATAGGATATAATTTCTCTGGGAAGTTTACAACAGGTCTGGTTAAGTTAGCACCAACTATATAATATGGCCCACATTGTGCTGAGAGTGAGAGATACTGTAACGAGCAGCGATCTCAGCCCTCTGAGGAGCCACTACAATAGTAATTGTATCTGCTGGTTTTCCGATTAATGAAATTAGTTTTCATACTAAAGAACTGAAAACGAATTTCTTTAGCAACTAAATAAATTGCATTTTAGGACTAATCCATTAGTTCAAAACGAAATTTTGTGCTGTGCACATGTCTAGTGCCCCTAAACAACAGGCTGATTCATCGCCATCACTTCTAGTGCTGTCCTTGACTGAAGTGGAGGAGTCACAGGGGCAACACTGAAGACACCAGGAATAGAATGTGGCATGCCAACATCAGGGATGGCGCTACAGGCCAAACACGGATGACATAAGAAAAGCAAAGATCTTCCTTTTAGACTTTTCATTATCTTCTAATTTGAGGAAATAAAAAGAACGTAAAAACCCAGGGTCTTATTCCACAGCCATCACTAAGCTCAGCATTTGAGACACACAATCAGGGATGGGCAAATCCTACCGCCCGACTCCCGGGATTGACAGTTCTGCCGGGTAAGTTTTTTTGTTTTTTTTACATTTAGTCCTGCTTTGGGCAAGCAGCAGCACTTTTCAGAGCAGAGCGGATACCAGAGTTTTGGCCGTTCAGCACACACGTATGCTGAGCACCAAGTGCTTCCGGTATCCTGGCGGCCCCAGCACTGTGTGGATGTGCATGGAACATCCGGGGGATTCCCTCCCCATCACAGAGGACGATCCACGTCTGTCCTGTTGCGTCTCTGTTCGGTGCTGATCTGGCTCCGAGCAGGGATGTCAGCCCAGCCCACTCTGTGGGACTGCCCCCCCAGGCGTCATCGCAGGTGTGCATGAATCACAAACAGGGATTCCCCTCCTGACTAGCAGGGGATTCCACCAGGAAATGCAGGGGTCCTTGAGACCCCTGTATGTCTGGATCCATATGTTCTGCAAAGGACAATTGAGGTATCCTTGGAAAGGCCAGAGTCTGGCCTTTCCAGTGATATCCAACATAACCACATAATTTGGAAGTATAAAAAAATATATATAAATATTTTTTGTTTGTTCTAAAAGCAGCACCCCCATAACAATGCCGCTGCACTAATTTATATATTTAAGACATTTTAATATATTTAAATTTATTTATATTTTATTAATATATTTTAATGTTACTTATACAACTTTAAATAAATTTTAATAATATACTGCAATTTGATATATGCTTTCATTTAATAAATTGATTATTTGAATATATTTGTAATTAAATTAAACAGCATAATTGTTTTTGAGTTTTATTGCTGTGGAGCTCTGTGATACGCTCATACACACCGCACATTACTGTGAGTTTTATTGCAGTGGAGCTCTGATACGCTCATACACACCGCACATTACTGTGAGTTTTATTGCTGTGGAGCTCTGATACGCTCATACACACCGCACATTACTGTGAGTTTTATTGCTGTGGAGCTCTGTGATACGCTCATACACACCGCACATTACTGTGAGTTTTATTGCTGTGGAGCTCTGATACGCTCATACACAATGCACATTACTGTGATCTGTATTGTGTGGGTTGTATGAGTGTGAGTAAACTGCAATGCAATAAGAATTGTATTTAAACTAAATACCTGTTGTTCTGGTAATCCTAGATTATACACCAAGACACGGAGGCTTCATATTATGCTTAACTCTCCTTTACTGAACCATAGCAACAAAGAAAAATACAATAAAGTTTTTAATTTGGGACAAAGAAAAAAAAGTTTTTTGTATACAGAACATAAATTGTACAGAACCAATAAGAACAGGACAGTCCAAACAGTAACCAATCAGCAGTCACCAGCAGGCATAAATTCCTGGGCTGCGCTAACCACTCCCTCTTTTCTTTGCTGCCATACAGCTAAGTACTTCTCTCTATTGTTTCTGCAATTATTTGCTTTAGGATATACATATAGTGTATATATTTATATTTCTGTTCTCTCTCTGTTGTTTAAGCACCGGTTTTGTATTCCCTCGGTCCCGTTTTTTCATCTGCGGTACTTCAGGGGGAGGTTGCCGCCAGCTGGTGTGCGCGTTGCTAGGGAGCAGGACGCTCTCTGGCTGCGTTCATTAGGGGTGGCTCCTTTCATTTTTCACGACCGGCTTTGTAGTTTCTTTCTGGGCGCGGCCGCATTATCTATTCATTCAGCAGCCAGCGCCATTTAACATAAGGGGCGCTGTTTCACGCCATTTTGTAAAGGGGCGTCGATTTTTCTCCTCAGGTTGCTCCCTCACACAGCGGGCTCGCGCTGAGGGAACTGGCAACATTATTTCAGTGATTTTTCACACTGTTACTGTCTTTGCAATGTCGTGTGAAGAAAGCCCCATGACTTCTAAACAGAACTCCGCTTCTGCGGAGGTGATGTCTGCTATTGCACTTATGTCCTCTAAGTTTGAAAATACACTTTTAAAGGTATTTAGTGCACAAAATGCTGACAGACAAAATTGGAACTCAGAACCTGCAAGACCAAACACCTCAGGCAGGTACTGGTCAGCCCGTGAGGGTGGAGTACCCTTTACTCCTTATGAGGGAGTTAACGGTCTCCCTAAAAAAACGGTTATAGAAAAGCCTGGTAAATCCCAGACGCCAAAGAAACATACTTGCAAGAGTGACAAGTCACGCAAGCGGAGGCCTACCCGCGAGGCCAAAAAACGCGGGTGGAAACGGGCCAGACGAGCTGATACTAGCTCAAGCAGTTCTGAGATTTCTAGTTCAGAGGCTGAAAAAAGTGATGAATTTTCAGATTCCAGTGATTATGAGTGGGCACCGGACGACTCTGAAGGCTCCGTTTCGCCTCAGGATGAGGCAGCCCCATTAGATGCTCTGGGGCGAGCAATGTTTGTTCCGGAGCTGCTCACACATCCACGGTCATCTGAATGGGCTCCATTGGAGCATGTGGCGAATTACATTGAGGGTCGTATCCGCAAACCATTTGACACAAAGACCCGCAACAAAACTAAGGCTGAATGCCCACGACCAACATTGGCCTCTGACGCTGCTTCGGCACCGGAGGTTAATGAAGATATAGTGGAATTCCTCCAGAAGACTGGTTGGAACCCCAAGAAGGGCTTGGAAGCGACACTGAAAACGTGTCAAGACAAATTGCTGGAAATTTTGGGTCCACTGACAAAATTGTTTAATGCCATTGAGCATGACCTCTTAGAAAATAATAGACCTGATCTTTCGAGTATCGAGGTTGGGTACAACGAATGGTCTGTGTCCTTGGTAACGCCAATTCGGCTATCTCTACGGAGCGTAGACGTTCCATTATTTTACGTATCGAACCAAAATTGGTATCAATGGCCAATAAGAAACCTGGCCTTGAGGCTAATGGTTGCCTTTTTGCAGAGGACTTTATCAAACAGATGAGCTCTAAGGCTAACTCTTTTTCAACGACTAATAAGGTCCGATCTTCGATGAAACGTGCTTTCCCCAACAAAATTTTTGACCGGGCCGGGAAAAGTAGAGGCCGTTTTCCCGGCCGGAACCCACAATCCCATAACCAAGGCTTCTTTCAGTCTACCGTCGACCAGAGCCAGCAAGGAACAGCTGGACAAGGGAATTTCTTCCCACAACGAGCCAGACCAGGTCGAAATAGATTCTTCCGAGGCTCTCGTAGACCACCTTATGCCGGTGAGTATGGTAAACAACCAACATTTTTTCCAAACCCCAATAGGGGGCAGAGTTCATCTTTTTTTCCCAAATTGGCGCCAGATCACTTCAGACCCGTGGGTGCTAAATACGATTATGGGTCACACCATAGAATTCAATGTGTTAACAGTCCAGACATGTATGCCTCTACCACTGTATATGACTCCAGACCACAGTCATTTGATAGACCAAGAAATTTTGGATTTATTCCAAAAAGACGCTATAGAAAAGGTGTTTCCACCAGTCCCGGTATTTGTAAGCAACATTTTTCTGGTGCAAAAGAAAGGGGGCGACTTTCGTCCGGTAATAAATTTAAAAAGCCTAAACAAGTACGTTTCTTACTACCACTTCAAGATGGAAGGTATTCCATCGTTAAAAGACAATCTGTATCCAGGCGATTGGATGGTCAAGATAGACCTCAAGGATGCCTATTTGACAATACCAATGGCGGAACACAGCAGGAATTATCTCCAATTCCTTTGGAACGACCATCTATGGCGATTCAAGTCCCTTCCATTCGGCCTTTCGTCGGCCCCCAGATGTTTCACAAAGATCATGAAGCCGGTGGTCTCGTTTAAGGACCAAAGGAGTTCGTTTGATTGTATATCTGGACAATATACTTCTTATGGCTCAGGATATTTCTGTGATTATGATTCATCGCGATTTGACGATCACTTTATTAACGAGACTAGGCTTCATGATCAACTGGGAAAAATCCAGCCTGGAACCAGCCAGGAATATAGAATTTCTAGGGTTTCTAGTAGATTCAGTTCTTATGTCTCTCAGTCTCCTGACCGTGAAAGTCCTCCAGATTCGAAGGGAGGTAAGAAGGTTGTCTTCATGACGGATGTTTCCTCTGAGGGCTCTGGCCGCCTGCTGGGGATGCTTTCAGCATCAATTCAAGCAGTATTTCCAGGACCCCTCTATTATCGAGCCCTGCAAAGGCTGAAAGCATCATGTCTACGACAAGGAATGCTTTATTCGGATTTGATTTCCCTAGACGAAGATTCGCGAATAGAACTTCGGTGGTGGAGGGATCACATAGATACTTGGAACGGTCATTCCTTTTTCCCTCCTCAACCAGAGGTAGTTATAGATTCCGACGCCAGTAATTATGGTTGGGGCGCGCGGCTAGGTTCGATATCCACTGGAGGCAGATGGGCTTTGGCAGAAGCCTCCTTACACATAAATGTTCTAGAACTCCTAGCTGGTTTATTCGCTATACAGAGTTTTCTCAAAGACAGAATTTTCCATTCAGTGTTACTCCGCATGGACAATTTCTCTGCAGTAACACACATAAATTGTTTCGGGGGTCCCAGGTCAAAACAATTGTCAGAGGTGTCCAAAAGGTTTTGGGGAGTTTGTCTTTCCAACAACATCACAGTGAAGACCCAATTCATTCCGGGGTTATGCAACGTCGTGGCAGACTGGAATTCCAGGCATTTAGTAGACCTCAGCGATTGGAGGTTAGACAGAATGATATTCCAATCTTTATCGTCCCTATGGGGTCCGTTTACCGTAGACCTCTTTGCTTCTTGTTTGAATACACAGTTACCCCATTATTTCAGTTGGAGGCCAGATCCAGAAGCGTTAGGAACAGATGCTTTCTGTCAAACCTGGCCTCAGGGAACCCTTTATGCATTTCCTCCGTTCCTCCTGATTTCCAGGATGGTTCGGATAATGCGATCCAATCGATCAACGTTAGTTCTGATCACTCCATGGTGGACGACACAACCGTGGTTTCCCCAGCTGTTGGAGTTATCAGTGGATGTCCCTCGGATCCTCCAGGTGAACCCTGTTCCTCTGCAGGATCCGGAGAACACGTTACACAACGTTCTGTCCGTTCCTTCGTTTTGCCTCATTGCATGGAAGGTCTTAGCCAACCTTTCGCTGGTCCTGGAATTTCGGAAGCTACTTCCGATTTACTCTGCAGCGCTTGGGCACCAGGTACTAGAAAACGATATCGTTACTATTGGAACTGCTGGGTCACTTGGTGTTTGGGCAAACTGGTTGATTCCTTTTCAGCTCCTATAGAAGATATTCTTCAGTTTCTCACCTCATTGTTTGAAGAATGCAGGGGCCTATCGTACAATCAATAATTTCAGATCTGCTATCTCATTTTATCATCCCAGTATCAATAGTATCCCTGTGGGTCAACATAGATTGGTATGCAGATTACTTAAGGGTATTGGTTTAAAACGTCCTCCTCGTTCACGTTACACTTTTACATGGGACGTAAATGTAATGTTGGATTTTCTGGACCAATGGCCTCCCAACACAGAATTGTCAATTAAGCAATTGGCAGGTAAATTAGCCGTGCTGTTATGCCTAATCTCATGTAAAAGGGTCTCTGACGTCCGTGCTCTGGATTTGTCAGGATGTTCCTTTACCCCAGCTGGGGTAGCTTTTTCTATTTCTAGACCCACAAAAACTGCCATTTCTCACGTTTTTTATCCAGCTTTTCCCCAAAGACCAAATTTATGTCCTGTATCATGTTTACAAGAATACGAGAGGGTTACAGCCCCTTACCGTCTCCCGATCGCTTAATTCTTACTATGACTAAACCTTATCATCCGGTTTCTTCCACTACCTTCACTAGATGGGTTAAGTGGATTATGGCAGAAGCTGGTATTGATATCTCTGTGTTTGGGGCCCATTCCTCTCGGAGTGCGGTAGCCTCTACGGCAATGGCGCAAGGGTGTAGATTAGAAGATCTCATAAAAACTGCTAATTGGTCAAATGATTCAACTTTTAAAGAGTTTTATTTTAAACCCATTATTCATTTTGCACATTCTTTTATTAATTAAGCTTTCAGCGAGCATAATATGAAGCCTCCGTGTCTTGGTGTATAATCCCTAGATTCTCCTATACGTTTGATGGGGAATCTAGATTATAAATAAAGACACAGAGGCGAATATTATCCCACCCATATTTGGGTATTACACCACAAACATTTACCCTACCCAGGGTAAGCTATATTTCAGGTTATGGTTATTGTTAACCATATTAAATCTGTGTCTCATGACTTCCAAATGAATTTCTGATTCTTTCATGATATTAATCTTCAGATTGTTTTTCCTCCTGTTCCAGGTACATAATACAAAGATCTGAATCACCTTCTGTTTCCTCCGCTCGTTTTCCTTTCTACTATTCAAAGGATCTTCGTGATGGCTACATCCAAGAAAAGAGGGAGTGGTTAGCGCAATCTAGGAATTTATGCCCGCTGGTGACTGCTGATTGGTTACTGTTTGGACTGTCCTGTTCTTATTGGTTCTGTACAATTTATGTTCTGTATACAAAAAACTTTTTTTCTTTGTCCCAAATTAAAAACTTTATTGTATTTTTCTTTGCTGCTGGTTCAGTAAAGGAGAGTTAAGCATAATATTCGCCTCCGTGTCTTTATTTATAAATTAATAATTTATTTATAATATATTTATGATTCCCCGTCAAACGTATAGGAGAATCTAGGGATTTCCATGCATTTAATGTATTAAGGGACTGTTGCTTTAATTTGGCAGCCATTACTATGTAATACATTGCAGTTACTTCCTGATTAGAAGCCATTCGGAGTTCAGAGAGCAACAGAGAGTCAACTCCACATTTCTTTCACACAGGCCTTTAAATTAGAAGTCTGTAAGTAGAGCATCAATGTTTTTAAGTTAAAGTACAGGTTTTCAGCAACTCAAATACTACTCCATAGCATGTATAATCCATACGGTGCAGGTAAGAAATAAAAAAATAAACAGATGACCTGCCTTCATTTCCTTCCTGCAGCATATGAATTATACATGTTACAGGGCAGCACTTTTCCCTGTGCTCCCCCTCTGCATGAAATAATAATATGAGTCCAGGAAAACATGGCCGATCTGTCAACAGTTACTAAACTTCTATTTCTGTTAGCTAGTATTTTCACAGCTAGGTAGCATGCACGTCAAGTGTCCGTGTAGAATTGTATTCCTAGTCTAATATATTTTCATAATTCTGTATCTTTTGCAGTTTTACACAAAAAAAAGGAATAACCACTTGGCTGCTAAGGATGCGCTCAGCACTTCCAGCCAAGTGCTTCTCCTGTGCAATGGACACGCTGAGCGCATCCTAGCACAGGAGGCAGCGATCGGTCGGTATTTCAGCCGATCGCTGCAGCCCCCAGTGCGGGCTCCAGGACCCCGGCGGGCAGGAATAGCTTTATCGCGTCAGGCGCGATGAGGTCTATTCCAGGCACCCCCCCCCCCACTAGTGTGGGGAAGGTGCCTGAAGGGGAGAGGTGAGGTCCTCTCTCCCTCCCGATCTGTACGGGGCACAGCAAAAAGGCAGGCACCGGTTGGAAGGGCACAGCCTGCCTTTCAAAGCAGTGTCTGCCTTTAACCCCTTGGGGGCTGGCTCACGATTTGGCACCAACAGGCACCGGATCGCGGTCCCCTCCCAGAGCCGGCCGACATCTTGGATGTCAGCCAAGCTTCCAGGATCTCCCTCTGCCGACTGGCGTCATCGCGCATAGTGCGATGACATCAGTTCAGGAGTTAACCCCTAGCTGCCACCTATGGTGGAGATGGGTGTTCCGATGAACACCCTATCTCTCAAGCTGTGGCAGCTAGGCCTTAATGTTTGGTATCGTTGGAACGGCCAGGGCATGGTCTTTCCAATGATTCCAAACATGACTATGTTAAAAGTAAAGAAAAAAAAATTCAAATAAAAAGTGTTTTTTTGTTTTATTAATGCAGCAACATTGTTCCCATTTAAATTATAATGTGAACAATGATGCTGCACTAATGATTTTTTCTATGGGGGTTTGCTAAAAATCACGTAATTTTCCCCCAAAAAAAATGTAACGAGTTCCCATTTCAATTTTTTTTAACAAGAGAACCGCATAGAAAATATAACCGCCACCGCTTGCATGATAAAATGTGGGGGGAAAAAACACTTTACGCGCTGTAGATTATTGAAAATTCTAAATCTTATTGCATTTTCTTTTATACTATTCAGGCAGGGCATGACGTATACATATACAGGGTAATTCAAAAAGATCCAAATTGCTTGAGAAAGGTAACCGAACTCTGAAATTCAGCATTCGGTTACCTTTCTTGGCCATTCGGCTATCCAGAGAGCAGGCAATACGCCAAATCCTGGCGAATTGCCTGCACATACAGTGCCTGTTCGGGGCCTGTTCGAGGGCAGTGAAATCCCCATAGAGAAGCACTGCTTCGGCTATTCAGAGAACACAAACCAGCAGTGAAAGGTTCCCCTAACGCCCTGCCATTCGGTGGTTTCATGCGGCAGATTTATTCAGGTGAATCCCATAGGCTTCAATGTTCAGGGGTGTGGAAATTTTTAAAAAATCTACTTGTCCAACGGACTAAGTAGTAGTCCAATCTACTTGTCCTGATAATTTCAACAAAATAGTGTTTAAATAGAGGTCTTTATTCATAACAGCCTAGGGAGGCAGCGTCAGATACATGTGATGAATAAAGACCTCTATTTAAACACTATTTTGTTGTGTGTATAATATATATATATATATATATATATATATATATACATATACACACACACACACATTGCAGCCCTGTGTGTGTGTGTATTTACATATATACACATGTACGTACCGTGTGTGTATACATACACATTGTATGTATGTATACACACACATGGCTGCAATATGTATGTAAATACACACGCAGGGCTGCAGTGTGTGTATACATATATATGTATATAGATGCATACATAGACACTGAGGGTTGCAGTGTGTGTGTACATATACTGAGCTTTGAAGTGTGTGTATATATACACACACACACACTTCAGAATTCTGTATATATACAAACATTGCAGGTGTGTGTGTGTGTATATATACACACACACACACAGCTGCAATGTGTTTGTATATATACAGAGTTCTGAAATGTGTGTGTGTATATATATATATATATATATATATATATATTTATATATATAAAAAACATGGAGGGGGGGTAGCACTCAGCCTTAACTAAGCGTTTCAGTGCGGGTGCGTCTCAGAATAAATACAAAACAAAAACATGGAGAGAGCACTCCAGACAAACACATTCAAAAACCTGCAACAACAGCTCCATGCATGGGTACATAATACCAGCTTTTACCACATGGTGAAAATTTCATAACTCTGAGCTTTGCTGAATAAAATGGTGGAAATTTGGTTCGCAATAAACGGCCGTGAATTGCTTAAGCTGCCAAAAGCGTCAATGTAATCCACCCTCTGGCAGGTCCTACTCTGCAAACCTAATGACTGCCCATAATGGGATAAACTCACTGAGGAACAGGTCCCTTCATGGAGCTCCCGCAGATCAAGGTTAAATAGAACAGGTACTCCTCCTACAGGTTCTATTTAACCTTGATCTGCGGGAGCTCCAGTTACAGAAATACAAAGTAATACAATGCAAGATATTAAAAAACAACACAAATATACAGATTAACAGAAAATAAATATGTAGGAAATATAGTCACTAGGTTACATGTTTACAGGTGCATTCTGTATTGAGGTATGTTAGTAAGGAGCTCTTGAGTGACTTTAGACTGGGGGAAGATTTGATGGCGCCTGGGGGGTTATTCCATAATAGTGATGCTCTGTAGGAAAATGAGGATCGAGCCGCTGTCTTTTTGTATTGTGGTATTGCAAGTAAGGTGCTGTTCCTAGATCGGAGGGTATAGGATGAGAGAACTGCTGAGGGAAGCAACCTATTCCAGGTAGGGTGGTAGCTTCCCAGAAAAGCTCTTAAACACCAGGTTGGAAAGGTGAAGGGTGCGTTTAGATTCCAGCAACGGCCAGTTTAGCTCTTTTAACATGTCACAATGGTGGGTCATGTAGTTACATTGTAGCACAAAGCGGCAGAATGAGTTATACAATGTGGTAAGTTTCTGAAGGTGTGTTTGCGGGGCGGCTGCATACACTACATCTCCGTATTCAATAGCCGGCATAAGCATTTGTTGTACAATCTGCTTTGTTACCGCGGGGCTCAGGCAGGATTTGTTTCTGTACAGGGCACCTAATTTGGGGTAAAGTTTAGATGAGAGTTTTTCGATGTGGGGGCCAAAGGATAGATTTGGGTCTAACCACATACCTAGATATTTGAGAGAAGTGACTGTGGTCAGCGTGCCATTTGATTTTGTCCCCACACATAGATGGGGTGTTTGCAATTTGTAGTTTAGGTTTTGTTCCAAAGAGCATTGTAACAGTTTTGTCATTATTTAGAAAAAGTTTGTTATCTTTGATCCACTTTTGTACCCCTGTGAATTGTTCTTGCAGCACGGCCTCCAGCTGCGGGAGATTTGGTTTGCTGGTATAGATTACAGTGTCGTCTGCATACATGTGTACAGTTGAGGCTTTGCAGACATTGGGCAGGTCATTTATGAATATTGTGAATAGCAGGGGGCCGAGTATCGAGTCTTGGGGTACACCGCACGTGACTGGGAGGGGGAGGGAAGTGCTGTCAGAAATGGACACATATTGCGACCGATCAGACACATATGATTGAAACCAGGTTAGCGTGCGATCACCAATACCAGAGTTTTTAAGTTTTTGTAATTAGATGTCATGGTCTACTGTGTCAAAGGCCTTGGCGAAATCAAGGAAGATGCTCCAGTTAGGTTTCCTTGTTCCATACCAGCCTGGATATCATTGGAAACTTTTAAAAGGGCAGTTGTGGTTGAATGATTTAACACACAACATAAAGGCAAACGTTTTCAGATTAATATTTCACGTCCTATTGCAGCTTTGCCGTTAAAGGACACTTTCTGAACTTAGCGTCTCGTGGCTTGCGCTCCATACTGTACTCCTATACACTCCTATGTTTCCTATACTTAACATGGGAAGCACAAGAGGTTAAGAAATACAAGAATATAGACCTATTCCAAGGTGCTGAATAAACGTAACGTCTAGGTGCAACCGTGCAAACCAGGGAAATGTAACCCCTCCTAAGGCTAGGGTCAGACGAAAGCATTTTTCCCCGCGAATGTGAAAAAGTGCGTCCGAACGCATTGACGTATTTTTTCACGGAATGCGCAAAAACGGTCAGACGACGCGCATTTTCGGGCGTGATTTTGTACGGATCGTCAATAAAACTCTTTTTGCGTCTGGATGTTATGTAGGCTGGACATTAGCAGCGTCTGACATCTCCTAATCACGCAAACACGCTGCTATGCCGCAGCTGCGCACTCAGTACGTCAGTACTAGCGGTTCAGCGTTCTCAGAAAAATGCGTTCAAATTCCACTTGCGTTGCACGGCCGGACTTTTGTGCGGCCGTACATCGTATATTGGCCGTCATTGCCCGTCATCTGCTGCTAGTGCGGCCGTAATTATGTGCGCCAGAACGCACGTTAAAAGTGCGCTGGTCTGACCCCAGCCTAAAAGTTGGCGTGACTCTCATACCGACACGTAAACCCTGGTGTAACTTCCCTGAGAAGGTGCAGTCTATGGAGCTGTTACAGCTCTGGTTAAATTTACACCAAGGCTGAAATACACACACATGGGGTTAATGAGCGTTAGCTGCGCGCCAGCCACCCTCAGCAGTCCCGGCAGGTAATTTCACTGCTCCACACACTGCATAACGTCACGTTAAGAGGTTTTACCTAGTGATATAGAAAATATTCCTTTTGGCGCAATATGTATTATCTATATTATAATGTGTCGTAGTGCACAAGATCAATATGGTGTCTTGCAATAAAAACCGTATTCATATAGTCCACTCTTCAGACCAATAAAGTGCTTGGTGTCTCACAAGACAAGTACTGCAATGTGCAAAATACAATTTGGTGCAGCTAGTGCATAAAGTGCTGAATATCTTTAAAAACCAATGACGTTACTTCATGCAATCAACACAAGACATAAAATCATAAATAAATGTAATTCATGCGCATTAAAAACGTGCCAATCCCCAGTGAGTAAAGTTCAAATTTCCATATACTGTACTTATATTGCATTGATGTAGGTGGGGGGATGGTAAGGAGGATCTGGAGATGGGAATTAACGGATCCACAACAGTCTTCGTTCCGCTTAGTACCTCAAAAATAAAAGCACAGAGGACACAATAGTGCAGCAACTCATAGGATCCAAGTTCTCAATTCCCGTGCACAGATTGCTGACTCACACAGTATAGAGCCCCTGTGTCCCGGCTCTAAGGAATGCTCGCCTCTGGCCAGTTAAAGAGCGGCTCGTCCCTTCTTTACAATGCCTCCTCAATATAAACAGAAGATAAACAGGAGAGACGGAGCTCTCATAGCGTTCCATGCATCACATAAAATGCCCGATAGGTCCCCTTAGGCATCGCACTCACCGTCTCTGCAGCCTCTTGATTTTCTCGGCTCTAAGTATTCACCTTGCCACTAAATTAAGGTTTGTGCCCAACCTCTCCAGTGATGGCCGACTGGTCCTGCTTCTGTCTCCTTCCTGGATGGGTGTAATTTCATAGAAAAAATCCTCACTTACTCCACTTATTTCCAAAAAACATAATTTATTTTAAAAATATACATTAAAAGTATACAAATAAAAAGCAAACAATAATAAAATAAAGCCGAGACGTGTTTCGGCAGTATATCTGCCTTCTTCAGTCAGAAAAATCGTATAGATTTTACCTAGTGATGCACCGAAATTTAAATTTCAGGTCGATACCTGAAACGCACGCTACGCTCGGCCGAAAACCGAGACCAAAAAAATCAGTCAGCGGTGAAGCTCTCACCGTTCTGGCTGTCAGCAGGGTCAAAGGCTTCCTCCTCCTCCTTGACGTCATCCCACAGCCGGTGTCTCTGACGGTGCACGCAAGGCCTGTACATTCAAGGACATTGCCTTGGACACCGCTGGAGGAGCTCAGGGACGAAATATGTGAATGAAGGCAATGCAATCTCACCCCCAATATCATTTATTTAAAAAAAATATACATTAGAAGTATAGAAATAAAAAGCAAACAATAATAAAATAAAGCCGAGACGTGTTTCGGCAGTATATCTGCCTTCTTCAGTCAGAAAAATCGTATAGATTTTACCTAGTGATGCACCGAAATGAAAATTTCAGGCCGATACCTGAAACGCAAGCTAAGCTCGGTTGAAAACCGAGACCGAAAAATCAGTCAGCGATGAAGCTCTCACTGTTCTGGCTGTCAGCAGCGTCAAAGGCTTCCTCCTCCTTGACGTCATCCCACAGCCGGTGTCTCTGACGGTGCACGCAAGGCCTGTACATTCAAGGACATTGCCTTGGACACCGCTGGAGAAGCTCAGGGCCGAAATATGTGAATGTAGGCAACGCAATCTCACCCCCAATATCAGTCATCCGAACCTGGAGGTCCGACTGAGCCGGGGGGCTCGCCTAGGCCTGGAAGCCAGCCGGGCTCAGGTGAGACCCCGGCTCGAGCAAGCCTTTAGGCCCAGGTTCGGATGACTGATATTCGGCTGCTTTTTCCTTTCGGTCAAAAGCACCATTTTCGGCTGATAATTGCGGTGGCCGAAATTTTGGTGCATCACTAATTTTAACGTTTCTGGCCAACTTTTTCATCTCGGTTGGAATACGGATGTTAATGGTGAGACGCGAATGGTTACCAGCCGGCGCACGATTTCCCCATTAGTGTCTGACTTTTACCGACAACTTTGGAATAGGGCCCCCAGTTGGCACATGGCAGCATTTTTTGAGGGCGAGAGGGACCAAAGTGAGAGCATCCCCTAGAGTTTATAAGGTATCCATCCCAGATATTAACAACATTGTTACCGCTCTGTATCTAAAGTACAAATGCGGTCGTGTGTAAGGTCAAATACACATATTGAAATCCACCGTCCGCAACTCTCTCGGGGAGATGGTGTCTCCCAGGCAGCTGCCTCCATATAAGCAGGAGCCTCTGATTTAGCCCCCGAGGCAGGAGAGAGTTTCATGGCCCGTTTACTTACTAAATACAGCCTGTATCCTTTAACGCGACTTAAATCAGCCGCCGGGCGAGTCAGATGAGGCGCATGGGAGCAGCAAGTCCAGGGTTAATGTCCACAGTGTTTCACCCTCCACCAAACATCTTCATTACAATCCAAGGCCTCCCCCAGCGCCGGGTCCAGACACTATCCCCGCGCAGCCCTCTAATCCGCAGCGAGTCGATAGCAGCCTCCTATTGATGTGAATAAGTCGTGATTAACTCAATAGAAAGCTCTTAGCCCGGTAACTCCTGCTATCGACGGCAGCCGGGGATCGATGTCTGTTTATAAAGATATGATTAGTATGCGGGGAGCCGTGTGATTAGCGGAGGCTGCGCTCGCAAACACCATAACCTCCGTTTTAACTCCGGCAACAAACTAATCACTTCCAGGGGAAAAAAACAGGATGCAAACGGGGGGAACAGGGAGAAATGGAGGCTGCAAACAGGGAGAAATGGAGGCTACAAACGGGGGAAACAGGCTGCAAACAGGGAGAGAAACTGAGGCTGCAAATAGGGAGGAAAGAGAGGCTGCAAATAGGGAGGAAAGAGAGGCTGCATACAGGGGGAGAAACGAAGGCTGCAGAAAGGGGAAAAGGAGGCTGGAAACGGGGAGTGGGAAACTGGAAGTGGAGGGAAAAAGAGACACCTGCAAATAGGATGCAGGAAGCTGAAAATTTTGGAAAAAGCAGAGACTGGAATTGGGAGAGAAACAAATGTTGTAATCAGATAGGATTGATGGAGGCTGCAAAATAGGGGGGGAAACTGAGGCTGCAAATAGGGGGGAAAACGGAGAATTATGGGGGAAACAGAGGCTTCAAAGAGAAAAAACACAGGTAGCAAACTAAGGGGAAAATGGAGACTGCAAACTGGGTATAAAACTAGGGTGGACCAGAAGGAATCTGCAAACCAAAGTGTAAAAATGGAGACTGCTCTAGGAGCAAAACCAGAGACTGCAAAAAGAGGGGCAATGGAGGCTGCAAACCAGAAGTGAGGGGAGCGGGGAACGGAGGCTGCAAACCAGAAGCGAGGAGAGCGGGGAATGGAGGCTGCAAACCAGAAGCGAGGAGAGCGGGGAACGGAGGCTGCAAACCAGAAGCGAGGAGAGCGGGGAACGGAGGCTGCAAACCAGAAGCGAGGAGAGCGGGGAACGGAGGCTGCAAACCAGAAGCGAGGAGAGCGGGAAACGGTGGCTGCAAACCAGAAGCGAGGAGAGGGGGGGGCGGAGGCTGCAAACCAGTGGGGAGGAGAGCAGGGAACGGAGGCTGCAAACTAGGGGCGAGGAGATGGGGGAATGGAGGCTGCAAACCAGAAGGGAGGAGAGCGGGGAACGGGAGGCTGCAAACCAGAAGGGAGGAGAGCAGGGAACGGAGGCTGCAAACCAGAAGGGGGGAGAGCGGGGCAATGGAGGCTGCAAACCAGAGCAGAGGAGAGTGGGGCAATGGAGGCTGCAAACCAGAGGTGAGGAGATGGGGGAACGGAGGCTGCAAACCAGAGGAGAGCGGGGGAACGGAGGCTGCAAACCAGAGGAGAGCGGGGGAACGGAGGCTGCAAACCAGAGGAGAGCAGGGAACAGAGGCTGCAAACCAGAAGCGAGGAGAGCGGGGAACGGAGGCTGCAAACCAGAAGGGAGAGAAGGGAACGAAGGCTGCAAACTAGAAGGGAGGAGAGAGAGGAACGGAGGCTGCAAACCAGAAGTGAGGAGAGCGGGGAACGGAGGCTGCAAACCAGAAGGGAGAGAAGGGAACGAAGGCTGCAAACTAGAAGGGAGGAGAGAGAGGAACGGAGGCTGCATCCAGAAGGGAGAGCGGGGAACGGAGGCTGCAAACATACACACATATATATATACTACACAGACCTCAGACCAGACATACATACATACATACATACACATATATACTACACAGACCTCAGACCAGACATACATACATACATATATATACCCTACTCAGACCAGACATACCCATATATATTATATATATATATATATAATGTCTGGTCTGAGGGCTGTAATAAATATATGTGTGTATGTCTGGTCTGAGGTCTGTGTAGTGTATATATATATATATATAGATATATATACATACACATGTATATATGGGTATGTCTGGTCTGAGGTCTGTGTAATATGTGTGTGTATATATATATATATATATACACATATATATGGGTATGTCTGGTCTGAGGTCTGTGTAATATGTGTATATATATATATACAGTGGCAAGAAAAAGTATGTGAACCCTTTGGGATTACGTGGAGTTTTGCATGAAATGGTCATAAAATGTGCTCTGATCTTCATCTAAGTCACAACAATTTGAAAAACACAGTCTGCTTAAAATAATACAACACAAACATTATATGTTTTCATGTGTTTATTGAACATAACATGTAAACATTCACAGTGCAGGGTGGAAAAAGTATGTGAACCCCTAGCCTAATGACTTCTCCAAGAGCTAGTTGGAGCCAGGAGTGAGCCAACCTTGAGTCCAATCAGTGTGATATTATTGAATGTGTTGCTGAAAGCTGTCCTGCCCTTCAAAAACACCACACCAGTTTTGAGTTTACTGGTTTCAAGAAGCACTGCCTGAAGTGAACCATGCCTCGCAGAAAAGAGCTCTCAGAAGACCTACGATCAAGAATTGTTGACTTGCATGAAGCTGGAAAGGGTTACAAAAGTATCTCCAAAAGCCTTGATGTTCATGTGTCCACGGTAAAACAGACTGTCCACAAATGGAGAAAGTTCAGCACTGTTGCTACTCTCCCTAGGCGTGGTCGTCCTGTAAAGATGACTGCAAGAGCACAGAGCAGAATGCTTAATGAGGTAAAGAAGAATCCTAGAGTGTCAGCTAAAGATTTACAGAAATCTCTGGCACATGCTAACATTTTTGTTGACACATCTACAATAAAGAAAACATTAAACAAGAATGGAGTACATGGGAGGACACCACGGAGAAAGCCATTGCTGTCCAAAAAGAATATTGCAGCACGTTTGAAGTTCGCAAAAGAGCACCTAGATGTTCCACAGCACTACTGCCAAAATAATCTGTGGACAGATGAAACCAAAATTGAGTTGTTTGGAAAAAACACACAACACTATGTGTGGAGAAAAAAAGGCACAGCACACCAACAACAAAACCTCATCCCCACTGTAAAACATGGCGGATGGAGCATCATGGTTTGGGGCTGCTTTGCTGCCTCAGGGCCTGGACGGATTGTTGTCATTGATGGAAAAATTCCAGAGTTTATCAAGAAATTTTGCAGGAAAACGTAAAACCATCTGTCCGCCAACTGAAGCTCCGCAGAGGATGGGTGATGCAACAGGACAATGACCCAAAGCATACAAGTAATTCAACAAAAGAATGGCTTCAACAAAACAAAATACGCCTTCTGGAGTGGCCCAGTCAACCCGATTGAAATGCTGTGGCATGACCTTAAAGGGACACTCTAACAAAAAATACCCCCCCCCTTTTTTAATCCTAACCTATCCCTATTCCCTTAATAAATAGTTATTTTTTGTTTTTGTGTTTTTAACTGTAATACTTACCCTAAAATCCTCTTGTTTCCAGTGCTGTTTTTTTTTTTTTATACTGACCTCCCTCCTCTTCCGCTCCCGTCTTTGTTTCTTCTTCTTGCCTTCTGGTTTACGTGAGAAGCGCGCATGCGCGCCTCTCACATAAGCCAGCCAATCGGCAGGCTTCCTCCCAGCTCCCTCTGAGGATTAGTGTTGCGCGCAAGAGGATGCGCGCAACACTAACCCTCAGAGGGAGCCGCCAGCTTCTGCGGTGAGTTGGAGACGTCATCGCGCTTTCAGCGCGATGACTTCTCCTACTCGGCAAAAGTCGGCAGAAGCGGGAAAGATGATTCCCGCTCTGCTGACTGTCAGCTGGGAGGGCGGAGTAAACTTCTCCGCCTCTCTCAGCTGTTTTCAGCATTTACAGCTGAACCGCTGAGCGGAGGGAGGGGGGACAGAGGGCAGGATACTCGGGGCATCATGACCACCTAAAATAGCTTAGGTGGTCATGTTGCTTAGAGTGTCCCTTTAAGAGAGCGATTCACACCAGACATCCCAAGAATATTGCTACACTGAAACAGTTGTGTGAAGAGGAGTGGTCCAAAATGACTCCAGATCGTTGTGCAGGTCTAATCTGCAACTACAGGAAACGTTTGGTTGAGGTTATTGCTGCCAAAGGAGGGTCAACCAGTTATTAAGTCCAAAGGTTCACATACCTTTTCCACCCTGCACTGTGAATGTTTACATGTTCTGTTCAATAAAAACATGAAAACATATACAGGGTTATCCAAAGAGATTCGAAAAGTCACCGCACGTTCGGTGACTTTTCGTTCTCTTCAATTCGGTTCCTTTTGCCGATCCCATTTCGGTGACCCTGCGGTGTATTCAGCAAGCACCACAGGGTCCCCGAATTGCAGGGAAAAGCTTCCGCAAACCTGACGAAAACTAACCGCAAAACTCACCGAATGCACGCCGAAAACCCACAAAAACATCTGGATTAACCTGCGAAAACCACAGAAAAAGCCCAAGCAGGAGCTGATCGCACACAGCCGAAGCAGCTGACACCGCAGACAGAGGGAGGTGAATAAATTAGCCAAACCATTTGTATGAATCTGTGAAAATGAAACTCTGTTTGCAAAGAAACTACTGAGCGAAAATGTCTGAAATTTGCACAGGAGGTCCAGGGAATCATAATAAAAAGGGCTGTTACAGAAAAAATAAGTAAACTTTAAAAAAAAAAAAAAAATCGGACTTTTAAAAAAAAAATAAAGAAATTAAGAAAAATGCTTTAAGTATCCTAAAAAATCGATAAATAAAGAGACTTTTTGCTGCAGAATTTTATAATGAACGGTTTATTAGATATTGAATTAAAACGGGAATATTTTTAACATTGAAGCCTATGGGATTCTCCTGAATAAATTTGCCGCATGAAACCACCGAATGGCAGGACATTAGGGGAACCTTTCACTGCTGGTTTTTGTTCTCTGAATAGCCAAAGCAGTGCTTTTTCATGGGGATTTCACTGCCCTCGAACAGGCACCGTATGTTCAGGCAATTCGCCAGGATTTGGCAAATTGCCTGCTCTCTGGATAGCCGAATGGCCAAGAAGGGTAACCGAACGCTGATTTTCAGCGTTCGGTTACCTTTCTCAAGCAATTCAGATCATTTTGGATAACCCTGATAATGTTTGTGTTGTATTATTTTAAGCAGACTGTGTTTTTCAAATTGTTGTGACTTAGATGAAGATCAGAGACATTTTATGTCCAATTCATGCAAAACTCTGCGTAATCCCAACGGGTTCACATACTTTATCTTGCCACTGTATATATGTATGTATATACATACACACATGTATATGTAAGTAGGCAAGTCTGGTCTGAGGTCTGTATATATATATATGTATCTGAGATGAGTTGTGTACAGGGGGTAAATGGGGTGTATGGCCATACATTTCAATATAAACATAAACTGGACAGGTTTTCGTCAAAATCCTAAATGATTTATTGGAAAGCGTCACATGACCAAAAATAAAAGTATCGGTACTCGGTATCGGTGAGTACTTTAAAAAAAGTATCAGTACTTGTACTCGGTCCTAAAAATGTGGTATCGGTGCATCCCTACTTTACTTATTTATTCTTTTAAGATTTTTTTAAGCATTTTTGGGATGAAATTTTAGGTTTCTTAACTTCTTTTAAAGAAACGAGGCTTTTTAACCCATAGGTTTCAATGCAGCATAAGAATTCTCACACTGTCGGGCAGCACCTCTACAGTATAAGGCTAGGGTCAGACGAACGCATTTTTAACGTGCGTTTAGCCGCACGAACTTACGGCCGTGCTAGCAGCAAATGACTTCCAATGCCGGGGAACATACGACGAACGTACGCAGGAATGTTCGTCCGTGCAACGCAAGTGGCCAACGAACGCATTTTTTCGAGAACGTCAAACCGCTACTACTGACGTACAGAGTGCGCTGCGGCCGCATAGCGGTGTGTGTGTGTGATTAGGAGACGTCAGACGCTGCTAATGTCCGGCTAACATAACGTCCAGACACAAAAAGTGTTTTATTGATGATCCGTACAAAATCACGGTCGACAAGGCGCATCGTATGACCGCTGTCGCGTATTCCGGGAAAAAATACGTACGTTCGTTCGAACGCACTTTTTCACGGACAACGTGAAAAATGCGTTCGTCTGACCCTAGCCTAATAATGCAGCATATGATTCCGCACACTGCCGGGCAGCACTTCTACATTATAATAATGCAGCATGTAAATCCTCACACTGCCGGGCAGCACCTCTACGGTATAATTAATGCAGCATATGAATCCGCACACTGCCGGGCAGCATCTCTACAGTATAATAATGCAGCATATGATTCCGCACACTGCCGGGCAGCATCTCTACAGTATAATTAATGCAGCATATGAATCCGCACACTGCCGGGCAGCATCTCTACAGTATAATAATGCAGCATATGAATCCTCACACTGCCGGGCAGCACCTCTACAGTATAATAATGCAGCATATGATTCCGCACACTGCCGGGCAGCACCTCTACAGTATAATTAATGCAGCATATGAATCCGCACACTGCCGGGCAGCATCTCTACAGTATAATAATGCAGCATATGAATCCTCACACTGCCGGGCAGCACCTCTACAGTATAATAATGCAGCATATGAATCCGCACACTGCGGGCAGCATCTCTACAGTATAATAATGCAGCATATGAATCCACACACTGCCGGGCAGCACCTCTACAGTATAATAATGCAGCATATGAATCCGCACACTGCCGGGCAGCATCTCTACAGTATAATAATGCAGCATATGAATCCTCACACTGCCGGGCAGCACCTCTACAGTATAATGCTGACAATGTTCACTACTGAGGAAAGAGCCCGAATAAATAGTAGCGCGTGAAAAATTCTGCTTGCCCAAGCCGTAGAAGATGCCAGAGCCCAGCCAGAAGCGTGGGCAGAGGAACACTACCCTAAAACAGATCCCAAGTGGCCGTACAATACCGCTGCAGGCATTGCCCACCTGCAGACGTACCGCACAGCGGTAATAATGGGTGTTACAGCGGGAGGGAAGAAGCCCACAAACATGGGGAAAATAGCGGATGTTGTGCAAGATTCTAAGGAAACTCCAAGTGTATTTCTAGAAAGATTACTAGATGCATATAGGATGTACAGTCCTATTGATCCTGAAGCGGTGGAGAATCAGAGATTAATTAATTCTTCTTTTGTGGGTCAGTCACAGAGAGATATACGGAATAAAATACAGAGACAGGATGGGTTTTTGGGTAAAGGTATTAGTGAATTGGTAGAAATTGCTAATAAAGTGTATCATAACCGGGATTTGGAAAAGCGGGAAGAAGTAAAGAGACAAAAAGGGCATACGGGGGTGGTCGGATATATGGGAAATGGAGGGAGAGGTGCCCCAGACAGAGGGAGAGCGAGGGGTTGTGGAGGTAGAGGTAGGGGAGCCCCCTGGGTACCCCCAGGACCCAATCAGTGCGCCTGGTGCCGGGGCGAGGGTCACTGGAAAGATACTTGTCCAGCACTTTTGGCTAAACTAGGGGCACAAAGGGAAGCTGGGGAATCGGGAGGTCAGGCCCCCAATGGTCAGGTAACAAACGGCAGGTATGAGAGAATTGATGGTGCCGGTGTAGGGTTTGTTGGGTTGGCGGGAACGTCATTTGAAGGGCAAGGTACATATTGACATGGACCTGGGCCCATCCCGCTCGGTAATCACGAGCCCACGGTCACTATGAGAGTGGGAAATAAGGATGAAATTTTTATGATTGACACCGGTGCCGAATATTCTGTTGTAACACAGCAAATTGCTCCCCTGGTAGGAACTGAGGTTGATATCGTGGGAGCAATGGGGGTGTCCGCAAAATACCCCTTTCTTGCTTCACGGAAAAGTAGTGTGGGTGGGCACAATGTTGAACATGAATTTTTGTATATGCTCGAATGTCCCATCCAGCTCCTGGGGCGGGATATCCTTTGCAAATTGCAAGCCCAAATTACATTTCTCCCCGGGGGTCACGCTAGATTAGACCTGCCTGAGAGTGGCAGCTCTGCACGGCAGCACAGCCCAGCCATCCAGTGCATCCAACCCGCAAAAATTGCAGTAATTATGCCCAGAGATGAAGAATGGCATACAGCACCAACGCCGCCGGCTGACCCGGACCCGTACACACTACTCCTGGGAATTCCTGGTGTATGGGCCGAGGAAAACCTGCCCGGATTAGCTGTAAATATCCCTCCGGTATATGTTGATTTAAAACCGGGTGCAACGCCTGTGGCTCTAAGACAATATCATATCCCACAAAAAGCCAAGCAGAATATCCAGACACATTTGCAGAGACTTAAAGATCACGGCATATTGAAATTCTGCGTGTCACCGTGGAACAGACCTCTGTTGCCAGTACTGAAAGAGGGCACACAAGAGTACCACCCAGTCCAAGATTTACGAGCGGTTAACGAAGCCACAGTAACCTTACACCCCGTGGTTCCTAATCCATACAATCTGTTGGCATTAATCCCTGGAGATACAAAATATTACACGGTGCTTGATTTAAAAGACGCTTTTTTCTGTATCCGCCTGGCTCCAGCAAGCCAGCCCCTTTTTGCGTTTCAATGGGAGGACTCAACCACGGGAGCGCGTCATCAAATGACCTGGACATGCCTCCCTCGAGGTTTCAAGAACTCGACCACGATTTTTGGGTGCGCGGTCACCCAGGATCTCCTGTCCTTCAATGCTCAGCCAGACAAAGTTGTTCTATTACAGTATGTTGACGATTTATTACTGGCTTCTCCCAAAGAAAAAGACTGCCTCTCTGCCACAAAAGCCCTACTACACCTGCTGTGCCATGCAGGTTACAGAGTGTCCAAAAAGAAAGCACAAATATGTAAACAGACTGTGAAATATCTAGGTTTTCAATTAACAGGTACCAAGCGTGCACTAGGGGCAGAGAGAAAAGAAGCAGTATGCCGAATACCCCAACCAAAGACAAGGAGACAAGTCCGTGAATTCCTGGGAGCCGCAGGCTTCTGCCGCCTGTGGATCCCCAACTTCGCAGACATTGCTAAGCCCCTCCATCAAGCCACAAGAGGAGAGCATGACCTCTTTCTCTGGGAAGAAGAACAAAAAGCAGCCTTTCTGCAGTTAAAGACTCTGTTAATGGAAGCTCCTGCGCTGGGACTGCCAGATCACAGCAAGCCCTTCCAGCTGTACGTGCATGAACACAATCAAACAGCTACAGGAGTGCTGATTCAGAGTTTTGGCTCTTGACTGAGGCCTGTGGCCTATCTCTCCAAGCAACTTGATCCTGTGGCCTGCGGCCTACCCCCATGCCTGAAAGCTGTGGCAGCCACTGCAATGCTGATAGCAGAAGCAGACAAGCTGACACTTGGACAAGTTCTTCATGTCAAGGTGCCCCATGCTGTCAAAGCCCTGCTGGACGTAAAAGGAAGCTACTGGTTCAGCAATAGCCGGATGACGAAGTACCAAGCTATGATGTGTGAGAATCCACGGGTTCATTTGGACCTCATCGCTACCTTGAACCCTGCTACTTTACTACCTGACTGTGAAGAGGATCCAGATCATGAATGCCTCCAAGTCATGGAAGAAGTGTTCAGTAGCCGGCCAGATTTGAAAGACATACCCCTAGACAAATACGATCTACAGCTATTCACTGATGGTAGCAGTTATATGGATGATGGGAAGAAAGTCTCCGGCTATGTGGTTGTCTCAATGGAGGAAATTATTGAAGCAAATCCTCTACCAGGCCATACATCTGCACAACTGGCTGAAATAACAGCCCTGACCAGGGCCCTACAACTCTCGGAAGGTAAAAGAGTAAACATCTACACAGACTCCAAATATGCCTTCATGACTGTCCATGCACATGGTGCACTCTACAAAGAAAGAGGTCTACTAACTTCCTCAGGACAGCAAATCAAATATGGAACCGAAAAAACAGCCCTTCTGGATGCCGTATGGAAACCAAGTGCTGTCAGCATTATGCACTGTCGTGGCCACCAGAAAGGTCATGATGAAATCCCGAAAGGCAACAGGCGTGCGGACCAGGCCGCAAAAGCGGCTGCTAGACCATTGCTAACATCTGACCAAGCCAAAGTTCTGCTCTGCAAGCAAGAGGACCAACCTGCTATGCCAAACTACGAATTCTACATGAACTGGAGAAAATTTTAACCTGGAGGTGAATTTATTGAAATTGTTTTGCACAAATGGCACAATAACTACGAACTATTAGAACTCAATCATGATTATATCCAGGGGCTTTTCCCAACCCGGTCCCGAGGTCGAAATTTCTACTCCACTCCTCTGAACCCTCAAGAGACACGTCTTATGATTAACACCTCAGAAGTTCAGCACAGACTCCGCAGAGCATACAAAATGATGCTGAAATTCTTCGGCGTAAAATTAATGGGGGAGTACGGAGAAGATGATGACACAGCAGTAACAGAAGTTGAACGAGCAGAAAATTTCGCCTCACGTTTTGAAAATCTAACAACCAACCCTCACAATAATTTGAGAATTACACGAATACTGTCAAGTTTGAGAGAATTGGGAGCAGAAGAATACCAAGTCCCATTGGTGAGGTTCTTCCTCAAGGAGACCCTTATCAAAAACAAACTGCCAAGAATGAAGAAAAGTGCGATGAACTTTTTCATACCAGCAGTGAGAGATTCAAAAGAAAGACAAGATCTGCTGTTCTTTGCCTTGCGATATTATTTCCCAAAAGAAGAATTCATCTGGGGAAACCATGGAGAACTGGCACAATACAAAGTAAAACCAGTGGTGGCTGCACTCCTACCGACGCAACTGAGTGAATGGACACCTGTGTATTCAGAAAAAGAGAAGAAATGGCTATCGGAAGAACAAGGCGGATATGGAGAAGACGGATGGTTACAGTTAGAAAATGGACAAATAGTTCTGCCAGCAACACTGGCGCCTGAGATTGTAAGGACACTCCACGCAAGTACCCATGGAGGAAGAGAAATAATGGAACAGCAACTGGAGCCGCATTTCTACGTACCAGGACTGTCAGTAATCTGCAAAGCAATAGCCCAGCAGTGTGTGACATGCGCCAAGAATAATCCAAGAACAGGCCCGTCTCAACCTCCAGGAAAGCAGCCATTCGGGCTGTCTCCAATGGCATCGTTACAGATAGATTTCACAGTGTTGCCACCCTGCAAAGGATACAAATATTTACTGGTAATGGTGTGCACCCTAACAGGATGGGTGGAAGCTTTCCAAACAAGAACAGAAAAGACAGTGGAAGTGGTGAAAAGTCTGATGAAAGAAATAATACCACGCTATGGACTGCCTCTTGAAATAGGGTTGGACAATGGCCCTGCATTTATACAGAACTGTTTGAAGCAACTTGCCCGACTGTTGGGCATCACCTGGAAGTTACATACTGCGTACAGGTCCCAAAGATCGGGAAAAGTCGAGAGAATGAACCGCATCCTAAAGACTTTGATGTCCAAACTGTGCCAAGAGACGTCACTAGGCTGGTTGGATGTGCTCCCGATAGTCTTATTACACGTTAGGTGCAGGCCAACCCCCCAATTGAAGCTAAGTCCGTACGAACTTATGTTTGGACGGCCTACCCCTCTGATTAATGGACTAAGGGGGGACCTTCGGGCATTAGGGGAAACTAAACTGAATGATCAGGTTGTACTGTTGGGTAAAGCAATGCAGAAATTGAATACTTGGGTGGGAGATAATATACCTCACTTTTTGTACCCTCCACTGCATAAATATTGTCCAGGTGATTCAGTATGGGTAAAAGAGTGGAAAAATGATCCACTAGGCCCAAAATGGAGAGGTCCTTACTTTGTCCTGTTATCAACCCCTACAGCAGTAAAGGTTGCCGAGGTGGTATCGAAGCTCAGTCTTTGCGATTCAATCCTGTCTGAGCATTCTGTGACATCACAATAAAGTTTGCCTTTCCTGAAGAGACTCGTGTTCAGACAATCCTTGCTCGTGTCCGGTCCGGCCTCGTCCCGAGTGAACCAAGTGGATTCCGGTAACATTATCACATTACTCACTCACATTACTCACTCACATTATCACATTACTCACTCACATTACTCACATTACTCACTCACATTACTCACTCACATTACTCACTCACATTATCACATTACTCACATTACTCACTCACATTACTCACTCACATTATCACATTACTCACATTACTCACTCACATTACTCACTCACATTATCACATTACTCATTCACATTATCACATTACTCCCTCACATTACTCACTCACATTATCACATTACTCACTCACATTACTCACTCACATTATCACATTACTCACTCACATTATTCACATTACTCACTCACATTATCACATTACTCACTCACATTACTCACTCACATTATCACATTACTCACTCACATTATTCACATTACTCACTCACATTATCACATTACTCACTCACATTATCACATTACTCACATTACTCACTCACATTATTACATTACTCACTCACATTACTCACTCACATTATCACATTACTCATTCACATTATCACATTACTCACTCACATTATCACATTACTCACTCACATTACTCACTCACATTATCACATTACTCACTCACATTACCACATTACTCACTCACATTATCACATTATCACATTACTCACATTATCACATTACTCACATTATCACATTACTCACTCACATTATCACATTACTCACATTATCACATTACTCACACACATTATCACATTACTCATTCACATTATCACATTACTCACTCACATTATCACATTACTCACTCACATTATCACATTACTCACTCACATTATCACATTACTCACTCACATTACCACATTACTCACTCACATTATCACATTACTCACTCACATTATCACATTACTCACATTATCACATTACTCACTCACATTATCACATTACTCACTCACATTACTCACTCACATTATCACATTACTCACATTATCACATTACTCACTCACATTACTCACTCACATTACTCACTCACATTATCACATTATCACATTACTCACTCACATTATCACATTACTCACTCACATTATCACATTACTCACTCACATTACTCACTCACATTATCACATTACTCACTCACATTATCACATTACTCACATTATCACATTACTCACTCACATTACTCACTCACATTATCACATTACTCACATTATCACATTACTCACTCACATTACTCACTCACATTACTCACTCACATTATCACATTACTCACATTACTCACTCACATTATCACATTACTCACTCACATTATCACATTACTCACATTATCACATTACTCACTCACATTATCACATTACTCACTCACATTATCACATTACTCACTCACATTACTCACTCACATTATCACATTACTCACATTATCACATTACTCACTCACATTACTCACTCACATTACTCACTCACATTATCACATTACTCACATTACTCACTCACATTATCACATTACTCACTCACATTATCACATTACTCACTCACATTATCACATTACTCACTCACATTACTCACTCACATTATCACATTACTCACATTATCACATTACTCACTCACATTACTCACTCACATTACTCACTCACATTATCACATTACTCACATTACTCACTCACATTATCACATTACTCACTCACATTATCACATTACTCACTCACATTATCACATTACTCACATTATCACATTACTCACATATCACATTACTCACTCACATTACTCACATTATCACATACTCACTCACATTATCACTTATCACATTACTCACTCACTTATCACATTACTCACTTCACATTATCACATTACTCATTCACATTATCACATTACTCACTCACATTATCACATTACTCACTCACATTATCACATTACTCACATTACTCACATTACTCACTCACATTACCACATTACTCACTCACATTATCACATTACTCACATTACATTACTCACTTCACATTATCACATTACTCACAATTATCACATTACTCACTCACATTATCACATTACTCACATTATCACATTACTCACATTACTCACTCACATTATCACATTACTCACTCACATTATCACATTACTCACTCACATTACTCACTCACATTATCACATTACTCACTCACATTATCACATTACTCACATTATCACATTACTCACATTACTCACTCACATTATCACATTACTCACATTATCACATTACTCACTCACATTACTCACTCACATTACTCACTCACATTATCACATTACTCACATTACTCACTCACATTATCACATTACTCACTCACATTATCACATTACTCACATTATCACATTACTCACATTATCACATTACTCACTCACATTATCACATTATCACATTACTCACTCACATTATCACATTACTCACTCACATTATCACATTACTCATTCACATTATCACATTACTCACTCACATTATCACATTACTCACTCACATTATCACATTACTCACTCACATTACTCACTCACATTATCACATTACTCACTCACATTACCACATTACTCACTCACATTATCACATTACTCACTCACATTATCACATTACTCACTCACATTATCACATTACTCACTCACATTACTCACTCACATTATCACATTACTCACTCACATTATCACATTACTCACATTATCACATTACTCACTCACATTACTCACTCACATTATCACATTACTCACATTATCACATTACTCACTCACATTACTCACTCACATTATCACATTACTCACATTACTCACTCACATTATCACATTACTCACATTATCACATTACTCACATTATCACATTACTCACTCACATTATCACATTACTCACTCACATTATCACATTACTCACATTATCACATTACTCACATTATCACATTACTCACTCACATTATCACATTACTCACTCACATTACTCACATTATCACATTACTCACATTACTCACTCACATTATCACATTACTCACATTATCACATTACTCACTCACATTACTCACTCACATTATCACATTACTCACTCACATTATCACATTACTCACTCACATTATCACATTACTCACTCACATTATCACATTACTCACATTATCACATTACTCACATTACTCACTCACATTACCACATTACTCACTCACATTATCACATTACTCACTCACATTACTCACTCACATTATCACATTACTCACATTATCACATTACTCACTCACATTACTCACTCACATTATCACATTACTCACATTACTCACTCACATTATCACATTACTCACTCACATTATCACATTACTCACTCACATTACTCACTCACATTATCACATTACTCACACATTATCACATTACTCACATTACTCACATTATCACATTACTCATTCACATTATCACATTATCACATTACTCACTTACTCACTCACATTACTCACTCACATTACTCACTCACATTATCACATTACTCACATTACTCACTCACATTATCACATTACTCACTCACATTATCACATTACTCACATTATCACATTACTCACATTATCACATTACTCACTCACATTATCACATTATCACATTACTCACTCACATTATCACATTATCACATTACTCACTCACATTATCACATTACTCACTCACATTATCACATTACTCATTCACATTATCACATTACTCACTCACATTATCACATTACTCACTCACATTATCACATTACTCACTCACATTACTCACTCACATTATCACATTACTCACATTACTCACTCACATTATCACATTACTCACTCACATTATCACATTACTCACTCACATTATCACATTACTCACTCACATTACTCACTCACATTATCACATTACTCACTCACATTATCACATTACTCACATTATCACATTACTCACTCACATTACTCACTCACATTATCACATTACTCACATTATCACATTACTCACATTACTCACTCACATTATCACATTACTCACATTACTCACTCACATTATCACATTACTCACATTATCACATTACTCACATTATCACATTACTCACATCACATTATACTCACTCACATTATCACATTACTCTTATCACATTACTCACTCACATTATCACATTACTCACTCACATTACTCACTCACATTATCACATTACTCACTCACATTACTCACTCACTCACATTATCACATTACTCACTCACATTACCACATTTACTCACTCACATTATCACATTACTCACTCACATTATCACATTACTCACTCACATTATCACATTACTCACTCACATTAACTCTCACTCACATTATCACATTACTACACTCACATTTATCACATTACTCACATTATCACATTACTCACTCACATTACTCACTCACATTATCACATTACTCACATTATCACATTATCATCACATTACTCACTCACATTATCTCATACTCACATTACTCACATTATCACATTACTTACTCACATTATCACATTACTCACATTATCACATTATCACATTTCACATTATCACATTACTCACTCACATTATCACATTACTCACTCACATTAATTCACATTACTCACATTATACATTATTCTCACTCACATTATCACATTACTCACTTTTCATCACATTTACTCACATTACATTACTCACTCACTTATCACATTACTCACTCATTAATCACATTACATTCTACATTATCACATTACTCACTATCACATTATCACATTCACATTACACATTATCACATTTACTCACTCACATTATTCAACATTACTCACTCACATTATCACATTTACTCATCAATTATTACCATTACTTAAACATTATTATCACATTACTCACATTATCACATTACTTATCACTCACATTATCACATTATCACATTACTCACTCACATTATCACATTACTCACACTTTATTCTCAACATTATCACATTACTCACTCACATTATCACATTACTCATTCACATTATCACATTACTCACTCACATTATCACATTACTCACTCACATTATCACATTACTCACTCACATTAACTCATTTCATCATTATCACATTACTCACATTATCACTCACATTACATTACTCATTACTCACTCACATTATCACATTACTCACTCACATTATCACATTACTTCACTCACATTAATCACATTTACTCACTCACATTATCTTACTCACATTATCACATTACACACTTCTTACAATTACTCACTCACATTACTTCACTCACATTACTCACTCACATTATCACATTACTCACATTATCACATTACTCACTCACATTACTCACTCACATTATCACATTACTCACATTACTCACTCACATTATCACATTACTCACATTATCACATTAACTCACATTATCACATTACTCACTCACATTATCACATTACTTCACATTCACTCACATTATCACATTACATCACATTATCACATTACTCACTCACATTATCACAACTCACTCACATTATCACACTTACTCATTTATCACATTACTCACATTATCTACACTCACTCATTATCACATTACTCACTCACATTATCACATTACTCACATTATCACATTACTCACTCACATTATCACATTACTCACTCACATTATCACATTACTCACTCACATTATCACTCACATTATCACATTTACTTTCATTACTCACTCACATTATCACATTTTTCACATTATCACATTACTCACTCACATTACTCACTCACATTATCACATTACTCACTCACATTATCACATTACTCCTCACTCACATTATCACATTACTCACTCACATTATCACATTACTCACATTATCACATTACTCACATTACTCACTCACATTCTACATATTACTCACTCACATTATCACATTACTCTCACTCACATTACCACTCACATTATCACATTACTCACATTATCACATTACTCACTTTCACATTACTCACTCACATTATCACATTATCACCATTACTCACTCACATTATCACATTACTCACTCTCACATTATCACAATTACTCACTCACATTATCACATACTTCATTCACATTATCACTCACATTTCACATTACTCACTCATTATCACATTACTCACTCACATTCGACATTATTTTTCACATTACTCACTTCACATTATTCACATTTACTCACATTATCACATTACTCACTCACATTACTCACTCACATTCTCTCTCTTACATTATCACATTACATTCTCACATTACTCACTCACATTATCACATTACTCACTCACATTATCACATTACTTCACATTATCACATTACTCACATTATCACATTACTCACTCACATTATCACATTATCACATTACTTCACTCACATTATCACATTATCACATTACTCACTCACATTATCACATTACTCACTCACATTATCACATTTTCATTCACATTATCACATTACTCACTCACATTATCACATTACTCCACATTTCACATTATCACATTACTCACATCACATTACTCATCACATTATCACATTATTCACATTACTCACTCACATTATCACATTACTCACTCACATTATCACATTACTCACTCACATTATCACATTACTCACTCACATTACTCACTCACATTATCACATTACTCACTCACATTATCACATTACTCACATTATCACATTACTCACTCACATTACTCACTCACATTATCACATTACTCACATTATCACATTACTCACTTACTCACTCACATTATTCACATTACTCACATTACTCACTCACATTATCACATTACTCACATTATCACATTACTCACATTATCACATTACTCACTCAATTACTCACATTACTCACATTATCACATTATACTCACATTCACATTATCACATTACTCACTCACATTACTCACTCATCATATCACATTACTCAGTCAATTACTCACTCCACATTTCACATTACTCACTCACATTACCACATTACTCACTCACATTATCACATTACTCACTCACATTATCACATTACTCACTCACATTATCACATTACTCACTCACATTATCAATCATCACATTATCACATTACTCACTCACAATTATCACATTACTCACTCACATTATCACATTACTCACTCACATTACTCACTATTATATCACATTACTCACACATTATCAATTACTCACTCACATTATCACTCACATTATCACATTATCACATTATCACTCACATTATCACATTACTCACATTATCACATTACTCACATTATCACATTTACTCACATTATCACATTACTCACTCACATTATCACATTACTCACATTATCACATTACTCACATTATCACATTACTCACTCACATTATCAATTACTCACTCACATTATTCACATTATCACATTACTCACATTACTCACTCACATTATCACATTACTCACATTATCACATTACTCACATTATCACATTACTCACTTCACATTATCACATTATCACTCACATTATCACATTACTCACTCACATTATCACATTACTCACATCACATTACTCACATTAATCACTTACTCACTACTTACTCACATTATCACATTATTCACATTACTCACTCACATTATCACATTATCACATTACTCACATTATACATTACTCACTCACATTATCACATTACTCATTCACATTTCACATTACTCACTCACATTATCACATTACTCACTCACATTATCACAATTACTCACTCACATTACTCATCACATTATCACATTACTCACATTACTCACTCACATTACCACATAATACTCACATTATCACATTACTCACTCACATTATCACATTACTCACTCACATTATCACATTACTCACTCACATTACTATCACCTCACATTATCACATTACTCACTCACATTATCACATTACTCACATTATCACATTACTCACTCACATTACTCACATCACATTATCACATTACTCACATTATCACATTACTCACTCACATTATCACATTACTCACATTACTCACTCACATTATCACATTACTCACATTATCACATTACTCACATTATCACATTACTCACTCACATTATCACATTACTCACATTATCACATTACTCACTCACATTATCACATTTTACTCACTCACATTACTCACATACTCACTCACATTACTCACTCACATTATCACATTACTCACTCAACATTATCACATTACTCACATTATCACATTACTCACTCACATTATCACATTATCACATCTCATCACATTATCACATTATCACATTACTCACTCACATTTATCACATTACTCACATTATCACATTACTCTCACATTATCACATTACTCACATTATCACATTACTCACTTATCACATTATCATTTACTCACATTTATCATTACTCACATTATCACATTATCACTCACATTACTCACTCACATTATCACATTACTCACTCACATTATCACATTACTCACATTATCACATTACTCACTCACATTATCACATTACTGTGCGGCAGCCGGCCTCTCCGGGGCTTCGCTTGCAGCTTGTATGAGGTAAATTGGGCTCAGGCTGCTCTTTCTCTCACAGGAAGAGATCAAGCTAAACGCATAAGGAATGAGCTCGGGAAGGTGTCTGTGGGGGGGGGGGAGCCCGCTCACTGCTCCTGACATCCCTGAGGTAGCAGAACCGCGAAGGAGGAGGAAATCAAAAGCAAACACCCGACGGGCAACGCCCTGCGTCATACGTCACTTCCTGCACAGGGCTTATCGCAGCCAATCCAGAGCTTCCAGTTCAGTACACCCCGCGCGCGGATCCCGCGATGTGCAGGGCACGCGCCTCTAGTCTTCCCGCCGAAACTGATGACTTGCCTGTGGAGACAGACGGGCGCGAGGCGGATACCTGACCACGCCCCCTACAATCAGCGCAGAGGCGGGACGAGAAGAAAGAGACACACCAATACAGTCACACAGGAAGAGACACACCAATACAGTCACACAGGAAGAGACACACCAATACAGTCACACAGGAAGAGACACACCAATACAGTCACACAGGAAGAGACACACCAATACAGTCACACAGGAAGAGACACATCAATACAGTCACACAGGAAGAGACACACCAATACAGTCACACAGGAAGAGACACACCAATACAGTCACACAGGAAGAGAACACCAATACAGTCACACAGGAAGAGACACACCAATACAGTCACACAGGAAGAGACACACCAATACAGTCACACAGGAAGAGACACACCAATACAGTCACACAGGAAGAGACACACCAATACAGTCACACAGGAAGAGACACACCAAGACAGTCACACAGGAAGAGACACACCAATACAGTCACACAGGAAGAGACACACCAAGAGAGTCACACAGGAAGAGACACACCAATACAGTCACACAGGAAGAGACACATCAATACAGTCACACAGGAAGAGACACACCAATACAGTCACACAGGAAGAGACACACCAATACAGTCACACAGGAAGAGACACACCAAGACAGTCACACAGGAAGAGACACACCAATACAGTCACACAGGAAGAGACACACCAAGAGAGTCACACAGGAAGAGACACACCAATACAGTCACACAGGAAGAGACACACCAATACAGTCACACAGGAAGAGACACACCAAGAGAGTCACACAGGAAGAGACACACCAATACAGTCACACAGGAAGAGACACACCAAGAGAGTCACACAGGAAGAGACACACCAATACAGTCACACAGGAAGAGACACACCAATACAGTCACACAGGAAGAGACACACCAATACAGTCACACAGGAAGAGACACACCAATACAGTCACACAGGAAGAGACACACCAATACAGTCACACAGGAAGAGACACACCAAGAGAGTCACACAGGAAGAGACACACCAGGACGTCACACAGGAAGAGACACAACCAATACAGTCACACAGGAAGGAGAGACCACACCAATACAGTCACACAGGAAGAGACACACCAATACAGTCAACAGGAAGAGACACACCAATACAGTCACACAGGAAGAGACACACCAGGACAGTCACACAGGAAGAGACACACCAGGACAGTCACACAGGAAGAGACACACCAAGAGAGTCACACAGGAAGAGACACACCAATACAGTCACACAGGAAGAGACACACCAGGACAGTCACACAGGAAGAGACACACCAAGAGAGTCACACAGGATAGAGACACACCAATTACAGTCACATCAGGAAGAGACACACCAAGAGAGTCACACAGGAAGAGGACACCCAATACAGTCACACGGAAGAACACACCAAGACAGTCACACAGGAAGAGACACACCAATACAGTCACACAGGAAGAGACACACCAATACAGTCACACAGGAAGAGACACACCAAGAGAGTCACACAGGAAGAGACACACCAATACAGTCACACAGGAAGAGACACACCAAGAGAGTCACACAGGAAGAGACACACCAATACAGTCACACAGGAAGAGACACACCAATACAGTCACACAGGAAGAGACACACCAAGACAGTCACACAGGAAGAGACACACCAAGACAGTCACACAGGAAGAGACACATCAAGACAGTCACACAAGAAGAGACACACCAAGACAGTCACACAGGAAGAGACACACCAAGACAGTCACACAGAAAGAGACACACCAAGACAGTCACACAGGAAGAGACACACCAGGACAGTCACACAGGAAGAGACACACCAGGACAGTCACACAGGAAAAGACACAGCAAGACAGTCACACAGAAAGAGACACACCAGGACAGTCACACAGGAAGAGACACAGCAAGACAGTCACACAGGAAGAGACACAGCAAGACAGTCACACAGAAAGAGACAAACCAGGACAGTCACACAGAAAGAGAAACACCAAGACAGTCACACAGGAAGAGACACACCAGGACAGTCACACAGGAAGAGACACACCAGGACAGTCACACAGAAAGAGACACACCTAGACAGTCACACAGGAAGAGACACACCAAGACAGTCACACAGGAAGAGACACACCAAGAGAGTCACACAGGAAGAGACACACCAAGACAGTCACACAGGAAGAGACACAGCAAGACAGTCACACAGGAAGAGACACACCAAGACAGTCACACAGAAAGAGACACACCAAGACAGTCACACAGGAAGAGACACATCAAGACAGTCACACAAGAAGAGACACACCAAGACAGTCACACAGGAAGAGACACACCAAGACAGTCACACAGAAAGAGACACACCAAGACAGTCACACAGGAAGAGACACATCCAAGGACAGTCACACAGGAAGAGACACACCAGGACAGTCCACAACAGGAAAAGACACAAGCAAGACAGTCACACAGAAAGAGACACACCAGGACAGTCACACAGGAAGAGACACAGCAAGACAGTCACACAGGAAGAGACACAGCAAGACAGTCACACAGAAAGAGACAAACCAGGACAGTCACACAGAAAGAGAAACACCAAGACAGTCACACAGGAAGAGACACACCAGGACAGTCACACAGGAAGAGACACACCAGGACAGTCACACAGAAAGAGACACACCTAGACAGTCACACAGGAAGAGACACACCAAGACAGTCACACAGGAAGAGACACACCAAGAGAGTCACACAGGAAGAGACACACCAAGACAGTCACACAGGAAGAGACACAGCAAGACAGTCACACAGGAAGAGACACACCAAGACAGTCACACAGAAAGAGACAAACCAGGACAGTCACACAGAAAGAGAAACACCAAGACAGTCACACAAGAAGAGACACATCAAGACAGTCAACACAGAAAGAGACACACCAGGACAGTCACACAGGAAGAGACACACCAGGACAGTCACACAGGAAGAGACACACCAGGACAGTCACACAGGAAAAGACACAGCCAGACAGTCACACAGGAAGAGACACACCAAGACAGTCACACAGGAAGAGACACACCGAGACAGTCACACAGAAAGAGACAAACCAGGACAGTCACACAGGAAAAGACACAGCAAGACAGTCACACAGGAAGAGACACACCAAGACAGTCACACAGGAAGAGACACACCAAGACAGTCACACAGAAAGAGACAAACCAGGACAGTCACACAGAAAGAGAAACACCAAGACAGTCACACAGGAAGAGACACACCAAGACAGTCACGCAGGAAGAGACACACCAGGACAGTCACACAGGAAGAGACACACCAAGACAGTCACACAGGAAGAGACACACCAGGACAGTCACACAGGAAGAGACACAGCAAGACAGTCACACAGGAAGAGACACACCAAGACAGTCACACAGGAAGAGACACACCAGGACAGTCACACAGGAAGAGACACAGCAAGACAGTCACACAGGAAGAGACACCAGGACAGTCACACAGGAAGAGACACACCAAGACAGTCACACAGGAAGAGACGCATCAAGACAGTCACAGAAAGAGACACCAAGACAGTCACACAGAAAGAGAAACACCAAGACAGTCACACAGGAAGAGACACACCAGGACAGTCACACAGGAAGAGACACACCAAGACAGTCACACAGGAAGAGACACAGCAAGACAGTCACACAGAAAGAGACAAACCAGGACAGTCACACAGAAAGAGAAACACCAAGACAGTCACACAGGAAGAGACACACCAAGAGAGTCACACAGGAAGAGACACACCAAGACAGTCACACAGGAAGAGACACACCAAGACAGTCACACAGAAAGAGACAAACCAGGACAGTCACACAGAAAGAGAAACACCAAGACAGTCACACAAGAAGAGACACACCAAGACAGTCACACAGAAAGAGACACACGAAGACAGTCACACAGGAAGAGACACACCAAGACAGTCACACAGGAAGAGACACACCAGGACAGTCACACAGGAAGAGACACAGCAGGACAGTCACACAGGAAAAGACAGTCACACAGGAAGAGACACACCAAGACAGTCACACAGGAAGAGACACACCAAGACAGTCACACAGGAAGAGACACAGCAAGACAGTCACACAGAAAGAGACAAACCAGGACAGTCACACAGAAAGAGAAACACCAAGACAGTCACACAAGAAGAGACACATCAAGACAGTCACACAGAAAGAGACACACCTAGACAGTCACACAGGAAGAGACACACCAGGACAGTCACACAGGAAGAGACACACCAGGACTGTCACACAGGAAGAGACACACCAAGACAGTCACACAGGAAGAGACACACCAGGACAGTCACACAGGAAAAGACACACCAGGACAGTCACACAGGAAGAGACACACCAGGATAGTCACACAGGAAGAGACACACCAAGACAGTCACACAGGAAGAGACACAGCAAGACAGTCACACAGGAAGAGACACAGCAAGACAGTCACACAGAAAGAGACGAACAAGGACAGTCACACAGAAAGAGAAACACCAAGACAGTCACACAGGAAGAGACACACCAAGACAGTCACACAGGAAGAGACACCAAGACAGTCACACAGGAAGAGACACAGCAAGACAGTCACACAGAAAGAGACAAACCAGGACAGTCACACAGAAAGAGACAAACAAGGACAGTCACACAGAAAGAGAAACACCAAGACAGTCACACAGGAAGAGACACACCAAGAGAGTCACACAGGAAGAGACACCAAGACAGTCACACAGGAAGAGACACACCAGGACAGTCACACAGGAAGAGACACAGCAAGACAGTCACACAGGAAGAGACACACCAAAACAGTCACACAGGAAGAGACACATCAAAACAGTCACACAGGAAGAGACACACCAAGACAGTCACACAGGAAAAGACACAGCAAGACAGTCACACAGGAAGAGACACACCCAGGAAGATGTAGTGTATGCAGCCGCCCCGCAAACACACCTTCAGAAACCTACTACATTGTATAAGTCATTCTGTCGCTTTGTGCTGGTGTTTAAGAGTTTTTCTGCACACAGAGCTCCACAGCATTAAAACTCACAGCAATGTGCAGTGTGTATGACCGTATCACAGAGCTCTACAGCAATAAAACTCACAGTAATGAGTGAGTTGGCAGTGGAATATGATGGAGGCATATAATGATTGGTTTTGTGCAGCCAGAGCTTTGGTTTAAGTGTGTTAAGCTGTTTTCGGGGTTAAAACACGAGTCTGTGAGCGATTCTAATTAAAATGACTTAATCTATCATAAACGTTTAATTTCTTTCACAAGGCGTATCTTGTAGAGCGTGTGGGTTTGCGTCCACACCCTTGCACCATACATGGATGCACAGTGTATATAGTGCTAGATGTGCTGGCAGCGCAGCTGTGTGTTTATTGCCTGGGTTTATGGCTGCTGTTTGCTCCCTTCAGGTAAAGTATCCATGTAATTGGGCAGACTAGATGGGCCGAAAGGTTCTTATCTGCCGACATTTTCTATGTTTCATTGATCTGGATACAGAGTGATCCTGGGTGGGATTCGCTGAGGATTGTTTGGGGTCCTCGGGCCCTGAAGGTTTAATCCCCGGTGCGGGGGAGGCGGCTTTTTTTAATAAGTCGCTGCTGCTGCATCAATTAGAGTCATTAAAAATCTGTGTGCGTTGGCGCTCATTAAACTGCACGGAGGGAGAGTAAGAAAAAAATGACTTAATTAAAAGCCCAAAGTCGGCTTTAATTAGTTAGAGGGAAGATTTGTGGACGGGAGGGAGGGGGGGGGCATCACATCCAATAGTTATCACTGGCCGAGAAGAGCAATTATTTGCCAGAATAAACAAAAACAGGCCGAGAATCGCTCATGCGGCAGCTGCGAGCCGTGACGCCAGAGCCGGGAGAACAGGCGCGTTCCTGGGCCTTATTCACTAAACAGCAAGAGGCAATGATACAGAGCACGGCTCCAAACCCAGCAGAACCGGAACATGCCAAGGAAGATGCTTCACGGGGAGGGGGCTCACTGCATTCTATATAAGGGTACAGTTACAAGTATTTATAAAGCGTTAACAAGTTCCGTAGCGCTGTTCAATGGGAGAGACAGAATAACAAATATACATACAAGATAAAACACACAGAACAGTAGGAGAGAGGATCCTGCTCAAGAGCTTACAATCTAAGGCTAGGGTCAAACGAACGCATTATTCGCAGCGACCGTCAAAATGTGCGTCCGCGAACGCATTGCCGTATTTTTTCACGGAATGCCCGAAAACGGTGATACGATGCGCATTTTCGTGCGTGATTTTTTACGGATCGTCAATAAAACACTTTTTGCATCTGGACGTTATGTTGGCCGGACATTAGAAGCGTCTGACTTCTCTTAATCACGCACACACGCCTCTAGCGGACGCAGCGCACTCTGTACGTCAGTACTAGCGGTTCTGCGTTCTCGAAAAATAAATTTTGTTCATTTTCCACTTGCGTTGCGCGGCAGGACTTTCGTGCGGCCGTACTTCGTATATTGGCCATCATTGCCCGTCATTTGCTGCTACTGCGGCCGTGATTAAGTGCCGTGATTAAGTGTTAACAATGCGCTAGTCTGACCCCAGGCTAAGAGTAGAGGGGTGACACATTAGGTGAGGGTAAATACAGAACATGAAGTATCGGGCGCAAGTGGGATGAATGGGAAGATGCAGTAAGAAATGTACAGTGGGGAATCATGGTGTGAGCCTATAGGCTTCTCTAAAGTAATGTGTTTTCAGAGACTTCTTGAAGAACTGGAGAGACAGGGAAAGTTTGATGTTGTGGGGGAGGGAGTTCCATAGAAAGGGGGCAGCGCGAGAGAAGTCCTGAAGGCGGGAGTTGGGGGGGCAGGTACGAGGAGCTGATAGCATCAGATCATTGGCCGAGCGAAGTGGCCGGGACGGGATGTACTTGTTAATAAGGGAGATGTAGGCAGCGGCGCAGTTATGGAGAGCTTTGTATGTGAGCACCGACATAATGAATTGGATTCTAAAGGAAACAGGAGCCAGTGTAGAGATTAACAGAGGGGTGAGGTGTGAGAGGTGGGGTGAGAGAGGTGCAGGAGGTGGGGTCAGAGATGTGAGAGGTGCGGGAGGTGGGGGTCAGAGATGTGGGAGGGGAGGTGTGAGAGGTGCGGGATGAGGTGTGAGAGGTGAGGTGTATGAGTCTGGCACAGGCATTAATAACAAACTGCAGAGGGATCATCTGGGATCTTTTAACCCTTTCACTGCTGAGGACGTGTGGGGAATGTCCTTATTGACTCCTAAGGAAAGATAGGGGTTACTTTGAACCCTGATGTTTTCGACTCTTTTCAGCTAGGAGGGTCATGTTTGGCAGAGCATGGCCTTTCCAATGATACCAAACATGACCATGTTTAACCCCTTAAGGGGCGCTGACGTACCCTGTACTTCTTGTCCTCGGGTCTCCCTTAGACCCGCGGACGTACAGGGTACGTCAGCGGCGCCTATCCCCTCCCCCCGATACTCACCTCCCTCGCTGGATCCCACGGCGATCTGGCAGGGAGGAAGCCTGTCCATGTGATTTACATGGGCAGGCGAGGCTGATGACGTCGCCACGCTGCGTGGTGACGTCATCAGCAGGCGTCCCCATGCATTCAATGGAGGGGAGGGGGGCTCCTTCGGAGCCCTCTATCTCCCCAACCATTGAAGCTAGGGAGAGATGCGTTTGCACTGCTGGAGAGGGGAGAGCCTCCCCTTTCCAGCGGTGTATGGCATTAACCGTTTCGCCGCCGGATCACGTTGCGGCGCCAATTGGCGCCAAAACGCGATTCAAACCTGGAGGGGGGCTGACATCTTGGATGTCAGCCAAGCCTCCAGGTCCCCCCCACCCACTGACAACCTCACCATATGTGTGAGGATGTCAGTGGGCCAGTTAACCATCTAGCTGCCATGTCTGATTATGGCCTTTCAAATGATACCAAACATGACCAGGTTTGGTTTTAAAAAAAAAAAAATTTAAAAAAAAAAATTTTTAAAAAAAATAATAAAAAAATTAAATAAAATAAAAAAATGTTTTTTTTTAAAAAAATTTTTTTGTCTGGGGGGAGTTTAATTAAATAGGACCTATGCTGTCATCTAAAAATAATTAGCACAAAATGGTCAGAATGAGCGCAGCGCACATAGGTGAACTGTCTCAGCAGTGAAGGGGTTAAAAAGCAAACGCATGTAAAAATTGGGTATTTCTAGTCTCGGGACAAAATTTTTAACCTATTTAGCGGGGTCGTTTTGGGTGGTTGTAGATTTTGGGGATTAAATTACAAAAGTGTGTTTTTACCATTTTTTTCCTCATATTTCATATTTTTTTTATAGTAAATTATTCGATATGATGGAAATAATGGTATTCTAGAAAGTCCATTTAATGGCAGGAAAAAGGGTGTATAATATGTGTGGGTCGAATAAACGAGTAAGAGGAAAATTTGATCTAAACACGAGCAGCGCAGAAACGTAAAAACAGCAGCGGTCACTAAAAGACGGATTTGTGTAAAACCGCCCGGTCACTAAGAGGTTAAAGTAAAAAAAAAAAAAAAAACAATAATAAAAAAAAAGGAAAAATATGTTTTTTTAAGGCGTGAAATGGCTCAGCAGTGAAGGGGCAAAGGCCAGAGAGAAGGAGGTTACAATAGTCAAGGTGGGAGATAAAAGCTTAAATGAGCATTTTCGCAGAGTCCTGATTAAGAAAGGGGCGGATGCTCGCAATGTTTTTTACAGTACGGACGGGCGTGTTGACGGAAGACGCGGTAGTTGCCACACGGTCCGTTATAACGTCTGTGATTTTTGACGGATCTAGTAAAAAGAGAAATACCAGTAACCAAATTAATTGCTGAATTAAAAAAAAGGGGAAAAGGTATAAAAAGCCATTTTGTGGAAGGTGGCGTTTTTCCAAGATAGATGCAGTCCAAGTCTTTGTGTTTGCTGCAACGGGCTACCTGTATCTGAAGCACAAGAAGAAACGACGATCATGGGTTCATCCCATCAACAATGTCAGATACACCCATGGCCACTTTGTGACACTCTACAGGCCACTGCGAGAGACGGACCCGGTGAAGTTCTTCAACTACATCCTCATCCTTTACCTGCCCTGATGCTGCCACTAATCACTACAACACTACGCTTATCTCTGCTCTAGACACTCTTGCTCCTCTTCGACTCTGTAAGGCCCCACGCCGCCAGCTTCAGCCCTGGCACACCCTCCAGACTCGCTACCTGCAAAGATGCTCCCGCACCGCAGAGCGTGCCTGGAGGAAATCCCGCTCTGAAGCTGATTTTGTTCACTTCAAGTTTATTCTCCGGTCATACACCTCTGCCCTCCACTTGGCCAAACAATCCTTCTTCTCATCTCTTATATCTACGCTGTCCTCCAACCCTAAACGGCTCTGGTCCACCTTCAACACCCTCCTCTACCCACCTGCACCTCCCCCTCAGCTGCCTTCAGCGCTCAAGAGCTGGCAGACTACTTCCTCAGTAAAACTTTAACTATCAGAAGCAACATCCCAACACAAGATAGTTATCTGCCACCTCCACTCCCACAGGTCCCATCTGCCACCCTCTGCCGCTTCCTCCCAACCACTGAGGAGGAAGTCAATTCCTTATTGTCCTCCTCACATCTCACCACGTGCCCGCTCGACCCCATTCCCTCACATCTAATTCCTCCCCTCTCCTCCTCCCTCACCCCTGCTCTCACACACATCTTCAACCTATCTCTCTTCCACTGGCTCCTTTCCATCCGCCTTCAAACACGCGCTAGTTACCCCTTTACTAAAGAAACCATCCCTAGATCCCAACTCTCCATCCAACTACCGTCCTGTATCCCTGCTTCCCTTTACCTCTAAGCTCTTAGAAAAACTAGTCTTCAACCGCCTCTCCCTCTTCCTGTCCTCCAATTCACTACTTGACCCCCTGCAATCTGGCTTCCGTCCCCTACACTCAACTGAAACTGCCCTCACCAAAGTCACCAACGACCTCCTAACTGCTAAAAAACACGGCCACTATTCTATTCTCATCCTGCTTGACCTCTCGGCTGCTTTTGACACTGTTGACCACCCCCTCCTTCTACAGACCCTCAACTCTCTGGGTCTCGGTGACACTGCACTTGCTTGGATTGACTCCTATTTATCCAACAGGTCCTTCTGTGTGTCCTTTGCTGGTAACTCCTCCTCCTCATTGCCTCTATCTGTTGGTGTACCTCAAGGCTCTGTCCTTGGTCCTCTGCTCTTTTCCATCTACACCTCCTCCCTGGGCAAAATCATCAACAGCTTTGGCTTTAATTACCACCTCTACGCTGATGACACTCAGATCTACCTCTCTACCCCTGATCTCTCTCCCCCTGTCCTTTCAAAAGTCAGTGACTGTTTATCTGGCATCTCCTCCTGGATGGCCTCCCACCACCTAAAGATCAACATGTCAAAGACTGAGCTCCTACTTATTCCTCCCTCTAATGCCGCCCACCTCCTGACTTCTCGATCACGGTGGAGGGTATCACCATCTCCCCATCAAACCAAGTTCGCTGTCTTGGAGTTACACTTGACTCTGCTCTTTCCTTCATCCCCACATCAAGTCTCTTTCCTCCTCCTGCCGATATCAACTGCGTAATATTTACAGAATTCGGCCATTTCTTACCGCTGTCGCCACAAAACAACTCATACACGCCCTGGTAATCTCCCGACTCGACTATTGCAATAATCTCTTATCTGGCCTCCCTCTGTCCCACCTCTCCCCCCTACAATCCATCCTGAACGCCTCCGCCAGGCTAATTCACCTCACCCGCCGCTCTGTCTCTGCCGCTCCCCTCTGCGAGTCCCTTCACTGGCTCCCATCCACTGCAGAATTAAGTTCAAAATCCTTATCCTTACCTACAAAACCCTCACTAACTCAGCTCCCCACTACCTGTCCTCACTAATCACCAAATACACCCCAGCCCGCTCCCTAAGGTCAAACAGTGACCTGCGCCTAGCTTCTCCCCGCATCACCTCTTCCCATGATAGACTGCAGGATTTCTCACGCGCAGCCCCCACTCTCTGGAACGCTCTCCCTCGTACTGTCAGACTTTCCCCTAACTTCTCTTCCTTCAAACGCTCCCTGAAAACATTCCTATTTAGGGAAGCCTACCACCCAACTCACTGACGCAACCATCAATCACTCTCACCTTACAGTCCTCTCCTCCTGTTTCCAACCCCAACCCTCCCAGATTGTGAGTTCCTACGGGAATAGGGCCCTCATCTCCTCCTGTACTGTTTGTCAAATGTTGTTCAATGTATTGTAACCCTGTCTATACTGTGCTTATTGTACAGCGCTGCGGAATATGCTGGCGCTTTATAAATAAAGAAGAATAATAATAATAATAATAACTACATGCGGATGTCCATCAGGTCCTTTGACGAGCTGTTGAAGGTACGCGAGCCGCTGACAAAGGGGGACACCAACATGAGGGCCGCCATACCACCAGAGGAGATGCTGGTCATCACGTTGCAGTGAGTACTATCAAACACCAGCATTCATGACTTCGCTGCCAGTCAGCAGACGTGCTCGGTGTGCAGAGCCCCTATTGTCGGTCTGTAGTGACATGCCCACTAGCCCATTTGCACATGCATACATGCACGCATCACATCATATGACATGTACTCAATAATTAATGACACAGACAACAATGTAAGGAAAATAAAAACGTTATCCACAATAATGTGAATGTAAAAAACAATAAGATATTCACACCATATGTTATTGAACAGAACATTTATAATAGTGCAACAACATAGAAACTGCAGATGTCATAGACTAACAATGCACAGCATCAAACAAATAAAAACAAACAAACCAAAAGACACACTACAAATCCTCATACTGTGGAGCATCAGGGTCATGAGGACCGGGCATGTACCTGCGGTGATACTCGGACACAGGGGGTGCTTGTGGCCGAGCACCAGGGGACATGGGTTGGTGTGGAGGCTGCACCTGGCTCTGCCGGTAATAACCACTGGCATATAGTGGTTGTGGCACAGCGCTGTGAGCCACAGGTGGTTGTAGCGGATGGGCCAAAATGGTGTCTATATTTGCCAGACATTTCTTGCGGAACTCCACCTTCTGGGCCAGGGTCATCTGGTGCAACATGGGCAGACAGGAATGGAAAAATGTCATGTTATCATCGTTCCAAAACCTGCAGCGTGGAGGTGGTGGTGGATGGTGCACATTCATGAATGTCACCATGTCCTGCTCGAACTCGGTTGCTGGTGGCCTCCTCCATTTCAGCCCCGGTCTGGTGGTGTCTGAAGGTGCTGTACTTGGCACCTGTGCAGCGGTCTCCTCCTCCTCCAACTGCGACTCTGCTCCACATCCTCGGAGCAGCTGGCAGAACCACATGGCAGCTAGGGATGAGCTGTTCGGTTCGATCAGTTCGGAGTTCGATTCGAACTTTGGCCGTTCACAAGTTCGCGAACTTCAAACTTTTTGGCGTGTTCGGTTCGAGTTCGCAAAAAAAATTGAAAAAAGTATATAAAATGCTTAAAAAATACTAAAAATCTAGAAATAAAGAGACTCTTTGCTGCAGAATATTATAAGCAATGGTTTATTAGATATTGAATTAAAAACCAATGTGTACATGCAAAGATTCTCACCTCTAAATGACCTGTGTTCTCAAACGGTAAACAACAGGTGTTTTTAGTCTGGTCTAATGAATTTGATACATTGTATGTATGTAGACTATACTGAGGGTGTGGTGTCTGCTTCTGAGCAGTGTTAATTTCTCTACTAAATCTTCCTCTAATATGCTGCATTTCACTGCTGTGTGCTCAGCTCATTTTTACCGCTTTCGCTCATCATGTTTAAACGCGATTTGAAGCCACATTTTATTAAATGACCCAGACATATTAGATATCGTTCTTTCCGGCAGACTCCGCAGATTCATAATATATCATTTTTATATGTATACGTCATGTCCTGGCTGTATATTATGACAAAAAATGCAATAAAAATTGAATTTTTAATCATCTGCAGTGTGTAAAGTGTTTTTTTTCACATTTTAGCACATGAGCGTTTGCGGTTATGTTTTCTATGGGATGCGCTTGTACAAAAATTAGAAATGGAGACTTGTTACATTTTGTGGGGGGAATTATGTGATTTATAGCAAACGCACCCCATAGAAAAAAATCATTAGTGCAGCATCATTGTTCACATATAATTGAAATGTGAAAAATATTGCTGCATTAATAAAAATAACACACAAATAAAAATACAGGTTTTTATTTTTTTTATTTTTTTTACTTTATACCTGGTCATGTTGGGTATCATTCGAAAGGCCATGCTCAGGCCTTTCGATTGACACCCTCCATGACCCCCTAGCTGCCTTGAGATATCGGGGTTCAAATGAACCCCCTATCTCCACCAGGGGATTCTGGGCAGCTAGGGGTTCCCCGGCTATCTGACGTCATCACACTATGTGTGAGGACATCAGGCAGTGAGGGGGGACCCGGGGTGGAGCCGCCATCCAAGATGGCGGCCCCCACCGGAGGTAGGCCGCACTTCGGCGCCGCAAGGCATCTCTATACACAGCCCCATCAGCATCTCTATACACAGCATCTCTATACACAGCCACACAGCATCTCTATACACAGCATCTCTATACACAACCCCATCAGCATCTCTATACACAAACAGCATCTCTATACACAACCCCATCAGCATCTCTATACACAGCATCTCTATACACAACCTCACAGCATCTCTATACAAAACCCTATCAGCATCTCTATACACAGCATCTCTATACACAACCCCATCAGCATCTCTATACACAAACAGCATCTCTATACACAACCCCTTCGGCATCTCTAAACACAGCCTCACAGCATCTCTATACACAACCTCACAGCATCTCTGTGAACCCTCAAATGAACCCCCTATCTCCACCAGGGGATTCGGGGCAGCAAGTAGTTCCCCGGCTATCTGACGTTATCACGCTATGCGTGAGGACGTCAGGCAGTGAGGGGGGACCTGGGGGTGGAGCAGCAATCCAAGATGGCGGCCCCCACCGGAGCTAGGCCGCACTTCGGCGCCGCAAGGTATCTCTATACACAGCCCCATCAGCATCTCTATACACAACCTCACAGCATCTCTATACACAGCCACACAGCATCTCTATACACAACCCCATCAGCATCTCTATACACAAACAGTATCTCTATACACAACCCCATCAGCGTCTCTATACACAGCATCTCTATACACAACCTCACAGCATCTCTATACACAACCCCATCAGCATCTCTATACACAACCCCATCAGCATCTCTATACACAAACAGCATCTCTATACACAACCCCTTCGGCATTTCTAAACACAGCCTCACAGCATCTCTATACACAACCTCACAGCATCTCTATACACAGCCTCACAGCATCTCTATACACAGCCTCACAGCATCTCTATACACAACCCCATCAGCATCTCTATACACAGCATCTCTATACACAGCCTCACAGCATCTCTATACACAACCCCATCAGCATCTCTATACACAACCCCATCAGCATCTCTAAACACAACCTCACAGCATCTCTATACACAACCCAATCAGCATCTCTATACACAACCTCACAGCATCTCTATACACAACCCAATCAGCATCTCTATACACAACCTCACAGCATCTCTATACACAACCCCCTCAGCATCTCTATACACAACCTAACAGCATCTCTGTGAACCCTCAAATGAACCCCCTATCTCCACCAGGGGATTCCGGGCAGCTAGGGTTTCCCCGGCTATCTGACATCATCACGCTATGCGTGAGGACGTCAGGCAGTGAGGGGGGACCCGGGGGTGGAGCAGCAATCCAAGATGACGGCCCCCACCAGAGCTAGGCCGCATTTCGGCGCCGCAAGGCGCCGAAGTGCGACCTGGTGCCTAAGGGGTTAAAGTCATTCACTGCTTAAAAGGGGAGACTCTCCTTTTAAGCGGTGCCTGACTTTTTTCTGTGGGACCTCCCGATCGGGAGGGAGAGGGATCCGAACGGATCCCCCCCTCCCTTCCAGGCGATCTCCCGGCATTGCCGGGGGGTCGCCTGGAAATGACATCATCGCGCATGGCGCGATGACGTCATTTACATCAGGAGGAGCTTGACTTCAGCGTCTGAGGATGCTGAAGTCAGAACGCTGCGGGACCCCGGACAGAGAGGTGAGTATCTCCGCCAGGGGTCCCGCAAAGCTGATGACGTTTGGTACATGTCCTGCTCAGCATACAGCGGGAGTAACTGAGCCCACACGTCGTCAGCAGTGAAGGGGTTAAAAACATATTTTTTAAACTTTTTGTCCTTGTTTCCTGTCCCCCAGGGCACTACCCGGACCCGGACATTGTTTTTAAATGTTTCTATACATCCTAGAAATCCGCCACTTCACGGGCAGGTTATGGGGACCTCCTAGGCACGATATTTGAAGGAATTTTTCGTTTTTATTTTTAACCCTTATTTCATGGAAAACTCACTGTTCCTTTAAAAACTTTTTTTTTAACTTTTTGTCCTTGTTTACTTTCCCCCAGGGCACTACCCGGACCCCCATACACCTTTTATGGCAAATATCCAGCATATATGCCCCCTTGGAGGGCACTCTAAAAATCGAACTTCTGAAAAGTTCGAGTTCGAATGCGAACCGAACTCGGGGGTGTTCGGCTCATCCCTAATGGCAGCATGTGTTGTTCCTGTGACCCGGATGTTGACGGGAGATCCATGCTGCTCACCGTTGTTCTTGGCTCGAGGGTTCGTCGCAGGAACGACAGCTGCTGTGCATAAATATAGCCGCCGCCCTTTTTCGCAACTGATCCAGAGTGCGCTGATTCCGCATCTTTCTTGAGGACCCGGGTGTAGTTGTCCTTCACTGTCCTCCATTTCACAATGACTTTTTGTGCTGCAAAACAGAAGAATGATATTAGGTTTGGTTCATGGAATGTGATCATAACACTTTAGTTTTTTCTAGGTATCTTGCTAGTGGATGCAGTCTGCAGGACCTGCATTATAATTTCCGCATTGGCAGATCAACAGCTGGCGAGATCGTCTGCAAGGTGTGCCAGACAATAAGGGACACGATGAGGGATCAATGTTTGCCAACACCCACAGACGAGGCATGGTCACGTATTGCTGCGGGATTTCAGGACAGAGCGAAAGTCCCAAACTGCCTGGGAGCCGTAGATGGCAAACACATCCGCATAGTGAAGCCACTGAAGAGTGGGTCACTGTATCAGAATTATAAACATTTTTCTATTGGTGGTGCCAGATGCCAACTACATCTTTGTGTATGTGGGATCATACGGCAAAGACTGACTCCACACTGTTCAGGAACTCCACACTGTGGAATGAAATTGAGAGTGGGACCCTGAACATCCCCAGACCCACACCTTTGCCTGGCAGTGACGTGGCAGTCCCCTATGCCTTTGTGGGGGACGAGGCATTCGGCTTGTCCACACATCTGCTGCGCCCATACTCAGGGACACACCTGACTGAAGAAGCGGGTGTTTAACTACCGGCTGTTGTGGGCGAGACAGTATGTCGAGTGCACCTTTGGCATACTTAGCAACAAGTGGAGAATCTTCCATAGGCCACTCGACGTGAACATCGAATTTTGTGTTGACATTGTTAAATGCTGCAGTGTTGCATAATTTTGTTCGGGGGAGGGTTGGTTTTCATTTCAATGAGTCCTTGTCTGTTTTTGGATTGGAGAAATTCGTAAATGATGATATTATGCCTGTGAATAGAAACAGCAACAGGTATTGCGATGCTCTGGCAAATGATTTCACTAGCGGAGCAGGTCAGGTGCCCTGGCAGCTGGGGAGCAATTGACATGTGGCGACATTCATTTTGTTTGCCATTTACATTTATTTTACATTGAATATGCATTTGATTATTTATATTCATAATCATATACTCACTCTGCACTTTCTGTTTGTGTTCAGACCATGTGTCGTATTCCGGGTATAACGCCCTCGCCACTGCAGCCCATGCGCTCGCCTTCCTGGTCCTGTCCTTGTATTGCTCGCAGGCTGTGTCCCACAATTTGGGGTGCTCACCCACGTTCGTGATCAGCCTCTCCACGTCCATGGCACCAGCAGCTTCCAGGATACACTCCAGCCACACCGGAAGGTTCTGGAGTCTGGACGTGATGTAGGCCAGAAAACAGGTGCGTCTCAAGTCTCCTCACGCACACAGGCCGCTAGGCGGACGCAGCGCACTCTGTGCAGCCATTCTAGCGGATTCACGTTCTTGCCTAACCTGCAGCCGTTTGCCGTGGCCGTTGTGCGTCCGCAGTTCAGTGCGGACGTACTTTGTGTGTGGGGCTCCATTTACCTTACTTGTATGCTATCACAGACGTAGAAATGTACGGCAACACAGACGTGATCAGTGCGCTCGTCTGACACGAGCCTTAGCTCACCTGCACAGCACCCGTCACAGCACCTCTGGTCAGGTGAGCCCTACTTAATGAAACCAAGAGCTGCTTTCTAAGCAAGCCGTATATTCTCACGCTGCTTCTCAGTCATGAGAGAGACTGGTGGGTTTTTATTTATACCCTCCCCAGAAACAATCCCACTTTGGAATTAAAAACAAGGAACAGGACAGCGGCAGGGACAACTTGGCTGGGGATACAGCAAAATATGCATACATACAGAAAAAACAGCGGCGCGCCTAATCTCTACCAGGGTTGCTGGTACTACCAGAACTATCCAGCCCAGTAACAAGTATAAAACATAACAAGGAAAAAAGGTGTCATCTGTGCTTATTCCTGTAGCTCCATGTGAAAGAAAAGAGGTTTTGGTTTACTTGAATGGTCATTGGTTAGTGAGTGAACATGAGGAGTAAAGAAGAGATGAGAGTCTAAGGCCGAGGACAGACGAGCGCACTTCAGAGTGGAAGGAATGTCTGTGAGCATTGCTTTTTTTCAGGGGGTACTCACCTCACCACTCAGTACCGGCACCTCACCACCAGCCCGAACTAACAGAGAGCATGATGCTTCTCCCTCCTCCTGCAGTGTCAGGCAGAGAATCGGAAGTGTTTGGCAGCTCATGTTTCTCCTGAACGCTTCCTCCGATTGTCAGGAGTGTATGTAGGGACCGATAAACCACCTCCCCTCTTCTCCCAGTAAGTGACAAGGGAGGGCTGGTTAAATAAAATCTCCCCTCTGTTTCTTCAGTGCCCCAGCTCTGGCAGATGTGTGTAAACATGCTGCACCCCTCTCTCTGCAGCTGCTGAAACTTTGAACAACATGGGGAGGGGGTGCAGCATATTTACACACATCTGCCAGAGCTGTGGATTGTCAGGCAAGCGGTGTGATCAGAGGAGCTGGCACTGTAAGGTGGTACAGGTGGCCGCCTAAGAGCGCAACACCAGGAGGGGGTGCAAAAAAAATTTTTCACTTGCCTTGACAGGGATCCAAATTTTTAAACTATATGCCTGGCACTGTGTCCCTGCTGCTCCTCCTCTAAGATATAGCCGGTGCCCAGCGAGCTGCATTGTATCTGCCAGGTCAGAGAGCAGACTCCCCTGCGGTGCTGGATACGGAAGCTTGCGCTCTCTCTCCTCCTGGTCCCTTCCGCCTTGCTGGTGACTGGCCCCCTCTGATGATGTCAAGAGGAGGGCGTGCCAAAGGAAGTCTAAACTGCCGCCTTACCCCAAGCCTCCCCAGCAGTTCCAGACAGTGTGTGGTGCACCCTAGAAGGTGAGAAGGTGGAAATTTAAGTCCTGGTTGCATTGCTTTGCAGGGACTCAGTGACAGGTAGCCTCAGAACAGAGAAAAAAAACTGCTGCTGCTCCTTCCAAATACACTTCAAAACAGCATTTAACAATATCAGCTCTGGCAACACAGGTATGTTCACCTGGTCCTGCTGTTACCACCATGTGGGGGTGTTCAAGGTCAAACACCCTCTCATTGGAGTCCCCCAATATTATTCAAACAGTAGAAACATAGAAACATAGAAAAATGTCGGCAGATAAGAACCTTTCGGCCCATCTAGTCGCCCAATTACATGGATACTTTACCTGGATTTATCTTTTGTTTAGGATAGCCTTATGCCTATCCCATGCTTGCTTAAATTCAATTACTGTTTTGGCCTCTACCACTTCTACTGGAAGACTGTTCCATGTATCCACCACCCTCTCAGTAAAATAATGCTTCCTGATGTTACTTTTAAACCTTTGCCCCTCTAATCTAAGACTATGTCCTCTTGTTTTGCTATTTTGTTTCCTTTTAAATATACTCCCTTCCTCTACCTTGTGGATTCCCTTTACGTATTTAAATGTTTCTATCATATCTCCTCTGTCTCGTCTTTTTTCCAAGCTGTACATGTTAAGATCATTAAGCCTTTCCTGGTAACTTTTCTCCTTCAAGCCGTACACCATTTTAGTAGCCCTTCTCTGAACTCTCTCTAAGATGTCTATATCCTTCTGGAGATACGGTCTCCAGTACTGCACACAGTACTCCAAGTGAGGTCTCACCAGTGCTCTGTACAGTGGCATGAGCACTTCCCTTTTCCTACTGGTAATACCTCTCCCTACACAACCAAGCATTCTGCCAGCATTTCCAAGCATTCTGCCAGCATTTCCTGCTGCTCTATTACATTGACTACTTACCCTTAGATCCTCTGAAATAATAACCCCTAAATCCCTTTCCTCAGATGTTGAGGTTAGGACTGTATCAAATATTCTATATTCAGCCCTTGGGTTTTTATGTCCCAGGTGCATTATCTTGCACTTATCCACATTAAAACTCAATTGCCACAACTCCGACCATTTTTTTAGTTGACCTAAATCATTTGTCATTTGGCTGATCCCTCCAGGAACGTCAACCCTGTTGCAAATCTTTGTGTCATCAGCAAAAAGACATACTTTTCCATTAATACCTTCTGCAATATCACTAATAAAAATATTAAATAGAATGGGTCCAAGTACTGACCCCTGAGGTACCCCACTGGTAACAAGACCTTGTGCCGAATACTTGGTGGATAGTTGAGTTTCATTGCTGTGGAGCTCATACATACTCAGCAAAACTGTGATTTTTCATTGCTGTGGTGCTCACAAATGCTAGGGGATTATCCACTCAGTGCCAGCGTTGCAAAAAAGAAAGAAAGCTAACTGCCCAGGCTGCAACACAGATTTACAGATTTTTCTTGCAACAGAGGCACTTAGTGGATAAGCCCCATAGGGTTTCAACAATAGTTGTAGTTCATTTAAAGGAACACGGTATTAAAAAATATGGTTCCCTTTTATAGTGTCTTCCTTTAAGTGAGCTACAACTATTGTTTATTATGACTATTTTCATGTCCTAATAATCAGTTTTTCCCCGGACGTGAGAGTACCCCCACCTATTTTTCCAGAAAAAAAGCACTGTGAGAGTGGATGTTCCTTCCACTCGACGCCCGTCTGGCCACCTCGCTGAATGCAGTTAGTGCCTCCTATGGAGGATCGAGATTTGCAGCCCCGTCAACGCACGTCTAGCATTTCGACGGGGAGGATTTGTGCGCGGACGCTTGTTGCGCGTGCACTTTGGGCAACGCTGCGATGGACGCCAGTAAGCACATCAGTATGGGCACACGTAAGGCACTATTACTCTTCGTGCACAATTTTGCGCGTGCGCAAAAACGCATTAACGCGAGGGGCAAAACCCTTCGCGCAGAACGTCGTATTACAATGTCCGCGCAAAAAATGCGCGTTAACGTCTACCGCTGGTGAACCTGTGCGGACCCTTTGCGAGCGTAATGAACGTCGCGCGTCCTATACTTAACGTTGTGAGCGCAAATGTGTTTGTGCGCTGGTATGCGGATGGTATTACAATCTATGCGCAGATTTTAATGGACAACGTTTGCGCGCATAATATTAACGTCTTTGAAAAGCTGGTGTTAACGGCAAATCTGAACGGCCTGGCCGAAACCAAATACACCAGCCCAAAAAAAAAAACAATACAGCTCAGTATAGTTACACATTCTACTCATACCCAAACAATAAAATGGAGAAGTTGTGCGTGTTTTTATTATTCTCAGATTGATTTTGACAGGTGCAAAAACTGAATGTGAGACAATTGTGGTTCTTAATTCAGATTGGCTGAATCGCGTGAAAAAACAGTCCGCCCACTGATTTCTGCGTGCCGCGTTAACGTGCGTGCGTTTTTGCACGTATTTTTTACGCGTGTTATTTTTTGACTAATGAAAAATGCGCTCGGATTGTAATGCCAGCGTTAATTTACGCGCGTTAAGGTTTAACGCTGCGCGCCTAAAAAAATAGCGCTGCGCGTACGCTTTTGCGCAAAGCTGTTAATAGAGCCTCTAGTGCGCTCGTCTGACACCAGCCTAAGAGGACCCTGAGGGTCACTGCATTCTGTATAAGGGTTACTGCAATCTGTATAGGGGTCACTGCAATCTGTATAGGGGTCACTGCAATCTGTATAGGGGTCACTATTCTGTATAAGGTCACTGCATTCTGTATAAGGGTCACTAATCTGTATAAGGGTCACTAATCGGTATAAGGGTCACTGCATTCTGTATAAGGGCCACTATTCTGTATAAGGGTCACTGCATGATGTATAAGGGTCACTAATCTGTATAAAGGTCACTGCATTCTTTAAAAGGGCCACTATATTTTGTATAAGGGTCACTGCATTTTGTATAAGGGTCACTAATCTGTATAAGAGTCACTGCATTCTGTATAAGGGCGACTAAGGCTAGGGTCAGACTAACGCAGTATTAACGTGCGTTTAGCCGCACTAAATCACGGTCGTGCTAGCAACAAATGACGTCCAATGCCGGGCAGCATACGAAGAACGGCCACACAAAAGTGCGGCTGCGCAACGCAAGTGGCAAACGAACGCATTTTTTCGAGAACGTCAACATAGAAACATAGAAACATAGAAAAATGTTGGCAGATAAGAACCTTTCGGCCCATCTAGTCGCCCAATTACATGGATACTTTACCTGGATTTATCTTTTGTTTAGGATAGCCTTATGCCTATCCCATGCTTGTTTAAATTCAATTACTGTTTTGGCCTCTACCACTTCTACTGGAAGACTGTTCCATGTATCCACCACCCTCTCAGTAAAATAATGCTTCCTGATGTTACTTTTAAACCTTTGCCCCTCTAATCTAAGACTATGTCCTCTTGTTTTGCTACTTTGTTTCCTTTTAAATATACTCCCTTCCTCTACCTTGTGGATTCCCTTTACGTATTTAAATGTTTCTATCATATCTCCTCTGTCTCGTCTTTTTTCCAAGCTGTACATGTAAGATCATTAAGCCTTTCCTGGTAACTTTTCTCCTTCAAGCCGTACACCATTTTAGTAGCCCTTCTCTGAACTCTCTCTAAGATGTCTATATCCTTCTGGAGATATGGTCTCCAGTACTGCACACAGTACTCCAAGTGAGGTCTCACCAGTGCTCTGTACAGTGGCATGAGCACTTCCCTTTTCCTACTGCTAATACCTCTCCCTACACAACCAAGCATTCTGCCAGCATTCCTGCTGCTCTATTACATTGACTACTTACCCTTAGATCCTCTGAAATAATAACCCCTAAATCCCAACCCTCAGATGTATCAAATATTCTATATTCAGCCCTTGGGTTTTTACGTCCCAGGTGCATTATCTTGCACTTATCCACATTAAAACTCAATTGCCACAACTCCGACCATTTCTTTAGTTTACCTAAATCATTTGTCATTGGCTGATCCCTCCAGGAACGTCAACCCTGTTGCAAATCTTTGTGTCATCAGCAAAAAGACATACTTTTCCATTAATACCTTCTGCAATATCACTAATAAAAATATTAAAGAGAATGGGTCCAAGTACTGACCCCTGAGGTACCCCACTGGTAACAAGACCTTGTGCCGAATAAACTCCATTTACCACAACCCTCTGTTGCCTGTCACTCAGCCACTGCCTAATCCATTCAACAATATTGGAATCCAAGCTCAAAGATTGCAATTTATTGATAAGCCTTCTATGCGGAACAGTATCAAAAGCCTTACTGAAATCTAAATAAGCAATGTCTACTGCACCACCTGTGTCTATTATTTTTGATACCCAATCAAAAAAATCAATAAGATTAGTTTGGCATGATCTCCCTGAGGTAAACCCATGTTGTTTCTGATCCTGTAATCTATGTGTTTTTAGATGTTCAACAATCCTTTCCTTTAACATGGTTTCCATTAATTTCCCCACTACTGACGTAAGACTAACTGGCCTATAGTTCCCCGATTCCTCCCTACTACCCTTCTTGTAAATGGGCACAACATTTGCTAATTTCCAGTCTTCTTTAACAAGGATTGGTTAAATAAATCTGTTAACGGTTTTGCTATTACATCACTGAGCTCTTTTAATAATTTAGGGTGGATCCCATCAGGCCCCATTGACTTATTTGTCTTTACTTTAGACAGCTGCTGTAGAACCTCCTCCTCTGTAAACTCATATGTAAATGTCTCTTTAGTGTTCTCTCCTAACTGAGGTCCCTTTCCTTCCTTTTCTTCTGCAAAGACTGAACAAAAATATTCATTGAGGCAGTCAGCGAGACTTTTATCCTCTTCTACATACCTTCCTTCCTTTGTTTTTAATCTAACTAATCCTTGTTTTACTTTTCTTTTCTCGTTTATGTATCTAAAAAATGTTTTGTCCCCCTTTTTTACAGACTGAGCTATTTTCTCTTCTGCGTGTGCTTTGGAAGCTCTTATAAATTGCTTTGCCTCTTTCTGCCTAATTTTATAGGTTTTCCTATCTTCTTCACTCTGAGTTTTTTTATAATTATTGAATGCTATCTTTTTGTTCTTCACTATTTTGGCCACTTCTGCAGAGTACCACAGTGGTTTCTTCCCTTTTTTGTTTTTGCTAACAAGCCGAATGCAATTTCCTGTGGCCTTCAATAATGCTTCCTTTAAATAATCCCATTTCTCCTGGACTCCCTTTAAACTCCTCCAGTCTGATAATGACTCCTTCACACAAAATCTCATTTTAGAAAAATCTGTTTTTTTAAAGTCTAAAACTTTTGTTTTTGTGTGGTGCGGCTCCATCCCTGTTCTTATATTAAACCACACTGACTGGTGATCACTAGATCCCAAATTTTCACCTACAACAACGTCTGATACCAAACCTCCATTTGTGAGTATTAAATCCAATATGGCCTCTTTACGGGTCGGCTCCTCAACTACTTGTGTTAGAGATAATCCCAGTAAGGAGTTTAGAATATTTGTACTCCTGGTTGTTTTGGAAATTAATCTACTATCAATTCCCTAATGTAGTTTGATCCGCTGCACTTACAAGCAGCTCTCTGCCATCCCTGGCATACGTACCTGAACCCACGCAGTAAAGAGACACAGACACACACGCTGCTTCTAGCTGGAGTTCATCTGACCACGTCCAAGTCCCAAGTGCTAAGTGAGCTCCTGGCTTCTGGTCATTTGTTTATTACACAAAATGGACAACGCCCAGTGGCCACTGACTATACAACAGAAAACAAGTTTGTCCAGTAAATACATTTACATATCAAAAGGACAGAGGTGTGGACTAGAATGACGGACCGGCCCCTGTACACACCTTATCCCTACAGTATAATGTCTGCCGCTGGCTTGGATTTGAAACCACATTCAAATCCAACACAGGGAGACAGATGACAACTTATAAAAACACACACATCCTAGACTATAATGTCCACATAATAAAATTTCCACAACAGTCCCTCCTCTTTGTCATTTTCTCCCCAGTGTCCCTCGATGAATCTCAATCTTCCTTGGAAAGAAACAGTTCCTCTTGTAAAGTTCTGAATGCAAAAAGCCAAACACATGATAGAAAACAACAGACAGTCCATCTTGACACGCCGAATCTTAAAGCAAGTGTTAAAACAAATCTTGACACGTGGATCATAAAGCAAAAACAAATCCTGACACGTCGAATAGCAAATCTAAAACCAAATCTTGACACGCCGATTTTTTTGGCAAATCTTAAAACAAATCTTGACACGTAGAACTTGACACGTAGAATCTGCTTTAGGGGAGGTGACTCAGAGGGAGGTCATGAGGTGGTGGGTTGCGTTGATCGTTGGTCGGTCTGAAATCCTCTGTATCCGGTCCATGGGTTGATCTTCTGAGTGTCTCATCTGTTCAGGCTCCGGTAACTCGGTCGGTCTGAAATCCTCTGTATCCGGTCCATGGGTTGATATTCTGAGCGTCTCATCTGTTCAGGCTCCGGTAACTCGGTCGGTCTGAAATCCTCTGTATCCGGTCCATGGGTTGATCTTCTGAGCGTCTCATCTGTTCGGACTTCGGTAACTCGGTCGATTAGACATCAGGAACATCTCACTCCGGCATATAGAAGGAATAGAGACAGAAACACCATAAGTATTTATACTCCCATTACCTTTAGCCAGGATCCAATGGAAAACAAGAAACCCCCCGAAGCTTCCCAAAGCTTTAAAAAAGATTCCAACCCTCACTAGCTATAGCTCCGCTTCTGCCCTGCTCCCATCAGTGTGGACCTGACCCTTGTAAATCCCCCCCATTGGACACTCTACTGTCGTTGTTTCTTGGTGATCTCACTCACTACAACACCGCACAAGAATTTAAACAAGCGAACGACAGGAGCCAGAGTTACTATTACAAATGTCTCCTTGTGGCCCTTGCTAGTCTTAGGTACATTTCCCTCGCTAAACAAATAAAGAAAATGATACTCTTCACTCTTTGACGTATTTGAGAAACTTCTTGCAGTGACCGGCGTGGATCCAGTTGTCTTGTCCCTCGAACTTCAGGGAGGTTGGCGTCGTCTGCAGCACCTGGAATGGCCCACGATATCTCGCCTCTAGTCCCGTCCTCGGATGTTTCTTTAGCATGATCCAATCACCTGGTTGACTAGAATGAACACTGGTTATTGAGTTTGGGTCTGGGAGAGACTCCCGGACCTGGTGGACTTTTTGGAGCTCATCAAGGAAAAGCAATCATGATGGTCCTCAAAGTGTTTCCCTACTAGGTTGAAAAATTGATTAGAGGTTGAGAGGTTAGAATAGTTAGTAAAAGTTGGAAAATTTACGTTTTTCACACCATTATCTCCCCCTTCTCTTCCTCCTTCATAGCAGGAAGAAGAGACGCTGGTTCAAAATGGTGCATCATCTTAGAGTCAGTTTAGTGGGTGTTAGAGCCACTTAATGTCTTTACTCTCTGGGTGATTAATGTCGGGTACCCTGAGAGATACAATGTCCTAAAAAGATAACCTTTTCCTTGCAAAACTGTACTTTCTCCTTGTTAGCGTTATTACCTGTGGGCACCAGATGGTTAAGAAATGATACAGTATGCCGATAACAAACCTCCCGTGTGGGACATCAAAGTACCAAGTCATCCACATACCACCCCTGGATCGATTGGGGCCCACTAATCTAACACGATCTTCAGCTTGCAACTGTATTCCGAGGGACTAGTCACCGACCCCTGATGAAGACGTGTCCATGTTAGGTGTTAACCTTGGAATGTAAAAACACAAAAAAACTGGAGAGAGCAGAGTTAGTTACATTGGTGACAACAGAAACATCAGAGGAAACTACAACAGATCCAGTGTTATTGGATCCAGCCTGCCTTAGCAGAGTTAGCCCAGAAAGAGCCTCTTCCGCTTCCATCATTGGATTACCAATCGCGGCTATCCCCTCTGGCCAGGTGTACATAATGCGGTTCTTCCGGATTGAAACTGCCTTCTGTATACCCTGTCAGTTTACCTTAAAAGACTTCTGAAGCTACATCTGAGCTACATCTAAGGTCTTTGCCGTCCAGAGTCTGGGTTTAAACTCAGTTATGAATTTCTCCCATCTCCAGGTGTCAAATGTCCCCTCCAGAGGGATACCCCAAGCGGTACCCTTGGACCATCTATGCCATTCTTTAAATGGGGTTTAATGGCCTTCGCCCCAAACCTAGGATTTTCGTGTGCTGCGCAGCCGTCTGACTGTGGGAGGCCTCTCTTTCCTTCCCTTGCATGGACGGAACATTGCCCATGGCGATTCGAATCGGCTTATCGTCTTACCCCTGCGTCCAGGGAAACCCTGCACCAATTTAGGAGAGCACCGTCTGGTGTCGTTCTTTTACGGTGGATTGTCAGACTATATCCACTATAGTCCCCCAACTAGAGACCCTAACCGAGGCAACGTGTAACTCTATGGCTTGTTGTCCCAACAGGTTTGGTACAGAACTATGCCCCAAACGATTAGTCAACAACCACAGATTACCCCCCTTGAATTATGTCTCTACCCCTCACAGTGTATGCCTACACAAACGTATACGCTGTACGCCCGTACACTGCGTCGCCAGACTAAACCGCACAGCACAATGACTATCCTCTTTCTCTACAGAACAATGTGGCTTCTCTCAGTATACATTTGTTAAATGGGGATAGGCTTCTGCTGTCTATTTCCTAGCTGTACGATGTCTCATTACAACACATGAATCACTGTCACCAAATGAAAAACTTCACAAAAAAACCTAACAGTCTGAACTTAAAACCGAAATGACCTACTTGCTGCGCAAAGCAACTCTAAACCAATAAAAGCGTGCTATTCTCGCTTGCACAATCCGCTTTGGACGTAGTAAATATAAAAAGAAAGTTTTAAAACCAAATCCTTTCTTTTTCTACCGCAAAACCAACCGTAATGCGATACTATGCAAAACGCAGCAAAGTTCTAAAACTCAAAACAGTAACATAAAAAAACACAACTGAAGTACATTCTCTATAAAAACTTCAGTTTCTGGAAGTCTTGCTATATACATTGAGATTCAGTAAAAAGTAACTTTTAACTTAAAACCAAAACTCAATGCAAACACCAAGAACAAAACAAAAAACCCTTAGAACAAACAATTGTATAGGACTGAATTAACACATCAATGCCTGAAACAGTCCAGTCCCCAGCCACCTTTATATTACCATAGAAACAGGATTTGTAGTGTATGCAGCCGCCCCGCAAACACACCTTCATAAACTTACTACACTGTATAACTCATTCTGCCGCTTTGCGCTACAATGTAACTACATGACCCACCATTGTGACATGTTAAAACAGCTAAACTGGCCATCGCTAGAATCCAGACGCACCCTTCACCTTTCCAGCCTGGTGTTTAAGTGCATCTCTGGGAAGCTGCCACCCTACCTGAATAGACTGCTTCCCCCAGCAGCTCCCTCATCCTATAACCTCCGATCCAGGACCAGCACCTTACTTGCAATACCACAATACAAAAAGACAGTGGCTCGGTCCTCATTTTCCTACAGAGCACCACAATTATGGAATAACCTCCCAGACACCATCAAATCTTCCCCCAGTCTTAAGTCACTCAAGAGCTCCCTATTTACATACCTCAATACAGAATGCACCTGTAAACATGTAACCTAGTGACTATATTTCCTACATATTTATTTTCTGTTAATCTGTATATTTGTGTTGTTAATATCTTACATTGTATTACTTTGTATTTCTGTAAATGTAACACTTCAATGTACTTGAACCCAGGACATACTTGAAAACGAGAGAAATCTCAATGTATCCTTCCTGGTAAAATCCTTTATAAATAAATAAAATTTAACATTACAATAAGGTCCCAAAACAGATTTCCAGCGAAAGGAAAAAGTCACATTTGAATTACATTTGAATTAAGTTTAAAAGTTACATTTTTTTCCTTTTTTTTTTCCTGCAAAAATACAAACAGTAAAATAGTTTAGAAAGACCTCAATAACATTTTTTCATTTCCCCTTTTCTGGAACCCAAAATTAGGAACTCTACTGAATTCCCAGAAACGATCTCTTTCCTCTCTAAGCTTCACATTTTCACATTTCAGCCGTTCATATTGGGATTTTAAATCTGTTTCCTGGATCCATGCTTGGCTGTCCCTGGCTTCTATGCCTTTGCAAAGATCCATGTCTGGGACCATTACCCCACCTTGCTGAATAAACCGCTTTACTTCTAGCCGTGGTTCTGGGATACTTAGAATCTCTCTGTCTGTTGCCATTAGTTACCACACAATACCTGCCAATATGTGAAAATCCCCCGCACGCAAAGCAACGAGTAGCTTGTCTCCCTGCACAAAACCTTCTCTGGGCACATGGTGATCGGCCTTGCTGCCCAACACTAGCCATCCTAGCATGACTAGATCCCACACCACTATCTGAATGGAGTACTTTTACCACAGACTCACCTGAAGTATCCTCCGCCATTGCACCAACATTCCCAACTCCAGGGTCAGACAAATTGTCCATCTCCATCCCTGAGTCGGTTTCAGTATCTGACCCAAAGTCCTCAGACTTCTCCATACTTACAGCACAATGTTCAGCTTCTGTCCTGCTGCAGGGACCAGACAATTCCATTACAGCCTCCTTTGCATGCGTCGCGCTTTCAGACAAACATTCATTCTCCTTGCATAGCTCAGTATTAGACCTCACAGTACATTCATAATCTGTGCTGGCTTCAGCTGCCTGCTGGACAACAAGAGCTCTCAATTTATCAATTTCCACTTTTAAATCTTCCATCTCTCCTTCCAAACTCAGCTTCAGCCTACAAGACTCCTGAAATTTATCAGCTATCCAACCAGCAGCAAAAATCAGAGCATACTTTTCTTTCCGTTTGCGGAACTTTCCGTTACCTATCAGGTCTGCTACACAATTCTGGGCCTCCCACCAAGGGTCAATAGATCCCTGCATAGCTTGAACAATGGCCGCCGTGTGTTGTACCTTAGCTACTTCCTTAAAAATGCTTTCCATTTTACAGGAATACAAACACTACAATGCTTACTACGAAAAAGACACTGCTATCAATCGCTATGAGTTGTCCCAATACTTTTGGCACAGAACTACAAAGCACCACCCTCCTACACTGTAGTACCCGTATTCACTATACCAAACAATTACCCTGAGAGATACAATTCAGTGTAACAGCCACAGATATACAAATATTAAGCAGAATCATTAACCGTCACACAATGATTCCCCTATCAGGCTGGTCACTGGGCTATAACATAACCGAACACTCAAAACAAAATCAAGCCGTACATAGAAAAGTTACAAAAGAGACAAAAATAACTTCAGGACAAAAACTAACATTTGAGGCAAAAACAAACTAATCGCTTTCCATAGACACCAAAACTAAAAGTGAATCAGCTCCATCTAAGGCTAGGGTCAGACTAACGCATTTTTCACGTTGTCCGTGAAAATGTGCGTTCGAAGAATGGACGTATTTTTTCACGGAATACGCAATAGCGGTCATACTATGCGCAGTTTCATCCGTGATTTTGTACGGATCATCAATAAAACACTTCTTGCATCTGGACGTTATGTTGGCCGGACATTAGCAGTGTCTGATGTCTCCAATTCACGCACACACGCCGCTAGCGGACGCAGCGCACTCTGTACGTCAGTACTAGTGGTTTAACTTTCTCGAAAAAATGCGTTCATTTTCCACTTGCGTTGCGCAGCCGGACTTTTGTGCGACCGTACTTCGTATATTGGCCGTCATTGCCCGGCATCTGCTGCTAGCACGGCCGTGATTAAGTGCGCCAGAACGCGCGTTCGCACTGCCTCAGTCTGACCCTAGCCTCAAACTGAATTCCTTGTTAAAAAAAACCTGCAGCACCAAACTATCCAAGATGGCTGCCAAAGCACATTTTTTCAGACAAAGGTAAGATGGCTGCCAAGCCGCATGGTTTTTTCACACAAAGGAAGTCAAAGATGGCTGCCAAGCCGCATGTTTTTTTCACACAAAGGAAGACCAAGATGGTGTCTCCAAAATCCAGCAATAGAGAAACCAAATTAAACAAAACAGTTTCTCTATTCCCTGTGCCCCACCCCCGAAACCAGAGTAAAAACCTCCTCTGATTTAAAGGCTAACAGTATAAAAAAATCCTCTAAATGCCGTTTCTCCTGTACAAACATTAAAACAAAATTCTGCCTCTACAAACCAAAATCACCTCTTACAAACATAAAAGTTACACAAATAGAAGTTACAACAAAAACGATATCCTGTACTGGTCAGCACACACGTCACAATCTCACCATACAGTCTCTGTACAATCAGCTCAGATCCACCAAAAACTACACCAGAAAATTACTTATCTCGTTCTTACACAAAACGAGCAAAATCGTTCTTTTAGCAAGCAGAAATTTCCTCGACGCAGGAGTCAAAATTACAATTTACATTTACTTACTCTCTCTCCTTTTTTCTTCTGTGCAGAGGAAAAATCTGTTGGTTCCTTGTTTAGCTGACTCGCCATATGTTTGGAAATTAATCTACTATCAATTCCCTAATGTAGTTTGATCCGCTGCACTTACAAGCAGCTCTCTGCGATCCCTGGCATACGTACCTGAACCCGCGCAGTAAAGAGACACAGACACACACGCTGCTTCTAGCTGGAGTTCATCTGACCACGTCCAAGTCCCAAGTGCTAAGTGAGCTCCTGGCTTCTGGTCATTTGTTTATTACACAAAATGGACAACGCCCAGTGGCCACTGACTATACAACAGAAAACAAGTTTGTCCAGTAAATACATTTACATATCAAAAGGACAGAGGTGTGGACTAGAATGACAGACCGGCCCCCTGTACACACCTTATCCCTACAGTATAATGTCTGCTGCTGGCTTGGATTTGAAACCACATTCAAATCCAACACAGGGAGACAGATGACAATTTATAAAAACACACACATCCTAGACTATAATGTCCACATAATAAAATTTCCACAACATGGTGCACCCAGCTATTTTGGTTTTCCAGTTCACATCAGGAAGATTAAAGTCCCCCATGATAATAACTTCCCCCTTCATTGCCATTTTGGCTATTTCCTCAACCAGCAGATTATCTAGCTCTTCTACTTGTCCAGGGGGTCTATAGATCACACCTACACGAGCTACTGTATGATTGCCAAATGTTAGCGTAACCCAAACTGACTCTATGTTCACCTCGCTCACTTTTATTTGGTTCGTTTTTATGTTGTTTTTCACATACAGGGCCACTCCTCCTCCTTTCCTACCTTCTCTGTCTTTTCTATATAAAGAGTACCCCGGTATTGTTATGTCCCAGTTATTTTTCTCACTGAACCATGTCTCAGTAACCGCCACTAAATCAAACCGCTAGTACGGACGTACAGAGTGCGCTGCGTCTGCTAGCGGCGTGTGTGTGTGATTAGGAGATGTCAGACGCTGCTAATGTCCGGCCAACATAACGTCCAGACGCAAAAAGGGTTTTATTGATGATCCGTAAAAAATCACGGCCGAAAATGCGCATCGTATGACCGCTATCGTGTATTCCGTGAAAAAATGCGTCCATAACGCGAAAAATGCGTTAGTCTGACCCTAGCCTTATCTGTATAAGGGTCACTGCAATCTGTATAAGGGCCACTATATTCTGTATAAGGGTCACTGAAATCTGTATAGGGTCACTGCATTCTGTATAGGGGCTGCTGTGTGTTTCTCTAGATCTTTTGTTTTACATCTGACCTTTGACCCCCTTCCAATCTCATCACAAACTCAACAACCTTTATGTTTCCATGGAGATTTGATGAGACACTGATAAGGATAACTAATCACCTTGCGATTATAGACAACGAGTCTTATTAGGTGGACACTGCAGGCAGACAGACTAACATCCCCCACCCCATAACATCACCCCTGTATCCCCATCTCACCTTGTAACATCACTCCTGTATCCCCATCTCACCTTGTAACATCACCCCTGTATCCCCATCTCACCTTGTAACATCACTCCTGTATCCCCATCTCACCTTGTAACATCACCCCTGTATCCCCATCTCACCTTGTAACATCACCCCTGTATCCCCATCTCACCTTGTAACATCACTCCTGTATCCCCCATCTCACCTTGTAACATCACCCCTGTATCCCCATCTCACCTTGTAACATCACTCCTGTATCCCCCATCTCACCTTGTAACATCACTCCTGTATCCCCCATCTCACCTTGTAACATCACTCCTGTATCCCCATCTCACCTTGTAACATCAACCCTGTATCCCCATCTCACCTTGTAACATCAACACTGTATCCCCATCTCACCTTGTAACATCAACACTGTATCCCCATCTTGCCTTGTAACATCACCCCTGTATCCCCATCTCACTTTGTAACATCACCCCTGTATCCCCTCTCACCTTGTAACATCACCCCTGTATCCGCCATCTCACCTTGTAACATCAACACAGTATCCCCATCTCACCTTGTAACATCAACACTGTATCCACATCTCACCTTGTAACATCAACCCTGTATCCCCCATCTCACCTTGTCACATCAACACTGTATCCCCATCTCACCTTGTAACATCAACACTGTATCCCCATCTTGCCTTGTAACATCACCCCTGTATCCCCATCTTGCCTTGTAACATCACCCCTGTATCCCCATCTCACTTTGGAACATCACCCCTGTATCCCCATCTAACCTTGTAACATCACCCCTGTATCCCCCATCTCACTTTGTAACATCACCCCTGTATCCCCCATCTCACTTTGTAACATCACCCCTGTATCCCCCATCTCACTTTGTAACATCACCCCTGTATCCCCCATCTCACTTTGTAACATCAACCCTGTATCCTTCTTGTGTCTGGGGTTTAGTACAATCTATAGGTCTGATCTTAAAATTTTGAGTTGGAGACGTGGGTGTCAAATAAGGTAATTTATACAGTAGTTATATTATGGGTATCATTAATGAAAGAAAAGATGTGAGGTTTAGGCTTAGGACGGGGTAGAAGTTATTGTTAGTAAGGTTAGGTTTAAAGGTAAATGTGTCACGTCCAGCTTCCAGGATCTGACCTGGCGCCCTGCAGCACTGTCTTTGCTGCTCGCTGGCGGGGTGCTGAGAAATATGCACATCTGCGTCGGTCACGTGGGTGGCCAAGGGGCATGTCGCATCGTGACTATACAAAGCCACCGAGTTTAAAGGCAGTCTGCTCAGGCAGACTCATTGCCCTGACGTGATTCATTATCCCTCAGTGCTTTTGTGAATTTGGTTTACGTGCATGACTCTGGCTATCCTTATAAAACCTCTCTGTGTATGACCCTGGCTATTCATATCGAACCTGCTCTATGTACTGACCCTGCTATTCCTGACAACCCTGCTCTGTGTACCGACCCTGCTATTCCTGAAAGCCCTGCTCTGTGTACCGACCCTACTATTCCTGACAACCCTGCTCTGTGTACTGATTGGGCTATTCCTGACAACCCTGCTCTGTGTTATGACCCGGCTAATCCTGACAACCCTGCTCTGTGTACCGACCCGGCCATTCCTGACAACCCTGCTCTGTGTACTGACCCAGCTATTCCTGAAAACCCTGCTCTGTGTACTGACCCTGGCTATTCATATCGAACCTGCTCTATGTATTGCCGCGGCTATTCCTGACAACCTTGCTCTGTGTACCGACCCAGCTATTCCTGAAAACCCTGCTCTGTGTACTGACCCTGCTATTCCTGACAACCCTGCTCTGTGTACCGACCCTACTATTCCTGAAAGCCCTGCTCTGTGTACCGACCCTGCTATTCCTGACAACCCTGCTCTGTGTACCGACCCTACTATTCCTGACAACCCTGCTCTGTGTACCGCACCGCCTATTCCTGAAAACCCTGCTCTGTGTACCGACCCTGCTATACCTGACAACCCTGCTCTGTGTACCGACCCTGCTATTCCTGACAACCCTGCTCTGTGTGCCGACTTGGCTATTCCTGACAACCCTGCTCTGTGTACCGACCCTACTATTCCTGAAAGCCCTGCTCTGTGTACCGACCCTGCTATTCCTGACAACCCTGCTCTGTGTACCGACCCTACTATTCCTGACAACCCTGCTCTGTGTACCGACCCGCCTATTCCTGAAAACCCTACTCTGTGTACCGACCCTGCTATACCTGACAACCCTGCTCTGTGTACCGACCCTGCTATTCCTGACAACCCTGCTCTGTGTACCGACCCGGCTATTCCTGACAACCCTGCTCTGTGTACCGACCCTACTATTCCTTACAACCCTGCTCTGTGTACTGATTGGGCTATTCCTGACAACCCTGCTCTGTGTTATGACCCGGCTAATCCTGACATCCCTGCTCTGTGTACCGACCCGACTCTTCCTGACAACCTGCTCTGTGTACCGACCCGGCTATTCCTGACAACCCTGCTCTGTGTACCGACCTACTATTCCTTACAACCCTGCTCTGTGTACTGATTGGGCTATTCCTGACAACCCTGCTCTGTGTTATGACCCGGCTAATCCTGACATCCCTGCTCTGTGTACCGACCCGACTCTTCCTGACAACCCTGCTCTGTGTACTGACCTGGCTATTCTGGACAACCCTGCTCTGTGTACTGACCCGGCTATTCCTGACAACCCTGCTCTGTGTACAGACCCTACTATTCCTGACAACCCTGCTCTGTGTACTGATTGGGCTATTCCTGACAACCCTGCTCTGTGTTATGACCCGGCTAATCCTGGCATCCCTGCTCTGTGTACCGACCCGACTCTTCCTGACAACCCTGCTCTGTGTACTGACCTGGCTATTCTGGACAACCCTGCTCTGTGTACTGACCCGGCTATTCCTGACAACCCTGCTCTGTGTACCGACCCTACTATTCCTGACAACCCTGCTCTGTGTACTGATTGGGCTATTCCTGACAACCCTGCTCTGTGTTATGACCCGGCTAATCCTGGCATCCCTGCTCTGTGTACCGACCCGACTCTTCCTGACAACCCTGCTCTGTGTACTGACCTGACTATTCTGGACAACCATGCTCTGTGTACCGACCCGGCTATTCCTGACAACCCTGCTCTGTGTACCGACCCGCCTATTCCTGAAAACCCTGCTCTGTGTACCGACCCTGCTATACCTGACAACCCTGCTCTGTGTACCGACCCTGCTATTCCTGACAACCCTGCTCTGTGTACCGACCCGGCTATTCCTGACAACCCTGCTCTGTGTACCGACCCGGCTATTCCTGTCAACCCCGCTCTGTGTACCGACCCTACTATTCCTTACAACCCTGCTCTGTGTACTGATTGGGCTATTCCTGACAACCCTGCTCTGTGTTATGACCTGGCTAATCCTGACATCCCTGCTCTGTGTACCGACCCGACTCTTCCTGACAACCCTGCTCTGTGTACTGACCCGGCTATTCCTGACAACCCTGCTCTGTGTACCGACCCTACTATTCCTGACAACCCTGCTCTGTGTACTGATTGGGCTATTCCTGACAACCCTGCTCTGTGTTATGACCCGGCTAATCCTGGCATCCCTGCTCGGTGTACCGACCCGACTCTTCCTGACAACCCTGCTCTGTGTACTGACCTGACTATTCTGGACAACCATGCTCTGTGTACCGACCCGGCTATTCCTGACAACCCTGCTCTGTGTACAGACTCGGCTATTCCTGACAACCCTACTCTGTGTACTGACCCGGCTATTCTGGACAACCCTGCTCTGTGTACCGACACGGCTATTCCTGATGGCCTGCTGTGAGTATTGCTTTTGGCATATGGCTGACCATCTCTCCGGGTGATAAGATCTCTGTTTCCTTGACTAAGTGTGTCCTCATATTCTGGTGTCTGTTAACCCCTGCTGCGTGCTTCACGATCTGTTCCCTGAAGATAGTTAGCATTACCGACAATCAAAGGATCGAAGGGGCAGAGAGTATACTGTGTACAGGGACCAGTATCATAGACACAAGGGGATCCGTGACTAGAGGTTAGGGTTAGAGGGAGAGGTTAGGTATAGGATTCACATAGGTTAGATTTAGGATTTAGGACTGAGGCTTGGGTTATACTTAATGATAGAGGATTTGGTTAGGATTAGAACTAGATTTACAGGTAGATGTTTAGATTAGGGTTATTTGTAGAGGTTTGGGTTATGTTTAAGTTTATTCCTTTGGGTTGGGGTTACAGGTAGAGGTTTAAGTTAGGGTTAAAGGTTGGAGTCAGGGTTATGGGACGAGGTTTGGATTAGAGTTAGGTTTAGGGTTAAATTTTGGCGTTAGGGGTATGGGTAGAGGTTTGGGTTAGTCTTTAGGGTTAGTGTTACAGATAGAGGTTTTGTTTAGGTTAGTATTTACGGTTAGGATTATAGGTTGGTGTTTGGGTTATGGTTATAGTTTAGGGTTACAGGTAGAGGTTTGGGTTACTCTTTAGAGTTAGGTTTATAGGTTGAGTTTTAGGTTAGGGTTAGTCTTTAGGGTTAGGGGTACATATTTAAGTTTGGTTTAGGGTTAGGGTTACAGATAGGGGTTTGGGTTAGTCTTTAATTTTTGGATTATAGGTCGGGGGTTAGGGTTATAGATTGTGTTTTGAGTTAGGGTTAGTCTCTATGGTTACAGGTAGAGATTGTGTTTAGGGTTATTTATTATTATTCTTTATTTATAAAGCGCCAGCATATTCCTCAGCGCTGTACAAAAAGCACAGTATAGACGGGTTTCAATACATTGAACAACATTTGACAAACAGTACAGGAGGAGATGAGGGCCCTATTCCCGTAGGAACTCACAATCTGGGAGGGTTGGGGTTGGAAACAGGAGGAGAGGACTGTAAGGTGAGAGTGATTGATGGTTGCGTCAGTGAGTCGGGGGGGTCGGCTTCCCTAAATAGGAATGTTTTAAGGGAGCGTTTGAAGGAAGAGAAGTTAGGGGAAAGTCTGACAGTACGAGGGAGAGCGTTCCAGAGAGTGGGGGCTGTCCGTGAGAAATCCTGCAGTCTATCATGGGAAGAGGTGATGCGGGGAGAAGCTAGGCGCAGGTCACTGTTTGACCTTAGGGAGCGGGCTGGGGTGTATTTGGTGATTAGTGAGGACAGGTAGTGGGGCGCTGAGTTAGTGAGGGTTTTGTAGGTAAGGATAAGGATTTTGAACTTAATTCTGCAGTGGATGGGGAGCCAGTGAAGGGACTCGCAGAGGGGAGCGGCAGAGACAGAGCGGCAGGTGAGGTGAATTAGCCTGGCAGAGGCGTTCAGGATGAATTCTGGAAATATTACGCAGTTGGTATCGGCAGGAGGAGGAAAGAGACTTGATGTGGGGGATGAAGGAAAGAGCAGAGTCAAGTGTAAGTCTTTAGGCTTAGGTTTATAGGTTGGGGTTTTGGTTAGAGTTTACAGGTAAAGGCTGGGGTTAGGGTTATAGGTTGGGGTTTGGGTTAGGGTTACAGGTTGGGGTTTACAGGTAGAGGCTTGGGTTAGGGTTACAGGTTGGGGTTTACAGGTAGAGGCTTGGGTTAGGGTTACAGGTTGGGGATTGGGTTTAGAGGTAGAATTCTTGGGTTAGGGTTACAGGTTGGGGCTTGGGTTTACAGATTGGGGTTTGGGTTTACAGGTAGAGGCTTGGGTTAGGGTTACAGGTTGGGGTTTGGGTTAGGGTTACAGGTTGGGGTTTGAGTTAGGGATACAGGTAGAGGCTTCGGTTAGGGTTACAGGTTGGGGTTTGGGTTAGAGTTACAGGTTGGCGTTTACAGGTAGAGGCTTGGTTTAGGATTTAAGGTTGGGGTTTGGGTTAGGGTTTACAGGTAGAGGTTTGGGTTAGGGTTACAGGTTGGGGTTTGGGTTAGGGTTCCAGGATGGGGTTTGGGTTAGGGTAACAGGTAGAGGCTTGGTTTAGAATTACAGGTTGGGGTTAGTGTTACAGGTTGGGGTTTACAGGTAGAGGTTTGGGTTAGGGTTACAGGTTGGGGTTTGGGTTGCAAGTTAGGGTTACAGGTAGAGGCTTGGGTTAGGGTTACAGGTTGGGGTTTGGGTTAGGGTTACAGGTTGGGGTTTACAGGTAGGGGCTTGGGTTAGGGTTACAGGTTGGGGTTTACAGGTAGAGGTTTGGGTTAGGGTTACAGGTTGGGGATTGGGTTTACAGGTTTAGGTTTAAAGGTTGGGTTTTGGGTTAGGGTTACAGGTTGGGGTTTACAGGTTTGGGTTAGTGTTTCAGGATGGGGTTTGGGTTAGAGTTACAGGTTGGGATTCACAGGTAGAGGCTTGGGTTAGGGTTAGAGGTTGGGGTTGGGGTTAGGGTTACAGGTTGGGGTTTGGGTTAGGGTTACAGGTTGGGGTTTGAGTTAGGGATACAGGTAGAGGCTTCGGTTAGGGTTACAGGTTGGGGTTTGGGTTAGAGTTACAGGTTGGCGTTTACAGGTAGAGGCTTGGTTTAGGATTTAAGGTTGGGGTTTGGGTTAGGGTTTACAGGTAGAGGTTTGGGTTAGGGTTACAGGTTGGGGTTTGGGTTAGGGTTCCAGGATGGGGTTTGGGTTAGAGTAACAGGTAGAGGCTTGGTTTAGAATTACAGGTTGGGGTTTGGGTTGCAAGTTAGGGTTACAGGTAGAGGCTTGGGTTAGGGTTACAGGTTGGGGTTTGGGTTAGGGTTACAGGTTGGGGTTTGGGTTAGGGTTACAGGTTGGGGTTTACAGGTAGGGGCTTGGGTTATGGTTACAGATTGTGGTTTGGGTTAGGGTTACAGGTTGGGGATTGGGTTTACAGGTTTAGGTTTAAAGGTTGGGTTTTGGGTTAGGGTTACAGGTTGGGGTTTACAGGTTTGGGTTAGTGTTTCAGGATGGGGTTTGGGTTAGAGTTACAGGTTGGGATTCACAGGTAGAGGCTTGGGTTAGGGTTAGAGGTTGGGGTTGGGGTTAGGGTTACAGGTTGGGGTTAGGGTTAGGATTACTGGTTGGGGATTACAGGTAGAGGCTTAGGTTAGGGTTGTCACGGTTCCCGGATCCCACCACGCAGTACTTAACACCCAACACTCCACAAAACCCAGAAGCTACCAACAGTGTAGCTGTGAATGATCCCTATCTGTCTGGTCCTTAGAATTGGCCAGGTAATCTAGCTAGACAGAAAAGGGTTAACAATACAGAGAGGAGTCAGCCGAGCCAGAATCAGGAATACAGAGTTCAGAATGGTCAAATGGAATAGCCGGGTCAGTATCAGAGCAGTAGCGTAGTACAAGCAAATAGTCTAGGGCAACAGAAGGCAGAATGGTCAGAACACAAGCAGAGGTCAGTAACAGGTTAAATCAATATAGCAGTCAGGTACAAGGAGCTCAGGATGGATAACCACGATCTGGCAACTTCTGAAACTAACAGGGTTTTTAAAGACCTTCACCAGGCCACGCCCCCCACTCAAGCCACACCTCATGCAATCACCTCCCTGCCTGTCTCCATTTAAACCGGCAGTGGTCAGCGAGCAGCATCAGACTTGCTGTCCTCAAGCACACAGGTAGGGCTGGAAGCCCCCAACGTTACAGTACCCCCTCTCCACGAGCAGACGCCGGATGCTCAAAAGAGGACAACAAGAAAAATGACAAGAAAATAGTCAATGGGTCTTGTAGGCACGTAGAGCCCTCGCGTACACAGTCACCAAAGTCCCCTGAGGTCCCAATCAGAGTCGTCATCCTCCTCAAGACGCCCCCGTCTATGAGGGTGGGAGCCAAAACTGGGTCCAGGTTTGAAGACACTGGCACCAGTCCTTTTGCGTCTCCTACCCCTGGTACAGGACGCGGAATGGACAGCAACAGTGTCCTCTCTGCACTGCGGCAACATGAACACGGCACCAGTGGTACGGATCTGCGGGTCAGTGACCCCGGCACGGCTCTGCTGCGACTTAGTCATGGCGGCAACAGCACGGATCTGTGGGTCAGGGACCTTGGCACGGCTCTGCAGCGACTGGACTGGAACCACTGGGCTTGAAGACACCGGGACAGCTGGGCTCGAAGACGCCGGGACAGCTGGGCTCGGTGGGGCAGCGCCCTTGGTGTGGATCGGTTGGGTAGCACCCTTGGCAAGGACAGGAGGGGCAGCGCCTTTAGCACGACTCTGGTGACTTGGACACGGCAGCAACAGCACGGCTCTGCGGCGACTCGGACATGGCGGCAGCAGCACGGCTCTGTGGGTCAGCGACCTCATCACGGCTCTGCGGCGACTCTGTCATGGCGGCAACAGCCAGCTCGGGTGAGCGTGGCTTGGCAACAGCCGGCTCGGGTGAGCGTGGCTTGGCAACAGCCGGCTCGGGTGAGCGTGGCTTGGCAACAGCCGGCTCGGGTGAGCGTGGCTTGGCAACAGCCGGCTCGGGTGAGCGTGGCTTGGCAACAGCCGGCTCGGGTGAGCGTGGCTCGGCAACAGCCGGCTCGGGTGAGCGTGGCTCGGCAGCTACCGGCTCGGGTGAGCGTGGCTCGGCAGCTACCGGCTCGGGTGAGCGTGGCTCGGCAGCTACCGGCTCGGGTGAGCGTGGCTGGGCAGCTACCGGCTCGGGTGAGCGTGGCTTGGCAGCTACCGGCTCTGCAACAATCTTGATCTCACAGTGCTTTGCAACCACCTTGGCTTGGCACTGTCTCTTGAACTGCTGTGCAGTGGACTGGCTCTCAAACTGGTTAGCGGTGGACCAGATCTCGCACTGCGAGGCAGTGGACTTGATTTGTTCGTGCTGCAGGGCAGCACTCTTGACTGGAACTGCTAGCTTAGGCACAGTAGACATGGACAGGACTTGAAGCTGACAAACAGCAGACTCAGATTCTTTGTGCTGCTGAGCAGCCACCTTAGATTGTTCATGCTGCAGGGCAGCACTCTTGACTTCCCACTGCTGGGCATTACACCTGGTCTCTCCCTGTTGGGCAGTGGATTTTGGACGTCCTGCGACGTGCAGGGCAGTGGACTCTGGGGCTGGTAAGGCTGGAACATGGAGGGTAACTTCTGGGGGCGCAATTGACAGTCCATTCTTTTATGCAGGAAAGAACCGCAATAAAAGCATAAGCCCTGAGTCTTCCTCCATACCCTTTCCTCCAGGGTCAGGGGTCCTCTGGAACCTTTAACTGGAACAGGCTCCTTTGGGAAGACGTCCCTAGGAGGTTGCAGCAACCTTGCATACAGGATATCCAGGTGCTGAGTAATGAGCTTGTTAGCCCCTCTCAGGATCTCCAGCACCTCTAGAATTACTGCTTGCTCACTATGTACTGGCTGCCTCATTATGTGTACCTGGGATGTCTGAACGACAGGGGGCACAGGTATAGCAGGCGGGGGTGCAACCCCAACTGGTTCCAGGTGTGCAGTACGATTCAGGATAGTTTGTAAGGCAATGGCAAACTGATCCATCCTATGATCCTGCTCATCCTATCTGGATACAAAGTTAGCCAAGTGCTGTGTTAAATCTGCGGGATCCATATTGGCCAGATCGTAATGTCACGGTTCCCGGATCCCACCACGCAGTACTTAACCCCCAACACTCCACAAAACCCAGAAGCTACCAACAGTGTAGCTGTGAATGATCCCTATCTGTCTGGTCCTTAGAATTGGCCAGGTAATCTAGCTAGACAGAAAAGGGTTAACAATACAGAGAGGAGTCAGCCGAGCCAGAATCAGGAATACAGAGTGCAGAATGGTCAAATGGAATAGCCGGGTCAGTATCAGAGCAGTAGCGTAGTACAAGCAAATAGTCTAGGGCACCAGAAGGCAGAATGGTCAGAACACAAGCAGAGGTCAGTAACAGGTTAAATCAATATAGCAGTCAGGTACAAGGAGCTCAGGATGGATAACCACGATCTGGCAACTTCTGAAACTAACTGAGGGTTTTTAAAGACCTTCACCAGGCCACGCCCCCCACTCAAGCCACACCTCATGCAATCACCTCCCTGCCTGTCTCCATTTAAACCGGGCAGTGGTCAGCGAGCAGCATCAGACTTGCTGTCCTCAAGCACACAGGTAGGGCTGGAAGCCCCCAACGTTACAGGGGTTTAGGTTAGGGTTACAGGTTGAGGTTTGGGTTAGGGTTACAGGTTGGGGATTGGGTTTACAGGTTTGGGTTTGGGTTTAACGGTTGGGGTTTGGGTTTGGGTTACAGGTTGGGGTTTGGGTTAGGGTTACAAGCTGGAGTTTACAGGTAGAGTCTTGGGTTAGGGTTACAGGTTGGGTTTACAGGTTGGGGTTGGGGTTTGGGTTAGGGTTACAGGTTGGGGTTAGGATTACAGGTTGGGGTTAGGATTACAGGTTGGGGTTAACAGATAGAGGCTTGGGTTAGGGTTACAGGTTGGGGTTTGGATTAGGGTTACAGGTTGGGGTTTGGGTTAGGGTTACGGGTTGGGGTTTGGGTTAGGGTTACAGGTTGGGTTTACAGGTTGGGGTTTAAGTTAGGGTTACAGGTTGGGTTAGGGTTACAGGTTGGGGTTTACAGGTAGAGGCTTGGGTTAGGGTTACAGGTTGGGGTTAGGGTTACAGGTTGGGTTTACAGTTTGGGGTTTGGGTTAGGGTTACAGGTTGGGGTTAGGGTTACAGGTTGGGGTTTACAGGTAGAGGCTTGGTTTAGGGTTACAGGTTGGGGTTTGGGTTACAGTTTACAGGTTGGGGTTTGGGTTAGGGTTATAGGTTGGGGTTAGGGTTACAGGTTGGGGTTTACAGGTAGAGGCTTGGGTTAGGGTTACAGGTTGGGGATTACAGGCTGGGGTTTGGGTTAGGGTTACAGGTTGGGGTTTACAGGTAGAGGCTTGGGTTAGGGTTACAGGTTGGGTTTGGGTTAGGGTTACAGGTGGGTTTACAGGTTGGAGTTAGGGTTACAGGTTGGGGTTGGGGTTAGGGTTACAGGTTGGGGATTGTATTTACGGTTTGGGATTTGGTTTAAAGGTTGGGGTTTGGGTTAGGGTTACAGGTTGGGGTTTACAGGTTTGGGTTAGTGTTTCAGGATGGGGTTTGGGTTAGAGTTACAGGTTGGGATTCACAGGTAGAGGCTTGGGTTAGGGTTAGAGGTTGGGGTTTGGGTTGAGGTTACAGGCTGGGGTTTGGGTTAGGGTTACAGTTTGGGTTTACAGGTTGGGGTTAGGGTTACAGGTTGGGGTTTGGGTTAGGATTACTGGTTGGGGATTACAGGTAGAGGCTTAGGTTAGGGTTACAGGTTGGGGTTTAGGTTAGGGTTACAGGTTGGGGTTTAGGTTAGGGTTACAGGTTGAGGTTTGGGTTAGGGTTACAGGTTGGGGATTGGGTTTACAGGTTTGGGTTTGGGTTTAACGGTTGGGGTTTGGGTTTGGGTTACAGGTTGGGGTTTGGGTTAGGGTTACAAGCTGGAGTTTACAGGTAGAGTCTTGGGTTAGGGTTACAGGTTGGGGTTTGGGTTAGGGTTACAGGTTGGGTTTACAGGTTGGGGTTGGGGTTTGGGTTAGGGTTACAGGTTGGGGTTAGGATTACAGGTTGGGGTTTACAGATAGAGGCTTGGGTTAGGGTTACAGGTTGGGGTTTGGATTAGGGTTACAGGTTGGGGTTTGGGTTAGGGTTACGGGTTGGGGTTTGGGTTAGGGTTACAGGTTGGGTTTACAGGTTGGGGTTTAAGTTAGGGTTACAGGTTGGGTTAGGGTTACAGGTTGGGGTTTACAAGTAGAGGCTTGGGTTAGGGTTACAGGTTGGGGTTAGGGTTACAGGTTGGGTTTACAGTTTGGGGTTTGGGTTAGGGTTACAGGTTGGGTTTACAGGTTGGGGTTTGGGTTAGGGTTACAGGTTGGGGTTAGGGTTACAGGTTGGGGTTTACAGGTAGAGGCTTGGGTTAGGGTTACAGGTTGGGGTTAGGTTAGGGTTACAGGTTGGGTTTACAGGTTGGGGTTTGGGTTAGGGTTACAGATTGGGGTTTGGGTTAGGGTTACAGGTTGGGGTTTACAGGTAGAGGATTGGGTTAGGGTTACAGGTTGGGGTTTGGGTTAGGGTTACAGGTTGGGGTTAGGGTTACAGGTTGGGGTTTACAGGTAGAGGCTTGGGTTAGGGTTACAGGTTGGGGTTTGGGTTAGGGTTACAGGTTGGATTTACAGGTTGGGCTTTGTGGTTAGGGTTAGAGGTTGGGGTTTGGGTTAGGGTTACAGGTTGGGAATTGGGTTTACAGGTTTGGGTTTGGGTTTAAAGGTTGGGGTTTGGGTTAGGGTTGCAGGTTGGGGTTTACAGGTTTGGGTTAGGGTTACAGGATGAGGTTTGTGTTAGGGTTACAGGTTGGGGTTTACAGGTAGAGGCTTGGGTTAGGGTTACAGGTTGGGGTTTGAGTTAGGGTTACAGGTTGGGTTTGGGTTACAGGTTGGGGTTTGAGTTAGGGTTACAGGTTGGGTTAGGGTTACAGGTTGGGGATTGGGTTTACAGGTTTGGGTTTTGGTTTAAAGGTTGGGGTCTGGGTTAGGGTTACAGGTTGGGGTTTACAGGTTGGGGTTTGGATTAGGGTTACAGGTTGGGGTTTGAGTTAGGGTTACAGGTTGGGGTTTGGGTTAGGGTTACAATTTGGGTTTACAGGTTGGGGTTTGGGTTAGGGTTACAGGTTGGGGATTACAGGTAGAGGCTTGGGTTAGGGTTTCAGGTTTGGGTTAGGGTTGCAGGTTAGGGTTACAGGTAGAGGCTTGGGTTATGTTTACAGGTTGGGGTTAGGGTTACAGGTTGGGATTTACAGCTAGGGGCTTGGGTTAGGGTTACAGGTTGTGGTTTGGGTTAGGGTTACAGGTTGGGGATTGGATTTACAGGTTTGGGTTTAACAGTTGGGGTTTGGGTAAAGGTTACAGGTTGGGGTTTGGGTTAGGGTTACAGGTTGGGGTTTACAGGTAGAGGCTTGGGTTAGGGTTACAGGTTGGGGTTTGGGTTAGGGTTACAGGTTGGTTTTACAGGTTGGGGTTAGGGTTACAGGTTGGGGTTAGGGTTACAGGTTGGGGTTTACAGGTAGAAGCTTGAGTTAGGCTTACAGATTGGGGTTTGGGTTAGGGTTACAGGTCGGGTTTACAGGTAGAGGCTTGGGTTAGGGTTACAGGTTGGGGTTTGGGTTAGGGTTACAGGTTGGGTTTACAGGTTGGGCTTTGAGGTTAGGGTTACAGGTTGGGGTTTGGGTTAGGGTTACAGGTTGGGGTTAGGGTTACAGGTTGGGGTTTACAGGTAGAGGCTTGGGTTAGGGTTACAGGTTGGGGTTTGGGTTAGGGTTACAGGTTGGGTTTACAGGTTGGGATTTGGGTTAGGGTTACAGGTTGGGGTTTCCAGGTAGAGGCTTGGGTTAGGGTTACACGTTGGGGTTTGGGTTAGGTTTACAGGTTGGGCTTTGGGGTTAGGGTTACAGGTTGGGGTTTGGGTTAGGGTTACAGGTTGGAGATTGGGTTTATGGGTTTGGGTTTAAAGGTTGGGGTTTGGGTTAGGGTTACAGGTTGGGGTTTACAGGTTGGGGTTTGGGTTAAGATTACAGGATGGGGTTTGGGTTAGGGTTACAGGTTGTGGTTTACAGGTAGAGGCTTGGGTTAGGGTTACAGGTTGGGGTTTGAGTTAGGGTTACAGGTTGGGTTTGGGTTACAGGTTGGGTTTTGGGTTAGGGTTACAGGTTGGGGTTTGGGTTAGGGTTACAGGTTGGGGATTACAGGTAGAGGCTTGGGTTAGGGTTACAGGTTGGGGTTAGGGTTACAGGTTGGGGATTACAGGTAGAGGCTTGGGTTAGGGTTACAGGTTGGGGTTTTGGTTAGGGTTACAGGTTGGGGTATGGGTTAGGGTTACAGGTTGGGCTCGGGTTTTGTTTACAGGTTGGGGTTTGGGTTAGGGTTACAGGTTGGGGCTTGGGTTAGGGTTACAGGTTGGGGTTTGGGTTAGGGTTACAGTTTGGGGCTTGGGTTAGGGTTACAGGTTGGGGATTACAGGTAGAGGCTTGGGTTAGGGTTACAGGTTGGGGCTTGGGTTAGGGTTACAGGTTGGGGCTTGGGTTTGGGTTACAGGTTGGGGTTTGTGTTAAGGTTACAGGTTGGGGCTTGGGTTAGGGTTACAGGTTGGGGTTTGGGTTAGGGTTACAGGTTGGGGCTTGGGTTAGGGTTACAGGTTGGGGTTTGGGTTAGGGTTACAGGTTGGGGTTTGGGTTAGGGTTACAGGTTGGGGCTTTGGTTTTGGTTACGGGTTGGGGTTTGGGTTAGGGTTACAGGTTGGGGCTTGGGTTAGGGTTACAGGTTGGGGTTTTGGTTAGGGTTACAGTTTGGGGCTTGGGTTAGGGTTACAGGTTGGGGATTACAGGTAGAGGCTTGGGTTAGGGTTACAGGTTGGAGCTTGGGTTAGGGTTACAGGTTGGGGCTTGGGTTTGGGTTACAGGTTGGGGTTTGTGTTCGGGTTACAGGTTGGGGCTTGGGTTAGGGTTACAGGCTGGGATTTGGGTTAGGGTTACAGGTTGGGGTTTGGGTTAGGGTTACAGGTTGGGGCTTGGGTTAGGGTTACAGGTAGGGATGAGCTGTTCGGTTCAGAGTTCGGACCGAAATTAGCCTGTTCGTTCTGTTCGCGAACTCCGAACATTTCCGGGTGTTCACCGCATGTTCGACCACAATGCACCACAATGGACCACAATGCACTTTCCCACTGGACTGAAGCTTGTAATTGGCTACAGCCTTGCACCTGACCACAGGTCTGGTGCAAGACAGGTTCAACACTATGCCAATCACGGCTCAGAGTCCTGATTGGGCAAATTTTCACACAGCACACTATATAAGGTTTCCACGCAGCGCTTCTGCACGCATTTGAGAGGAGATTCCATAGGAGATACTTGTTGCGTGTTCTTACTGCCGGTCTACCACGCTACTGGGGGGATCTGGGGGGGTCTCATTTCTACCAAATATCTGGGAATTGAGGTGATGTGTGTCTTGTCACTGCCAGCAAGTATTTTGGGGGTCACAAATTTCTACAAAACATTTGGGAATTGAGGTGATCTGTCTCTTGTCACACAGCCAGTACCACGCAGTATTTGGGGGTCACAAATTTCTACAAAATATCTGGGAATTGAGGAGATCTGTCTCTTGTCACTGCCAGCAAGTATTTTGGGGGTCACAAATTTCTACAAAACATTTGGGAATTGAGGTGATCTGTGTCTTGTCACTGCCAGCAAGTATTTTGGGGGTCACAAATTTCTACAAAACATTTGGGAATTGTTATAATCCGTGTGTTCTCACTGGCTGCCACCCATCAGGGGGTCTCACTGATTTATAGGAGGTTTCTGAGATTTGTAATCTGTGGCTTCTCACTGACACCCATCAGGGAGTCTCACTGATTTATAGGAGGTTTCTGAGATTTGTAATCTGTGGCTTCTCACTGCCACCCATCAGGGGGTCCCACATACCTCTATCAGATTTATGCAAACTGTAATTTGTGTCTCCTCACTGCCAGCTATCAGGGGGTCACACTGATTTATAGGAGGTTTCTGAGACTTGTAATCTGTGGCTTCTCACTGCCACCCATCAGGGGGTCCCACATACTTCTATCAGATTTATGCGAATTGTAATCTGTGGCTTCTCACTGCCACCCATCAGGGGGTCACACTGATTCATAGGAGGGAACTGTAATCTGTGTCTTGTCACTGGCTGCCAGCTATCAGGGTGTCTCACTGAGTTATACCAGAGTTCTGTAAATCTTTAATCTTTATACCAGAGTTGAATCAGAGTTCTGTATATATTTAATCTATATATCACTCACCATGTCTGAAAGAACAAAAAGGACAGGCAGACGCTCCCAGACACAGATAAGAGGGCAAGCAGCCCCTGTATCGGGAGGCTGCACCTTTGGTCGTGGTGTTCGTGGTGCATCCTCTGCAGGGGCACGCTTGTCCTTTCTAACTGGTGCTGGCCGTCTTCTTAAGCAGCAGCAACATAAAGAGGATTTGGTGGATTGGATAACCAGGCCATCCTCATCCTCCGAGTCCTCTGCCAGCCAGGCTTGTAGTGCTTTACAGTCCACCTCAGCTGCCAAAGCATCTAATGCATCCTCCATGTCCACAGCTACTCCTGCCGTAGCCTCGCTATCACACACGGAGGAGTCAGCTGAATTGTTTGACTACAATGACAGTGACATGCTGCTTGAGGATGCGCAGCAATTACAGTGCTCTGATTCAATCTCTGAGTTTGAGGAAGGGAGTATAATCAACCTAGAGGAAGGGGGTGCCATTGATGACCCACAAATAACTGGCACTCATGTTGCCCCAGCAGCTGCAGCATACTGCCAAGTTGGCTCCAGTGACGAGGAGATAGGGGGTGAAGATGACATTGATGATGAGGTCACTGACTCCACCTGGGTGCCAGACCGAACAGAGGAATCAAGTGAGGAGGAGGGGGAGGAGGAGGAGGCACAGCAAACACAAGGCACAACATCCTCTATGACCAACCGTAGCACTAGCCAGTCCAAGGCATCAGATGTCAGAGCTGCTCCAGTGCAGAGCGCTGTTGTCTCAAAGCACACACGCAGGAACTCTGCTGGGAGTTCTTTAAGAAATGTGCAGCAGACCCCACCGTTGCTATTTGTAATCTATGTCAGATGAGGCTTAAGCGTGGGAAAGACACCGGACACTTGGGTACCACGTGCTTGAGGCGACATATGACCTCCTGCCACACATCCCATTGGCGCAAAACTTTGCGTAGGTCCTCCTCCTCCTCATCTGTCTCTACCCCCACTGTATGTCCTGCCATGTCATTGCCTACAACCTCCACTGACAGGGATGATGCTACAGTAATGGATGTACCAGGTCCTTCCTCACAATATGACAGCATCCCATCAGCTGAAGATTTATGCAGTCAGATTACGTTGCTGCAGCGTAAGCAAAATATAGTCCCAACCATCCCCAAGCACAGCGTCTAAATGCCAGCTTAGCAAAATTACTTGCATTGCAGCTGCTGCCTTTCCAGTTGGTGGACTCTGCTCCCTTCCGTGAATTTGCTGAATGTGCTGTACCACAGTGGCAGGTTCCAAAACGCCATTACTTTTCATGCAAGGCCATTCCAGCACTATACCAGCAAGTGGAAGACAATGTTATCGAATCATTGGGAAAGGCAGTCAGCAGCAAGGTGCATGTGACTTTAGACACGTGGTCCAGCAAGCATGGACCGGGTCATTACATTTCCTTTATGGCACACTGGGTAACTCTGATTGCAGCTGGGAGGGATCCAAGACGGGGCTCTGTGCTAGAGCTTGTTCATCCACCACGCCTCCAGAAAGCTGCTTGTATGAGGTCTGTCTGCTCCACCACCACCACCTCTCCCTCTTCCTCCTCCTCCTCCTAGCTCTGAAGGCCCCAGTCTTTCCGTAGACGACATTCCAGCGGGTCCTACTCAGATCAGACAGGAGGAGGATGAGGAGGAGGAGGAGGAATATTTAAGTAGTGGGGGCATTGAAGGTGGGGATTCCTCAAGGGAGGGTTTTTTGTGCCCAGAAACACAAGGGCTAGTGCGTGGCTGGGAGGAGGAAGTGCACGATGGGGTCATCCTCGTTGACCAGGAAGACTCGGAAGCTAATGCCACCTCCAACCTACGCTGCATGGGCTCCCTTATAATGCAAAGCCTGCTAAAGGACCCCAGGATTCGTGCTATCAAGGAGAGGGATCATTACTGGTTGGCAACCCTTCTTGATCCACGATACAAGGGTAAATTTGCAGAGCTCATCCTGCCCGCACAGAGGGAGCACAGGATGAAAAAACTTGAGGACGCTCTAAAGCGACACTTGTGTAACACCTTTCCAGGCACTGGTAGGTTACCAAGTGATGACACACGTGCTTCTGAGGCTGCGGATGATCAGAGGAATAGTGGTGAAGGCCAGGGCCGCTTGACTGATGCATTTTTTTATTTTTTTAGTCCACGACGCCCAGGGACGTCAAATGTAGGCACCCATTGCCAGCGTCTTCACCATATGGTGCAGGACTACCTAGGGGCAAGGGCAGACCTGGATACGTTTCCAGCAGATGATCCACTGGCTTACTGGGTGTTGAGATTGGATCACTGGCCAGAACTTAGCCAATATGCTAAGCAGCTACTAGATTGCCCTTCATCTAGCGTGCTTTCTGAAAGGACGTTCAGTGCCGCTGGAGGTTTTGTCACAGACAAAAGAGTGCGTCTGTCCACCGACTCTGTAGACCGGCTGACATTTATAAAAATGAATCAGTCCTGGATCAGCAGCTATCAATCCCTGATGCTGAAGTAACGGAATAGATCGGGGATGTCTTCTGCATTCACAAAACCTCCAGCACTGAACTCTTCCACAATACCACAAAAGGGTTACGGTGTGAAGGCACTTGCTGCCATGAAAGGCACAATATTTGGCTGCACTGACGCCTGTGCCACATTTATATCATTTTAATTTTTTGAACCGCAGGGTCCAACCCTGCACTCTTCCACAATACTACATAGGGGTTACTGTATGATAGTACTTGCTGGCCTGGCAGTCTTGCACCAAAAGCACAATATCTGGGTGCACTGACGCCTTTACCAGATGCATATCTTTTTAATATAGGACCGCAAGGTCCACCCCTGCATTCTTCCCCAATACTACAGAGGGGTTACTGTATGATAGTACTTGCAGGCCTGGCACCAAAAGCACAATATTTGGGTGCACTGGCACTGACGCCTGTATCAGATTCATATCCTCAGAGGGGTTACGGTGTGACGGCACTGTTGCCGACGCTAAAGGCCCAATTTTAAAGCACCTATTGTTACTTTCATCCAAAGCCTGTATAAGTTTCACAATAATTTAGCCAAAAAATCACTAAACTTTTTCTATGTGTACGAAAATGTCTCCTCTTTTCATACAGACTGCCGCCCCAAGCAGTTCTTTATGGATAGATTAAAGGAAAAGCATTTACCGTCTTTTGAAACGTAATTCTTTTGTTTTCATGTGTTTCTATACATCCTACAAATCCGCCACTTCACGGGCAGGTTATGTGGACCTCCTAGGCACGATATTTGAAGGAATTTTTTGTTTTTATTCTTAACCCTTATTTCATGGAAAACTCACTGTTCCTTTAAAAACGTTTTTTTAAATCTTTTTGTCCTTGTTTCCTGTCCCCCAGGGCACTACCCGGACCCCCATACACCTTTTATGGCAAATATCTAGCATATATGCCCTCTTGGAGGGCACTCTAAAAATCGAATTTTCAGCCCCATTGACTTGTATTGAGTTCGAGTTTGGATTCGAACCGAACTCGGGGGTGTTCGGCTCATCCCTAGTTACAGGTTGGGGCTTGGGTTAGGGTTACAGGTTGGGGTTTGGGTTTGGGTTACAGGTTGGGGTTTGGGTTAGGGTTACAGGTTGGGGCTTAGGTTGGGGTTTGGGTTTGGGTTACAGGTTGGGGTTTGGGTTTGGGTGACAGGTTGGGGTTTGGGTTAGGGTTACAGGTTGGGGCTTGGGTTAGGGTTACAGGTTGGGGCTTGGGTTAGGGTTGCAGGTTGGGGTTTGGGTTTGGGTTACAGGTTGGGGTTTGGGTTAGGATTACAGGTTGGGGCTTGGGTTACAGGTTGGGGTTAGGGTTACAGGTTGGGGTTTGGGTTAGGCTTACAGGTTGGGGTTTGGGTTAGGGATACAGGTTGGGGTTTGGGTTAGGGTTACAGGTTGGGGTTTGGGTTACAGGTTGGGATTTGGGTTAGGGTTACAGGTTGGGGCTTGGGTTAGGATTACAGGTTGGGGTTTGGGTTACAGGTTGGGATTTGGGTTAGGGATACAGGTTGGGGCTTGGGTTAGGATTACAGGTTGGGGTTTGGGTTACAGGTTGGGATTTGGGTTAGGGTTACAGGTTGGGGCTTGGGTTAGGGTTGCAGGTTGGGGTTTGGGTTTGGGTTGCAGGTTGGGGTTTGGGTTTGGGTTACAGGTTGGGGTTTGGGTTGGGGTTAGGGTTACAGGTTGGGGCTTGGGTTAGGGTTACAGGTTGGGGTTTGGGTTTGGGTTACAGGTTGGGGTTAGGGTTACAGGTTGGGGCTTGGGTTAGGGTTACAGGTTGGGGTTTGGGTTAGGGTTACAGGTTGGGGTTTAGGTTAGATGTTAAGGTCACAGGTAGAGGATCAGGTAATGGAAGGATGCCTGGATTTTGGGGATATGATGAGGGGTCTGGGAATCTTTTGATGTGAGAAGAGGCAAAGTTAGTAGTTAATGATAAATGTTCCAAATAATTTCAACGAGCCTCGTTCTGACCGTGCACCTGTGAACCGCCGAGCCGCAGCCACCAAACTACCAGGAGAGAGTGATCGAGTATAGCCCGAGAGTTTATTTAACCCTCTCTGTGTCACCACCCCTGCAGGTTACGTCATGTGACGGCCTGTACACCTTCACAACAGCAATCTGGAGAATTTTATAGGGTAATCGATTACTGGTCCTCTCGTGATACGTGTGACTTCCAGCAACGCACTGACACGTTTATATCCAAAGGGATGAATTCTGTGAGCGCGTGCCTCAACCAGACGATTCAATGAGGAGCTGCTGCCACCTACAGGACGTCCTGCACACTGCGACTACACACAGCCTGCTAAGCACGACGCAGCTCACAGCAGCCAGAATCAAATGATCTGCACACCCCAACGCCACAAAAACACCCACACACCCTAAATATATGAAAGAGCCCCTAAAAAGACACCCACACACCCTGAATATATGGAGGAGCCCCTAAAAACACCCCCCCACACACTGAATATATGGAGGAGCCCCTAAAAAGAACACCCGCACACCCTGAATATATGGAGGAACCCCTAAAAAGACACCCACACACCTGAATATATGGAGGAGCCCCTAAAAACACACCCTGAATATATGGAGGAACCCCATAAAACACCCCCCCACACCCTGAATATATGGAGGAGCCCCTAAAAAGACACCCGCACACCCTGAATATATGGAGGAGCCCCTAAAAACACACCCACACACCCTGAATATATGGAGGAGCCCCTAAAAACACACCCCCACCCTGAATATATGGAGGAGCCCCTAAAAAGACACCCGCACACCCTGAATATATGGAGGAGCCCCTAAAAACACCCCCCCACACCCTGAATATATGGAGGAGACCCTAAAAAGACACCCGCACACCCTGAATATATGGAGGAGCCCCTAAAAAAGACACCCACACACCCTGAATATATGGAGGAACCCTAAAAAGACACCCGCACACCCTGAATATATGGAGGAGCCCCTAAAAACACACCACACACCCTGAATATATGGAGGAGCCCCTAAAAAGACCCCGCACACCCTGAATATATGGAGGAGCCCCTAAAAACACACCACACACCCTGAATATATGGAGGAGCCCCTAAAAAGACACCCGCACACCCTAAATATATGGAGGAGCCCCTAAAAACACACCCACACACCCTGAATATATGGAGGAGCCCCTAAAAAGACACCCCCACACCCTGAATATATGGAGGAACCCCTAAAAAGACACCCACACACCCTGAATATATGGAGGAGCCCCTAAAAACACACCCACACACCCTGAATATATAGAGGAACCCCTAAAAAGACACCCGCACACCCTGAATATATGGAGGAGCCCCTAAAAAGACACCCGCACACCCTGAATTATGGAGGAGCCCATAAAAAGACACCCGCACACCTGAATATATGGAGGAGCCCCTAAAAACACACCCACACACCCTGAATATATGGAGGAACCCCTAAAAAGACACCGCACACCCTGAATATATGGAGGAGCCCCTAAAAACACACCCACACACCCTGAATATATGGAGGAACCCCTAAAAAGACACCCGCACACCCTGAATATATGGAGGAGCCCCTAAAAAGACACCCGCACACCCTGAATATATGGAGGAACCCCTAAAAACACACCCGCACACCCTGAATATATGGAGGAACCCCTAAAAAGACACCCGCACACCCTGAATATATGGAGGAGCCCCTAAAAATACACCCGCACACCCTGAATATATGGAGGAGCCCCTAAAAACACACCCACACACCCTGAATATATGGAGGAACCCCTAAAAACACACCGCACACCCTGAATATATGGAGGAGCCCCTAAAAAGACACCCGCACACCCTGAATATATGGAGGAGCCCATAAAAAGACACCCGCACACCCTGAATATATGGAGGAGCCCCTAAAAAGACACCCGCACACCCTGAATATATGGAGGAGCCCCTAAAACACACCCACACACCCTAAATATATGGAGGAGCCCCTAAAAAGACACCCGCACACCCTGAATATATGGAGGAGCCCCTAAAAACACACCCGCACACCCTGAATATATGGAGGAGCCCATAAAAAGACACCCGCACACCCTGAATATATGGAGGAGCCCCTAAAAAGACACCCGCACACCCTGAATATATGGAGGAGCCCCTAAAAAGACACCCGTACACCCTGAATATATAGAGGAGACCTAAAAACACACCACACACACCCCTGAATATATGGAGGAGCCCCTAAAAAGACACCCGCACACCTGAATATATGGAGGAACCCCTAAAAAGACACCCACACCCTGAATATATGGAGGAACCCCTAAAAACACACCCACACCCTGAATATATGGAGGAACCCTAAAAAGACACCCGTACACCCTGAATATATAGAGGAGACCCTAAAACCCACACCGCACGCCCTGAATATATGGAGGAGCCCCTAAAAATACACCCACACACCCTGAATATATGGAGGAACCCCTAAAAAGACACCCGCACACCCTGAATATATGGAGGAGCCCCTAAAAAGACACCCACACACCCTGAATATATGGAGAAACCCCTAAAAAGACACCCGCACACCCTGAATATATGGAGGAGCCCCTAAAAACAACCCACACACCCTGAATATATGGAGGTGCCCCTAAAAACACACCCACAACACCCTGAATATATGGAGGAGCCCCTAAAAAGACACCCGCACACCCTGAATATATGGAGGAGCCCCTAAAAAGACACCCGCACACCCTGAATATATGGAGGAGCCCCTAAAAACACACCCGCACACCCTGAATATATGGAGGAGCCCCTAAAAACACACCCACACACCCTGAATATATGGAGGAGCCCCTAAAAAGACACCCGCACACCCTGAATATATGGAGGAACCCCTAAAAAGACACTCGCACACCCTGAATATATGGAGGAACCCCTAAAAACACACCCGCACACCCTGAATATATGGAGGAACCCCTAAAAAGACACCCGTACACCCTGAATATATAGAGGAGACCCTAAAAACACACCCGCACGCCCTGAATATATGGAGGAGCCCCTAAAAATACACCCACACACCCTGAATATATGGAGGAACCCCTAAAAAGACACCCGCACACCCTGAATATATGGAGGAGCCCCTAAAAAGACACCCACACACCCTGAATATATGGAGGAACCCCTAAAAAGACACCCGCACACCCTGAATATATGGAGGAGCCCCTAAAAACACACCCACACACCCTGAATATATGGAGGTGCCCCTAAAAACACACCCACACACCCTGAATATATGGAGGAGCCCCTAAAAAGACACCCGCACACCCTGAATATATGGAGGAGCCCCTAAAAAGACACCCGCACACCCTGAATATATGGAGGAGCCCCTAAAAAAGACACCCGCACACCCTGAATATATGGAGGAGCCCCTAAAAACACACCCACACACCCTGAATATATGGAGGAGCCCCTAAAAAGACACCCGCACACCCTGAATATATGGAGGAGCCCCTAAAAAGACACCCGCACACCCTGAATATATGGAGGAGCCCCTAAAAAGACACCCGCACACCCTGAATATATGGAGGAGCCCCTAAAAAGACACCCGCACACCCTGAATATATGGAGGAGCCCCTAAAAAGACACCCGCACACCCTGAATATATGGAGGAACCCCTAAAAAGACACCCACACACCCTGAATTCATCCACTATCAGAGAGAGAGGGTGTCAGGATGGAAGCTGGCAGTGCCGGGTGTGCAGTCAGTACATCGCGCGCCTGAACGATAAGAATATCCTGGTAATATGTGTGGTTAAAACGTAGAATAAAAGTGAGAGTATGACATCATGCAGCCACACTGATGCAGAGGGGGAGGTCCACATCCCGTGTAAATATACCGTCGCACAATCTGCCATTTTTTTGTTATTTTTTGTCAGCTCCGGTAAAGTCGGTAACGTGTTCCTGGTGCCGGTGCGCGCATTGCTGGAGCGGATGATGTGGTGTTCGGTCACGGGTGGCTCTACTCGGCTTCTCTGTGATGTCATACTGTTTGGTTTCTTGCCTCGTGTACTTTTTATTGTGTTTAATTCAGGTTTTATAGGCAGAGCGCTGCCGGTGCCGCGCAGGACTCAGGGTTAGTCAGTGCAGGCAACGTGAGCTAACGCTCCGATATCGAGCATCCTCACTGGAGGGAGCGAGCGAGCGTTGGGCCCGTCCATCCTCTGCCGTGACATTACGCGGAAGCCGGCGGGTGATTGATTCCAGCTGTAATTGGGTCTCACCTCTCTGCCTATCACCGTCAATAAAGCTCCCAGCGGGCTGACACGAAGAAACGAGGCTCCGAGGCGGACGGCCACGTGAGCCGCTAGGCCCAGACCTCCCGCAGGTTAATTGGCTCGGGGGCCCCGGGGTGCCAGGCCACGGAAAGTCAATGGCTCCTCAGTCTCTTGCTCGTATCTGGAGGAGAGGAGGTTAATTGAATGTGAGCCGAGAGAGGTGGAATATTGCGCTTTTCATTCAGACGCCGCGCCGCCTGCCTCGCTGCCATAACCATCACTGCGGTCGTTCAGGAGACGCGACCCTCTGTTTTCTATCTGCACCAAAAAGTGGTTTCCTGCCTCAGTATTCATTAAACTCACTCTGACGTTACACCCCTTCACCCCCAAACACCGGCAGATTCACCATTTCAGGTTCTCAAAGCAACTTTATTCACAAAGCGCCGTTCCTCGATTGACAGTTTTTCATACAGGGTTATTCAGAGACAGCCGAACTGGCCCCGAAACAGTGAGTTTCCCCGTACTGTGACATGTTGGGGCCATTCGGCTATTCAAAAAGCAGGCAGTTTGGCAAATTTTGGTGAACTGCCAGTGAAATACGGTGTCTATTCGGCAGCAGTGAAATACGGTGCTGTGCGGCGGCAGTGAAATATGGTGCCTGTTCGGCAGCAGTGAAATATGGTGCCTGTTTAACTGCAGTGAAATACGGTGCTGTTCGGCAGCAGTGAAATACGGTGCTGTTCGGCGGCAGTGAAATACGTTGCCTGTTCGGCGGCCGTGAAATACGGTGCCTGTTCAGCGGCAGTGAAATACGCTGCCTGTTCGGCGGCCGTGAAATACGGTGCCTGTTTGGCGGCAGTAAAATACAGTGCTGTTCGGCGGCAGTGAAATACGGTGCCAGTTCGGCAGCAGTGAAATACAGTGCTGTTCTGCGGCAGTAAAATACAGTGCTGTTTGGCAGCAGTGAAATACAGTGCTGTTCGGCAACAGTGAAATACGGTTCCTGTTCGGTGGCAGTGAAATACAGTGCTGTTTGGCGGCAGCTAAACACGGTGCCTGTTCGGCGGCAGTGAAACACGGTGCCTGTTCGGCGGCAGTGAAACACGGTGCCTGTTCAGCGGCAGTGAAATTTGGTGCCTGTTCGGCGGCAGTGAAATTTGGTGCCTGTTCGGTGGCAGTGAAATACGCTTCCTGTTCGGCGGCAGTGAAATATGGTGCCTGTTCGGCAGCAGTGAAATATGGTGCCTGTTTAACTGCAGTGAAATACGGTGCTGTTCGGCAGCAGTGAAATACGGTGCTGTTCGGCGGCAGTGAAATACGTTGCCTGTTCGGCGGCCGTGAAATACGGTGCCTGTTCAGCGGCAGTGAAATACGCTGCCTGTTCGGCGGCCGTGAAATACGGTGCCTGTTTGGCGGCAGTAAAATACAGTGCTGTTCGGCGGCAGTGAAATACGGTGCCAGTTCGGCAGCAGTGAAATACAGTGCTGTTCTGCGGCAGTAAAATACAGTGCTGTTTGGCAGCAGTGAAATACGGTGCTGTTCGGCAGCAGTGAAATACGGTGCCTGTTTGGCGGCAGTAAAATACAGTGCTGTTTGGCGGCAGCTAAACACGGTGCCTGTTCGGCGGCAGTGAAACACGGTGCCTGTTCGGCGGCAGTGAAACACGGTGCCTGTTCAGCGGCAGTGAAATTTGGTGCCTGTTCGGCGGCAGTGAAATTTGGTGCCTGTTCGGTGGCAGTGAAATACGCTTCCTGTTCGGCGGCAGTGAAATACGGTGCCTGTTCGGCGGCAGTGAAATACAGTGCTATTTGGCGGCAGTGAAATCCCCCATAGAGAAGCAATGGTTAATCTCTTCACATTGAACAGCAGAGAAATGTCAGTGAAATGCCCTGATGTTCAGTGGTTTCAATCAGCAGGTTTAATCAGGCGAATCCCATAGGCTTCAATGTTAAAAATATTCCCGTTTTAATCGAATATCTAATAAACCATTTATTTTAATCTGCAGCAAAAAGTCTCTTTATTTATAGATTTTTTTTGGGCGTTCTTTCCTTTTATGATTTTTTAATAAAATGTCAGGTTTTTTCTGTAACAGAACTTTTTATTATTATTCATAGGATCTTATATATTATTTTCAGCAGTTTTTTGGCAAACACCCTTTAGAAGTTGTGGGGGTTTTTTGCATTTTTTTTTCTCCTTGCCCGGCAGCTTGTCGGCTTTTTCCGGCGGCTGATTGGTGCTCTGTTCGGCGGGTCGTCAGCTTTTTTTTGGATCGCTTAGGACAGTTTTGTGGTGGATTGTCGAATGCATTCGGCAGGTTTTCAGCTGTTTTTCGATCGATTAGGCAGTGTTTTTGGATGCTTTTGGCGGTTCATTCGCTGCATTTCGGGGACCCTGCGATGAATGCTGAATTCACCGTAGAGTCAGCGAATCGAACTCGTTGAAGTGCGGGAAATGGGAACCTGTTACTGCATTTTTCTGAGAAAATATAAAATTTTAGCCAAAAAAATGAAAGAAAAAAATAAATATTCCCTTGTGGTTTATGAATAACTAGTTGTAAAGCCTGCCCAGAGGGCAGTCTATTGTGGATATACTGCCCCTGCTCATGTATACTGCCCCAGCTCGTGGATACTGCCCCAGCTCGTGGATATTGCCCCAGCACGTGGATACTGCCCCAGCACGTGGATATTGCCCCAGCACGTGGATATTGCCCCAGCACGTGGATATTGCCCCAGCTCGTGGATATTGCCCCAGCACGTGGATACTGCCCCAGCACGTGGATATTGCCCAGCACGTGGATATTGCCCCAGCTCGTGGATATTGCCCCAGCACGTGGATACTGCCCCAGCACGTGGATACTGCCCCAGAACGTGGATACTGCCCCAGCACGTGGATACTGCCCCAGCACGTGGATATTTCCCCAGCACGTGGATATTGCCCCAGCACGTGGATATTGCCGCAGCACGTGGATACTGCCCCAGCTCGTGGATACTGCCCTAGCACGTGGATATTGCCCCAGCACGTGGATATTGCCCCAGCTCGTGGATACTGCCCCAGCTCGTGGATACTGCCCTAGCACGTGGATATTGCCCCAGCACGTGGATGGATACTGCCCCAGCACGTGGATATTGCCCCAGCTCGTGGATACTGCCCCAGCTCCTGGATATTGCCCCAGCACGTGGATACTGCCCCAGCACGTGGATATTGACCAGCACGTGGATATTGCCCCAGCACGTGGATATTGCCCCAGCACGTGGATACTGCCCCAGCACGTGGATACTGCCCCAGCACGTGGATATTGCCCCAGCTCGTGGATACTGCCCCAGCACGTGGATACTGCCCAGCACATGGATATTGCCCCAGCACGTGGATTGATACTGCCCCAGCACGTGGATACTGCCCCAGCACGTGGATACTGCCCCAGCACGTGGATGGATACTGCCCCAGCACGTGGATACTGCCCCAGCACGTGGATACTGCCCCAGCACGTGGATATTGCCCCAGCTCGTGGATACTGCCCCAGCACGTGGATACCCCAGCACGTGGATATTGACCCAGCACGTGGATATTGCCCCAGCACGTGGATATTGCCCCAGCACGTGGATATTGCCCCAGCACGTGGATACTGCCCCAGCACGTGGATATTGCCCCAGCTCGTGGATACTGCCCCAGCACGTGGATATTGCCCCAGCACGTGGATATTGCCCCAGCACGTGGATATTGACCCAGCACGTGGATATTGCCCCAGCACGTGGATATTGCCCCAGCACGTGGATACTGCCCCAGCTCGTGGATACTGCCCCAGCACGTGGATATTGCCCCAGCACGTGGATGGATACTGCCCCAGCACGTGGATATTGCCCCAGCTCGTGGATACTGCCCCAGCTCCTGGATATTGCCCCAGCACGTGGATACTGCCCCAGCACGTGGATATTGACCCAGCACGTGGATATTGCCCCAGCACGTGGATATTGCCCCAGCACGTGGATATTGCCCCAGCACGTGGATACTGCCCCAGCACGTGGATACTGCCCCAGCACGTGGATATTGCCCCAGCTCGTGGATACTGCCCCAGCACGTGGATACTGCCCAGCACATGGATATTGCCCCAGCACGTGGATTGATACTGCCCCAGCACGTGGATACTGCCCCAGCACGTGGATACTGCCCCAGCACGTGGGTGGATACTGCCCCAGCACGTGGATACTGCCCCAGCACGTGGATATTGCCCCAGCTCGTGGATACTGCCCAGCACGTGGATACTGCCCAGCACGTGGATATTGCCCCAGCACGTGGATACTGCCCAGCACGTGGATATTGCCCAGCACGTGGATATTGACCCAGCACGTGGATATTGCCCCAGCACGTGGATATTGCCCCAGCACGTGGATACTGCCCCAGCACGTGGATATTGCCCCAGCTCGTGGATACTGCCCCAGCACGTGGATACTGCCCCAGCTCGTGGATACTGCCCAAGCTCGTGGATACTGCCCAAGCACGTGGATACTGCCCCAGCACGTGGATATTGCCCCAGCTCGTGGATACTGCCCCAGCACGTGGATACTGCCCCAGCACGTGGATACTGCCCCAGCACGTGGATACTGCCCCAGCTCGTGGATACTGCCCCAGCACGTGGATACTGCCCCAGCACGTGGATATTGACCCAGCACGTGGATACTGCCCCAGCTCGTGGATACTGCCCCAGCACGTGGATACTGCCCAGCACGTGGATATTGCCCCAGCACGTGGATATTGACCAGAACGTGGATATTGCCCCAGCACGTGGATACTGCCCCAGCACGTGGATATTGCCCCAGCTCGTGGATACTGCCCCAGCACGTGGATACTGCCCCAGCACGTGGATACTGCCCCAGCACGTGGATGGATACTGCCCCAGCACGTGGATACTGCCCCAGCTCGTGGATACTGCCCCAGCTCGTGGATACTGCCCAAGCTCGTGGATACTGCCCAAGCACGTGGATACTGCCCCAGCACGTGGATACTGCCCCAGCACGTGGATACTGCCCCAGCTCGTGGATACTGCCCCAGCACGTGGATACTGCCCAGCACGTGGATATTGCCCCAGCACGTGGATATTGACCCAGCACGTGGATACTGCCCCAGCTCGTGGATACTGCCCAGCACGTGGATATTGCCCCAGCACGTGGATATTGACCCAGCACGTGGATACTGCCCCAGCACGTGGATACTGCCCCAGCACGTGGATACTGCCCCAGCACGTGGATATCGCCCCAGCACGTGGATACTGCCCCAGCACGTGGATACTGCCCCAGCACGTGGATATCGCCCCAGCACGTGGATATGGCCCCCCCCGCTCGTGGATATGGCCCCCCAGCTCGTGGATACTGCCCAAGCACGTGGATACTGCCCCAGCACGTGGATATTGCCCCAGCTCGTGGATACTGCCCCAGCACGTGGATACTGCCCAGCACGTGGATACTGCCCCAGCACGTGGATACTGCCCCAGCCGTGGATACTGCCCCAGCACGTGGATACTGCCCCAGCACGTGGATATTGACCCAGCACGTGGATACTGCCCCAGCTCGTGGATACTGCCCCAGCACGTGGATACTGCCCAGCACGTGGATATTGCCCCAGCACGTGGATATTGACCCAGAACGTGGATATTGCCCCAGCACGTGGATACTGCCCCAGCACGTGGATATTGCCCCAGCTCGTGGATACTGCCCCAGCACGTGGATACTGCCCCAGCACGTGGATACTGCCCCAGCACGTGGATGGATACTGCCCCAGCACGTGGATACTGCCCCAGCTCGTGGATACTGCCCCAGCTCGTGGATACTGCCCAAGCTCGTGGATACTGCCCAAGCACGTGGATACTGCCCCAGCACGTGGATACTGCCCCAGCACGTGGATACTGCCCCAGCTCGTGGATACTGCCCAGCACGTGGATACTGCCCAGCACGTGGATATTGCCCCAGCACGTGGATATTGACCCAGCACGTGGATACTGCCCCAGCTCGTGGATACTGCCCAGCACGTGGATATTGCCCCAGCACGTGGATATTGACCCAGCACGTGGATACTGCCCCAGCACGTGGATACTGCCCCAGCACGTGGATACTGCCCCAGCACGTGGATACTGCCCCAGCACGTGGATATCGCCCCAGCACGTGGATACTGCCCCAGCATGTGGATACTGCCCCAGCACGTGGATATCGCCCCAGCACGTGGATATGGCCCCCCCCCGCTCGTGGATATGGCCCCCCCGCTCGTGGATATGGCCCCCCCGCTCGTGGATATACTCACCTACATCGGCCCTCCAGCGATGGCGGTCCCGCGTCCCGCTTCAAGCGTCCTCTCTCGCTCCGTTGGTCGCCGGATGACGTCACGAAAGCCTTTGACCCCCGGGGTCAAAGGCTTTCGTGACGTCATTCCGGCGAACAACGGAGCGAGAGAGGACGCTGGAAGCGGGACCGCCATCGCTGGAGGAGCTAAGGGCCGATGTAGGTGAGTATGTGTCCCCCTACATTGGCCCAGAGCCTCAGCGGTGGCTGTCGCAGGCTGCTCGGCCGGCCTCCAGGCTTAGGCGAGCCCCCGGCTCGGCTGGGCCTGTAGGCCCAAGCCAAGCCGGGGGCTCGCCTGAGCCTGGAGGCCGGCCGAGCAGCCTGCGACAGCCGGAGGACAGTCACCGCTGGAGCTCAGGGCTAATGTAGGTGAGTATGTGCTCTCCACACCCACCCTGCTTACTCGGCCGGTATCCAAGCTTAGGCGAGCCCCCGGCTTGGGCCTAGAGGCCCAGCAGAGCCGGGGACTCGCCTGAGCATGGAGGCCGGTCGAGTTGCATGCTCGGCGTCGTCCTCCAGGCTCAGGTGAGTCCCTGGCTCGGCTGGGCCTCTAGGCCCAAGCCAAGCCGGGGGCTCGCCTGAGCCTGGATGCCGACCAAGCTTAGGCGAGCCCCCGGCTTGGCGTGGGCCTAGAGGCCCAGCCGAGCCGGGGACTCGCCTGAGCCTGGAGGACGCCCGAGCATGCAACTCGACCGGCCTCCATGCTCAGGCGAGTCCCCGGCTCGGCAGGGCCTCTAGGCCCAAGCCAAGCCGGGGGCTCGCCTAAGCTTGGATACCGGCCGAGCAAGCAGGGTGTGTGTGTGTGTGTGTGTAGAGCACATACTCACCTACATCGGCCTCGAGTCCTCCACCGGTTCCACACATACTCACCGACATCGGCCCTTAGCTCCTCCAGCGATGGCGGTCCCGCTTGCAGCATCCTCTCTCCGTTGCTCGCCAGGATGACGTCACGAAAGCCTTTGACCCCCGGGGTCAAAGGCTTTCGTGACGTCATTCCGGCGAGCAACGGAGAGAGAGAGGATGCTGCAAGCGGGACCGCCATCGCTGGAGGAGCTAAGGGCCGATGTCGGTGAGTATGTGTTAGGCAACATCGGCCCTGAGCTCCAGCGGTGACCTCCTCCGGCCGAGCAGGCTGCTCGGCCGGCCTCTACGCTTAGGCGAGTCCCCGGCTCGGCTGGGCCTGTAGGCCCAAGCCAAGCCGGGGGCTCGCCTAAGCCTAGAGGCCCGCCGAGCAGCCAGCGGCAGCTGGAGGAGGTCTCCGCTGGAGCTCAGGGCCGATTTTGGGGTGTATTTTTTGGGAACTTCGGCCCCGATCCTCCAGCGGTGACCTTCTCCGGCTGCCGCTGGTGCTCGCGGGCCTCTAGGCTTAGGCGAGTCCCCGGCTCGGCTGGGCCTGTAGGCCCAAACCGAGCCGGGGGCTCGCCTAAGCCTAGAGGCCCGCCGGCAGCGGAGGACGGTCACCGCTGGAGGATCGGGGCATCTGGCCGTTTAGAACACACAGGTAGCTGCGCGCGGCTCGTGCCGTTTTTTTTTTTTTTTTTTTCACGCGGCCGGCACGCGCAGCTACCTGTGTGTTCTAACGGCCGCTTTCAAATGTCCGTCGCGCATGCGCAGTAGGGTTTTGGCGACGGACAGTTTTTAGCTTATCCTTTTATAGTATAGATATGACTATAAGGGTTATTCAAAGAGATCCGAATTGTGGCGGAATGGTAAACGAACGCTGAAATTCAGGGCACGGTTACCTTTCCTGGCCATTCGGCTATTCAGAGAGCAGGCAGTTCGCCAAATGTTGGCGAATTGCCTGCACATTCGGTGCCTGTTCGAGGGCATTGAATCCCCATAGAGAAGCAATGCTTTGTCTATTGTATACAAAAAAGTGGTTATAGCGCTGATGGTGACAAAATATATTTGCTGCAAGGACAAAATATACGGCACTCACTCTGGGCAGTATTAGTGATGGGCCAAACACACCCGTGTTCAGTTCGCATTCGAACACGAACATTTGAAAAAGTTGGGATTCGAACGCGATCCGAACTCAATGCAAGTCAATGGGACTCGAACGTTCGATTTTTAGATTGCCCTGCAAGAGGGCATATATGCAAGATATTTGCCATAAAAGGTGTATGGGGGTCCGGGTAGTGCCCTGGGGGACAGGAAACAAGGAAAAACTAATTTAAAAAAACAACTTTTTAAAGGGACAGTGAGTTTTCCATGAAATAAAGTTAAGGATAAAAACAAAAAATTCCTTCAAATATCGTGCCTAGGAGGTCCCCATAACCTGCCCGTGAAGTGGCGGATTTGTAGGATGTATAGAAACATTTAAAAACAAAAAAATGACGTTTCAAATGACGGAAAATGATTTTCCTTTAATCTATTCATAAACAACTGCTTGGGGCGGCAGCCTGTATGAAAAGAGGAGACATTTTAGGACATGCAGAACAAGTTTAGTGATTTTTTGGCTAAATTATGGTGAAACTTATGCAGGCTGCATGTGCATTAAAATTGGACCTTTGGTGCCAGCTAGTGCTTTCACACCGTAACCCCTCTGAGGTATTGTGTAAGAGTGCAGTGGTGGACCCTGTGGTCAAATATTACAATGATATGAATCTGGTACATGCGTCAGTGGCAGTGCACCCAAATATTACTGCGCTATAGTGTATGGCAGGATGGAAGCGCACCAGCAGTAATAAGCAGCGGAATATAACAGACAGGGGCACAGAGCGAGAGTAGTTGTTATAACAAAACCGGGTCAACAACGTTTAGGCACTAGTACTGCGCTACTGTATATGGTGAGAATTGGTGCACACCAGTAGCAACAGGAGGCAAACAGAACAGGCAGGGAGTACACAGAGAGAATAGTCAAATGGCAGGCAAAGTCGGCAATAGGCTTGTGCACCGATTTTGTTTTCGGTTCGATTCGGTTCGGTTTGTTCGGATGTTTAAAATTTTCGATTCGGCTCGTTTCGACCGATTTCTGTTTCGATTCGGTTCGGTTCGGCTCGTTTTTCGTGTTCATTTTTTTTTCGGAATATTGACCATTTTTCGTGTTTTCGGGTCACTTTGCTTGTTTTTTTGTATCGACTTTTCGTGATTTCGGAAATTTTCGGAACGTCTGTTCTCCTCGTTTCAAAGTGTCTAACTCTATTCGTTTTGACGTAAACTACTATGGTTTACTTTTTTTATGAAAATGAAAGAAGGGGTACAAATGATGAGTGGACAACCACCATCATAGAACTCCTTGAGGAGTTGGGGTTAAAAATTAATCTTTATTATTGGACATTGCCAAATATTCAATGTGTAGACGGTTATATGACAATGGCAGGTTGTCACATGTAATAAACAAACAGTGGATATAGCACTATGGACTAAAATATTAAACAATGATAGAAAAATCTATATAGTGTTTGTTGAGTCAAACAGCTAACAAGTAGTAATGGATAACGTGTAGCCAATGCTGCTACCTAGCCCAAAGTGTTTTGATGAACGATAAGTAATATCGGAATCATATGCTGCATTAATTATGCTCCTGACGAAGCCACATGACCTGAAGTGGCGAAACGTACGTTGAGCGCGGAACAACACCGATGGGTCCTTACCCATTTTAACTGCTTCACATTTTTTCTCTAATCAATTTTTTCAAACACTATGGACTGGTGGTCATAGCTCTCTCTATTTAGAGCCCAATCTGATTAGCCTCATATATGTTATCGGCAACAATCATATTCCTATCGCCTTATTCATATTTTTTGGTTATGTTGAGTTAAATTACCGACTGCATTTCCGAGTTCTGTAATTAATTCCCACTTGGTGTGTGGTCGACGTTGAATATAGCGTTATGCTTTGCATATTGGGCGATTGCTTATCTATCAATTTTCATATATATGTATGTTCGCAATCTTAAACTTATCATGGTTAAATACACTACTCAGTGTTTGGTATCTCTATAGCCATTATTACACGATTCTATGTTAATACTACTCGATTTAGCCTTATATTTTTCTCATCTGGCATGTGGTTGTGGACAAACACAACCAACAAACCCATTCCCACTTGGTGCGAGATCGATGTTTAATTCCCATATGAGAGTTTAGCTCTATACATTTTCGATTGGGCGATTGCCGATTTGTCTTCCACACATGTGTATGATTGCAATCTAAACTGCATTAAGGCTCTATACACAACCTAGTGTTGACTATTTTTCCATCTATGTTTATATAACTCCATGCTAATATTATTCTCTTTAGCCTAATAATCTTTTCACCTGGTGTGTGATAAATGCAACAAATAAGTAATTCCCACTTGACGTGTGGCGGCTGATCTATTTTCATATGAGAATTTAGTCTTATGCATTTAATACTAGGTATTTGCCGAATCACTTTCCAAATATATGCATGTCCATAAATCAAACCACATCAAGGTTAGGTGATTGCCGATTTGTTTTTCTACATCTATATATCTATATATCGTATATATTGTATTTCATATCACATTCAAGGCTATATATACAACTTAGCACTGATAAATTTCCACTTATATCTATATGTATCTATGCTAATATTATTCTCTGTAATCTAATAATCCTTTCACTTGATGTGTGATTACTGACCAGATGCAATATACAACCAATTTCTATTTGGTGCGTGGTCGACGATCAATTTATATGAGAATCTAGTTCTATGCATTTAATACTGGATATTTGTCGAACTCTCCTCTAAATATATGCATGTTTGTAATCTGAACTTAATTAAGGCTATATACACAATCGAGTGTTGATTAGTATTATAATATGATCCTATGCTAATGGTATTTTTTCTAGCCTAACAACTTCTTCACCTGGTATATGTTTTTTTTTCGATAAACACATACGCGGCATTGTCCGAGTGGTAAATAACTTCCACTTGGTGTGCGGTTAGTTCTTAAATCTCCATATGAGAATCTAACTCCATTTACCATATACTAGGTTGTTCGTTTAAATCCTACTCAAATATATGTATATTTATACTAGGTATTTGCCGAATCATTTTCCAAATATATGCATGTTCACAAATCAAACCACATTAAGGTTAGGTGATTGCCGATTTGTTTTCTACACCTATATATGCTTGTATTTCGGGTATTTGTCGAATTCTCCTCTAAATATATGCATGTTTGTAATCTGAACTTAATTAAGGTTATATACACAATCGAGTGTTGATTAGTATTATAGTATGATCCTATGTTAATGGTATTTTTTCTAGCCTAACAATTTCTTCACCTGGCATATGTTTTTTTTTCCATAAACACATACGCGGCATTGTCCGAGTGGTAAATAATTTCCACTTGGTGTGCGGTTAGTTCTTAAATCTCCATATGAGAATCTAACTCCATTTACCATATATTGGGTTGTTCGTTTAAAAGCTTACCCAAATATATGTATATTTGTTATATGAACCATATCTAGGTCCAATATACATAACCTCAGTGTCAATATCTTAATCCAACGGTACCATTATAGAGGTATATTCTACATTTGAACAGTTTTTTGTGTCGTTTAGAATGTGCGATCATTATTCCAATATGTGATTTACGATCTTATTAGCAATTTTTGCCCACTGTGATTAATCCATCTGTTACACCCAATGGTTGTTCATATTAATATCTACACTTTTTTACACTGAACCACTTGTCGCAGGTTAAATCACTAGCTGTCCTATTCAAACTATTGCTCTATCTGTGACATTCACTAACTGATACCATTAGAGCTATCTCCAGTCTTACAAATATCAGTATCTAATTTATGACTTTAAGGGTCCAAATATTATTAATCACACTATTGGTTGTTTATTGTTGCCTCTGTCTACTGGTTTGCCTTTTACCTATATGATACTAATCAAATATATAACATCTATATCTTATCATATGAGCGTTATTACTTATCGTTCATCAAAACACTTTGGGCTAGGTAGCAGCATTGGCTACACGTTATCCATTACTACTTGTTAGCTGTTTGACTCAACAAACACTATATAGATTTTTCTATCATTGTTTAATATTTTAGTCCATAGTGCTATATCCACTGTTTGTTTATTACATGTGACAACCTGCCATTGTCATATAACCGTCTACACATTGAATATTTGGCAATGTCCAATAATAAAGATTAATTTTTAACCCCAACTCCTCAAGGGGTTCTATGATGGTGGTTGTCCACTCATCATTTGTACCCCTTTTTTCATTTTCATACGAATTCTAGAGGGTTTAATCCCATTTTCTGTTGGGGTGCCCTTAATTCCTTTTCACTCACCCAGTTTTGGGATCAGTGATTGTTCTTCTGTTTTACTTTTTTTTATACTTTATATATTTCTTTATAATAAATTTTTGGTTTGTTTTTCGGATCCATTAATTCATTCTGTCGATACGATAATTCTGGCGATTCTATCGTGTTTTTTATTTATTAAATAAAGATCCTTTTTTTCTTATGAATATTCATTTCACAACTTTATTTAATCATATTAAAATGGTATGAAAGCCAAGGAACAAAAAAAATGAACAAAACGATTTAAAAAAACGCTAAACTGACCCCAATGCCACAAGAAACAAGTGATACGCATTTACAAATACAAAATTTACAGAATCAGCGATATAACCGATAATAGTTAAATATAGGATTTCCAGAATTACCGAAATGGAACCGAAATCACGAATGGAACCGAAATCATGAATAGAGCAAAAATACATTTCTATTTGACACATTTCAAGTCCATTCGAAAAATCCGAAATTTTTTCGTTTCGGCTCGGAAAACTTTTCAGATCTGTCGGTTTTCGGGTCCGATCCGATTCGGAAATTCGGCCGAATCCAAAGACACGAATCGGGAAATTTCGTGAAAATTCCGAAATTCCGAAACCCGAAACGCACATCCCTAATCGGCAACAGATCAGGTCCTCAGAACAAGCAGGGTAAGTAACAAGTATACAAACTGATTCGGTAAGCTAGCGATGCGGGAATGAAACTCCACGGCAAGGCAAGGTGTACAGCGCGCGCTCCTGATTTAAAGGTCCCGGCGACTCCGCGTCATCACGCCGCACCCTGCCCCCTGATCACTCACAGCTGCACCGGGTGCCGCCGGAGCTCCTGGCATTCGGCCAACTGGCGGCATCATGCATCCGGGCCCCCCCCATCGCCACCCGGGGCCCAGGATGTCACAATATTACAATCCAAATGCAAACGGGTTAAGTAACCAAATTTGTAAGAAGAAGAATTAATGCAGCATATGATTCTGCACACTGCCGGGCAGCACCTCTACAGTCTGATGCTAGCTTTAACGAGAAGATATGCTATTAGTGTAGCGTGAAAGTCGGCTGCGCATTTTGCATCGCTAACTAAAGAGACGGAGTATTGCTTGTTGTGTTAAGCTCGAGTAGCTACGGAATTATGAGTTGCGGTCGCTGGGGACAGTTGGGTTAAGCGAGTGGTGGATTGTTGTCCGCGTAGTCATTATCTGAGTCTAGGATAGATGGTTGCTTAGCCCTGCATCTTTCGCTGCAACGCGCGTAGAGTTCAGGGGAACTGGTGGCAGCGTAACTAATAGAATAAGAAAGTGGGCACAAGGATTTATTGTGTGAAACGTAGTCACTACCCAATTCAAGAGAAGATTGGTACTGCGTTGCAATCCTGGGACCACTTTATTGCGCTCTACGTGCCTGTTGCGAGAGAAAGTGTGCGGGGACAGATAGATAAGCGAGCGCCCAGGGATTGTTGTCCACGCAGTCATTATTTGGGTCTAGGATAGACAGATAGTGAGTGGCTTAACCCGGCGTCTTTCGCAGCAGCGTGTGTAGTTGCCTTGACAGGAGGCTGCGCTTGTTTGTGGATCCAGGAATCAGGTGAGTATTAGAAAGAAAAAAAAAGGTTTTATTTTATGTTCCTTGAGACATTTAAAGATGTCCTCGGATTTTTTTATTTTTTTTTAAATGTGTCGCTCTACCCTAGCCTGGTGGTCAGTGGGGGCTCTCTGGATCCTGGTTGTGGGGGGGGGGTCTGCTGTGGGGGGGTCTGCAACCGGCCGGCCAGCCCGCACAGTCACAGCTCTGTCATTCTGCGGCCGCATGCTCCTCAAAGGGTCCTTGGGAGGCCCCGGTGGGCTGCCCTCTACAGTGCCTGATTAGAGGGCCTCGTCTGCCTGATGTTTTAGCAACAAGATTGTTTAATCCCATAGGCTTCAATGTTAAAAATATTCCCGTTTTAACTCAATATCTAATAAACCATTGCTTATAATATTCTGCAGAAAAGAGTCTCTTTATTCATAGATTTTTTAGGATTTTTTTAAGAATTTTTTTTTAAAAAAAATCCCAAAAATTTTTTTCCAACTTTTGGCGAATATCCCAAAAGGTTCGATGTTCGAGAACTTTCGGACGGCCAATGTTCGAATCGAACTCATGTTCGAATCAAACCGAACGGCCTTCCCTAGGCAGTATTACAAAGTTGGTGTTAACTTAACCAGAGCGGTTTAGACCTAACAATCCCATAGACTATGGCCCCTATTACATTCTTCGCGCAGTGTGTTTTGCGCGCGCAAATGTGCATTTGCGCAATTTGCGCGAGGGGCAAAACCCTTTGCGCTGAACGTCGTATTACAACATTCGCACAAACGATGCGTGTTAACGTTTAACGTGAGTGACCCTGCGCAAACAAAATTTGGTGCGCGCATCCCATACTTAACAGTGTGAGCGCAAATGCGTGCGTGCCCTGGTACGCGGATGGTATTTCAATCGATGCGCATTTTTTTACGAACGACGTTTGCGCGCATAATTTTAACGTTTCTGAAAAGCTGGTGTTAACTGCAAATCTGAACGGCCTGGCCGAAATGAAAAACACCAGCACCAAAAAAAAAATACAGCACAGTATAGTTACACATTCTACACATACCCAAACAATAAAATTGTGAATTCGTGCATATTTTTTTTATTGCTGCAGCATGTATGCTCAGATTTATTTTGACAGGCGCAAAAACTTAAGTCAATTAAGGTAAATTGATGTCAATTAAGGTTCTTAATTCTGATTGGCTGAATCCCGTGAAAAAAAACAGTCCGTGCACTGATTTACATGCGCAACGTTACTGTGCGCGTATTACTCTTCGCTTTGCGTGTCGTTTTTACGAATGTTATTTTCGGACGGATGAGAAAATGCGTTCGGATCGGAATACTTCGTTAAGTTTCGCGCGATAACGCCGGACGATGCGCAGAAAAAATTACACTGCGCCAACGAAATTGCGCAAAGATTGTAATAGGGGTCTATCATGGCTCTGATAAGCTCTGGTTAAGTTAGCACCAGGTATGTAATACTGCCCTCCGTATATAGCAAATAGAAGAAAAATATATGATTGTAGTCCTCGCGCAATGAGTGAGGAAGTCCATGGACCAAAAGGTTCTTTTCTCTTTTTCCCTGGTATCCTACAATGGAAAGAAAAAAATGCTTCGTCTATTCAGAGAACACAAACCAGCAGTGAAAAGTTGCCGAATTGCCCTGCCATTCGGTGGTTTCATTCGGCAGGTTTATTCAGGCGAATCCCATAGGCTTCAATGTTAAAAATATTCCCGTTTTAATTCAATATCTAATAAACCGTTTATTATTTTATTCTGCTGCAAAAAGTCTCTTTATTCATAGATTTTTTAGGATATTTTTTGGGATTTTTTTGCGAATTTTTTTTCTGTTTTTTTTAATTGTTTTTTTTTTCTGTAACAGCCCTTTTTATTGTCATTCATTGGATTTTATATGTAAATTTCAGACATTTTCGCTCAGTAGTTTCTTTGCAAACAGTGTTTCACGTTTCAAACATTCAAGCAAACTGTTTTTTTTTTTTTCACTCTATTCGTCTGCGGTGTCGGGTTTTTCCGGCGGCTGCTCTGCGCTGTGATCGGCGGCTGCTTGGGTTTCTCCGGTGTGTTCAGCGGGGTTAATCCAGATGTTTTGAGGGTTTCGGTGTGCCTTCGCTGGGTTTTGCGGTGAGTGTTTGGAAGGTTTTCGGCGACTTTTCCCTGCAATACGGCGGCCCTGTGGTGCTTGCTGAATACACCGCAGGGTCTCCGAAATGGGATCGCCAAATCGCACCAAATTGAAGAGAACGAAAAGTCACCGAACGTGCAGTGACTTTTCAATTCTCTTTGAATAACCCTAATAGTTATCCTTTCTCTGGGCTTATTCTGGGGCATTGGGCCTGGAGCTGCTGCTCCATCAGCCCCTACGTTAATTCTGCCCTGACTGCGTTAAAAATAGATCCTGCTGACAGACCCTGCACAATTACTTTTTAATTTTTTTTTTTATCTTTTTTTGGTGATTTTACTCACCTCTTTCTCCCTCGCCGCACGCTGCTCCTCCTCTCCGGCTCAGGGACTCCTGGCTCCGGGAAGTCAGTAATACAGAATGACACGCTCTCGGGTGTATAGAACCACGACAGGGCAAAGACTGGAGGGTGACAGGGCAAAGACTGGAGGGTGACAGGTCGAATCTGTAGGTCTGGGGATGACGTGGACAGAATGACACTTCTGGCGGCGGCGCTCTTGAATGACACGCAGCGTTGGAAGCATAACAAAGTTACATAGTTACATAGTTATATAGGCTGAAAAAAGACATGCGTCCATCGGGTTCAGCCTCTCCCACATAACCTACTGCTGTTGATCCAAAAGAAGGCAAAAAACCCAGTCTGAAATGCTGCCAATATGCAACATACTGGACCCCAGAATGGCGTCAGATTCTCCTTGGATCAAGAAGCTTTTACCCACATATTAAATATTATAACCCTTAATATTCTGTGTCTGCAGGAAGTCATCCAGTCGTTTTTTAAAAGTCTGTACAGACTCTGACCCAACCACCTCAACAGGCAGAGAATTCCACAGCTTTATTGTTCTCACCGTAAAATAACCCTTCCTATGCTTTAAGCTAAATTTTCTTTCTTCCAGTCTAAATGGATGACCCCTTGTCCTGTGTATAGACCTGTTAATGAATAGGTTATCAGACAATGGTTGATTATGGCCCCGTATATATTTATATAAGGTTATCAGATCCCCTCTAAGGCGCTGTTTCTCTAAACTAAACAGGTTTAAGCTTGTTAGTCTTGCCTCATAACTTAACCCTTCCATTCCCCTTATTAATTTAGTTGCCCGTCTCTGCACTTTTTCTAGCGCTATAATATCTTTTTTTAAGACAGGTGCCCAAAATCACACGTCATATTCAAGGTGCGGCCTGACCATTGATTTATACAGAGGCAAAATTATGTTTTCATCCCGTGAGTGAACTCCCCTTTTAATGCATGCCAATACCTTGCTGGCCTTGGCGGCTGCTGTTTGACATTGCACATTGTTACTTAGTTTGAAGTCTATGATTATTCCACAGGCGTGCGCACGGGGTGTGCCGGGTGTGCCTGGGCACACCCTAATGCCGGTCCCCGGCACACCCCGCAGAACACTTTGGGTCCCGGCTGGCTGCATCCCATGGATAGCCGCCGGGACCCTTCATTGCCGCAGGCCTGGCGGCAGCCTCTGCTTCCCTGGTGGTCCGGTGGCTGTGGGGTGCTGCATTGTGATCTGTGCTTCGCGCACAGACCGCAGAGCACGTCCCACAGTGAGTGACTGGCCACGAGCACCGGCGATCGCTGATGACCTGTCACCTGACCGCCGGCGCTCAATGACTGTGTCAGAGCGCCGGCGGTCAGGTGACATGTCACCTCCGGCGTTCGTGTCCAGTCACTCGCTCACTGTGGGACGTGCTCTGTGGTCTGTGCGCGAAGCACAGATCACAATGCAGCACCCCACAGCCACCGGACCACCAGGGAAGCAGAGGCTGCCGCCAGGCCTGCTGTGGTGAAGGGTCCCGTTCTGGCAGATATCCATGCGATGCAGCGGGGGCAAATATATCCGTGTATGAGCTGTTGGGGGCAAATATATCCGTGTATGAGCTGTTGTGGCAAATATATCCGTGTATGAGCTGTTGGGGGCAAATATATCCATGTATGAGCTGTTGGGGCAAATATACATGTATGAGCTGCTGGGGGCAAATATATCCATGTATGAGCTGTTGGGGAAAATATACATGTATGAGCTGCTGGGGCAAATGTATCCGTGTATGAGCTGCTGGGGGCAAATATCCATGTATGAGCTGCTGGGGCAAATTTATCCGTGTATGAGCTGCTGGGGGCAAATGTATCCATGTATGAGCTGCTGGGGGCAAATGTATCCGTGTATGAGCTGCTGGGGCAAATATATCCGTATATTAGCTGCTGGGGGCAAATATATCCGTGTATGAGCTGCTCGGGGCAAATATAGCCCTGTATGAGCTGCTGGGGGCAAATATAGCCCTGTATGAGCTACTGGGGTAAAATATAGCCCTGTATGAGCTGCTTGGGGCAAATCTAGCCATGTATGAGCTGCTAGGGGCAAATATATCCATGTATGAGCTGCTTGGGGCAAATATATCCGTGTATGAGCTGCTGGGGGCAAATATATCCATGTATGAGCTGCTGGGGGCAAATATATCCGTGTATGAGCTGCTGAGGGCAAATATATCCGTGTATGAGCTGCTGGGGGTAAATATATCCGTGTATGAGCTGCAGGGGGCAAATATTTCCGTGTATGAGCTGCAGGGGGCAAATATAGCCCTGTATGAGCTGCAGGGGGTAAATATAACCCTGTATGAGCTGCTTGGGGAAAATATAGCCATGTATGAGCTGCTTGGGGCAAATATATCCATGTATGAGCATTGGGGCAAATATAGCCATGTATGAGCTGCTTGGGGCAAATATATTCATGTATGAGCTGCTGGAGCAAATATAGCCATGTATGTGCAGTTGGGGGCAAATATAGCCATGTATGTGCAGTTGGGGGCAAATATAGCCATGTATGTGCAGTTGGGGGCAAATATAGCCATGTATGAGCTGCTGGGGGCAAATATATCCAAGTATGAGCTGCAGGGGGAAAATATATCCAGGTATGAGCTGCTGGGGGCAAATATATCCGTGTATGCGCTGCAGGGGCAAATATATCCATGTATGAGCTGCAGGGGGCAAATATAGCCATGTATGAGCTGCTTGGGGCAAATCTAGCCATATATGAGCTGCTGGGGGCAAATATATCTATGTATGAGCTGCTTGGGGCAAATATATCCGTGTATGAGCTGCTGGGGCAAATATATCCGTGTGAGCACCTATATATTCATGTGAGCTGGGGGCAATATATTCATGTGAACTGGGGGCAATATGTCCATATGAGCTGGGGGCAATATATCCATGTGAGCTGGGGGCAATATATCAAATGTGAGCTGATTATTACTGTACAGCTCTGTGATACCCTCAAAAACACTGCATATTACTGGTTTTTATCCCCAGTCCGGGCCTGCTTCTGGACCAGCAATACTCAACCCCCTCCCTGCAAAAAGAAAGGAAAGCAGGAGAGGGGGCAACTTTTGTATTTAAACTGAGGGTTTTATTGCTGCGGACTTTGATACGCTCATACACTGCACATTACTGGGGTTTTATTGCTGTGGACTTTGTGATATGCTCATACACTGCACATTACTGTGGGTTTTATTGCTGTGGACTTTGTGATACGCTCATATACACCGCACATTACTGTGAGTTTTACTGCTGTGCAGCTCTGTGATATGCTCATACACACCACACATTACTGTGAGTTTTATTGCTGTGGATTCTGTAATAAGCTCATACACACCGCACTTTGCTGGGGGTTTTATTGCTGTGGTTTCTGTGATACGCTCGTACACACCACACATTGCTGGGAGATTTACTGCTGTGGATTCTGTGGTATGCTCAAATACGCTGCACCTTACTGTGAGTTTTATTGCTGTGGATTCTGTCATACGTTCATACACACCGCACATGGCTGTGGGTTTTATTGCTGTGGATTCTGTGTTGACTGCACTGTATGGCTGTGTGTAAATGCATGTATTTGTCTTTAAACAGTCTTTTTTCACTGTGCTGTGCGTAAAATTCGGCACCTGTGTCCTTCTCTCAACCCGACATTGACCGTTGCCCTGCATCCAAAAGGCTGGTATTGCTCCTAGAATTGCTGCTATATCTTCTGCCTGCACTGCACAAAGTAAGAATAGTGAATTAAGCATCGTGAGATACAGGTAGGAGACTAAATATTGGTGCTTGGCAGCAGAAGGTTAACCTCCCTGGCAGTCTGATTTTGTCATTTTTATGTCAAAATCGGTGCATTTATTCAGCCCCCTGGCGGTTTTCCCGAGTGTGGCTCGGGGTTAAATTTCAATGCTGAAAGCAGTAACCCCGAGCCACACCTGGGCTGTTACATACCTGTCCCTGCACTCCCTCGCTATCCTCTCGCAGTCACCTCCGGCCGATCGCGGCGTCCTGGTTCCTGTTGCGAGTGGCTGAATCCCTGCACTTTGGGGGCCCTGCGGTGAATGGTGAATTCACCGCAGGGTGGGGCAATTTGATTCCCCGAAGTGCGGGGAACAACAGTCAGCGACATTTTGGTGCTCTGTGAATGACCCCTATAGTAATGATATATTTTGGCTGAATGCGTGAGTGTGTGTCTGTGTATGTTGGCATAAGGGTGCGTGAATATATGTGTGTGTTTGAACTTTTGGGTGCACACCCAAATACAATAGGCTGCACACGCCTATGGATTATTCCCAAATCCTTCTCCTGCTTGGATTTCCCTAACTCCGTACCATTTAGGGTATAAATTGCTTGTATGTTCTTCACTCCAAAGTGCATAACTTTGCATTTATCTAGATTAAATCTCATCTGCCATTTAAGTGCCCAGTCCCCCAATCTATCTAAATCCCTCTGCAGCGAAGTAACATCCTGCTCACATTGTATTACTTTTCCTAATTTTGTGTCATCTGCAAACACTGATACATGACTTTCAATGCCTATCTCAAGGTCATTTATAAATAAATTGAATAGTATTGGTCCTATAACAGACCCCTGAGGGACACCGCTTACCACTGGTGTCCATCTTGAAAATGTACCATTTATGACCACTCTCTGTACCCTATCTTTTAGCCAGTTTTCTATCCAAGAACAAGTATTTTCATCTAGATCAATTTTTCTCAATTTAAATAGTAACCTTTTGTGTGGAACTGTGTCGAAAGCTTTGGCAAAATCTAAGTAAATCACATCCACTGCGACCCCCTGATCTATACTTCTACTTACTTCCTCATAGAACGTAATTAGGTTAGTCTGACATGATCTGTGTTTCAGTGAAAAGTGACGCGACTCTGCGGCCTGCATCAAAATCAACGTCATAATACACAGAGGGATCAAGTGAATGGGATACACGAGCGCCAGAATGCCGCGAGCCGACATCTAACATGACAGCTATACCGTCGGCTATGCGGCAAGTAAGTCTGGAGTTCGTCCTACACCAATATGGCGGCCACCCACACAATATGTCATCTCTGTTGTAGGGCGATCATCCTGAGCTTGTTCTGTAACAGGCGCCGACGTCCAGGAGAAAAGATGTAGATTCACTGTTGGTAAACATAAGACGTTTGGTGCGTCGGACGTTCCTCGCCTCGTCCTGCGTACTCAGAGCTCGCCCCAACGTCCAGAATTCACAAAGTTAGAGATTTCCACAAGTAGACGCGCAGTGACAGACCATTAATTAATCTGGATTAATCCATGAAAATGACGCATTGCTCGCTCTGCAGATCCTGTCCCAATAAGAGAACAGAAAAAGCCCTCTCTCCGGACGGGTCTCTTAAACGCCTTGATAAATCAGGATGAGTGAATAATGCTTCGTCCTGCACCCGGGCCGGATCAATTAACGGCGCGTTTGGCTCTATTGCCTTCCACGCATTTTATAAATCACCTTTTCAGCGCTTGTCGGCCGGTAATGAAACGTCTGAGCGGCTCCCATTGTTTCATTGTGTTACTTTGTTGTTGCGTCGTTTCGGTGCGGGTGGGGGGGATTCGCGGCTGGTAATGGCTTCCCATTTTTTTATTTTTTTTTACAAACTCATTCAGGAGGGAATTCGGAAAATAAAAGACATTTGTTATTAACCCTTTGACCATCAAAAAAAAAGACACCTGCCCTACAAGCAGCTTTATCCGTTTTGCCTGGCGCGGGCGCTGAGTACAGCCCACAAAAAGGAAGCACTGATCCGGCAATACGGTGTATTGAAAAAAATGCACGGGCAAATAAAATGAGAAACTCTCAGGGTTATTCAGAGAGAGACGATCTGGCTCCACAACGGCACCGAACAGTGAATTTCCCCGTACGGTGCCATTTCCTGGCCATTCGGCTGTTCAGGCAGTTTTGGTGAATTGCCAGTGAAAAAACGTTTATTATTTTAATCTGCAGCAAAAAGTCTCTTTAATTTATTTTTTCTGTGTTTCCTGTAATTGACCTTTTTATTATTATTCAAAGGATCTTATATATAAATTCCAGATATTTTCGTGCAGTATTTTTTAGCAAACAGCTTTTAAAAGTTGCCCTGTCTTTTTATATTTTTTTACCCAGTTCGTCGGCTTGTTGACTTTTTCTGGCAACTGGTCGGCGCTCTGTCCGGCAGATCGTCAGCTTTTTTCGGATGTGATCGGGTTTCTTTCGGAAGTTTTGTGGCATTTTTTCAGTTCGACGCGGCGTTTTTTTGGCGGCTGATTCCCTGCACTTCGTGGATCCTGCGGTGAATGCTGAATTAACCGCAGGGTCTGGGAATTTGATTCCCGAAGTGCAGGGAACGAGAGAGCACTTTGAATGTCCCTGTATATGCAGCAAGTGGAATCAGCACGCCGGTTATGAGCGCACCAAGTGCGTCCGTTGTGCCCCTCCCAGTTCTCACCTCCTAAAGTCTATCATAGCGTTACAATGGATCGACTGGGAGGACCACATGATGTAACGTGCGTACTTTTACCTCACGTTGCAACGGATGTGCAGATTTCCTCCCTGTTGAACCACCACAATGAGCGGCAGACGGGTCTACAAAGGTCGGTCCTCCATAGGAGGCTTGCACTTTGTAGAGCGCACAGCGAGGTGGCCACATGGGCATCCATGTGGAAAGATGTTCGTTCTCATGGACGGTCTTTCCGCGCTCATGTTGCCCCAGAGTAATGGGATTATCCAGCAGGGCGACGGCGAGATGCTCTTACACCGTGGGAGACATTGGGCACATTAATAGCCATGGAATGGATACATAAACAAATGGGGTGTACAAGACCACCTGCACCTTAGAGGTGCCTGCCTGAGGGATCCCCCAAACTGGTCATCCATTTGTTAAGCTAGTGGATGCGATGGCTTTAAATGGTAATACCATGTGCCAGGGGGCTCACAGTGTCTGACGGGGGGTCCAGCTCTGCTGTCCCCATAGCTAACAAAGGCCTCCCATAGATCAGAGGAAACATATTACAGTGCCCCAATCACGTTCATTGCTGTGTCTCGCCATCGTCTGTCTCCTATAGGCTGGCTCTTCTGATCTCATTTGACAGGTAAACAACGGCAGTACTTATTGGATCTCAGATTGTCCTGCCAAGGCTGTGCCAATGTGATTGCCAAGATGGCGGCCCCCTGTAGGTAAGTATGGCAGGTTTGTGCTGTGATAGGTAAGGCGTTGGTAAATTATATAAAGGTCCAAAGATCTTTACATCACATTCAGCCAGTACCGGGTAGTGTCAGGAAGAGCCACTCTCCCGTCTGGCACGTCGGGGCATGCCGAGCCGAGCACCATGGAGTACGACATTGGCAGGAGAAGCCCAGACTGGCCAATAAGCAAACAAGGCAAATCCCATGTGGACCATCATGTCCAAGGGTAGGGTTGGACAAAGTCAGAGACAGGTACTGTATGCAGTCCATTCCAGCACGCCATTACTACAAGTGTGACAGGTCTTTGTAAGCCAGTAACCTTGAATGTAACATTGTGTCACTGCCGGGTAACAGGCAATGCCATCATGTGTCACGGAGGAGCCAATTCATCATCACACACTGGACCACCAGTTATCTACCCATAGGTATGACGCTCCATGGCTGAGCCTTCCCACCCTGCCTAGGGCGATTTGATGGTTGTCCTAGTCCAGCCATGGATAATGGTATTTGACTAAAAGCTTTGCACAAACAATGCAAACAGGAATCACCACGATGTCAGCTCGAGCGTGCCGTCTCCTTACACATTCAACACACCTTTACACTCCTGCCAGGGGCATGTGATGAACATACCGAGGGTATGAGTGCCGTGCCAAGCTGGGCAAACTGAGTGGAAAACAACAAAACTCAGATTTTGGTAGAACGTGGAGAACTATGTCTATTGGCTAAAGACCGAGCCAAAGCCGAGTTTGTGTGGCCACCAAGGCGACCAGGCAAGAGGCGCATAGGGGCTTATTCAAACACTGGGGTGTTCCCAAAACAACAATCCAAAGAGCCGCAGGAGAAGATTCTCTCTGGTGAAACGTTGGCTTTTGTTGCTATTATAACAGTGAGTTTCCCCCAGTGTTTGCAACTTCGACGAACGCCTGCGCACTTTCTGAACGAGCTTAGTCATGTTTTTATTCTCTAAAACACAAAACGTGGCTCATTCCAACAGACGCGCACCACAGGGGTTATTCCAACTCCGCTTTGGTCTTTACCGAGCAGACGTGTTAGTGTGAGAGCAGCGCCGCCATGTCCTGTTTAACGCGCGTCCGAAACATTTCCGTCCGGGATCACTCATTGTACAGCGCTACAGAATTTATTAGCACTTTATAAGTACTTGTAAGTGGGACTCATTATGCCGCGAGAGAATTGTGCCGCTGTCGCCTGATGGATTGTGTTTGCTGCGTCCATGAAGCCTGGTCCTGCTTCACAATTCATCGCTCGTCCCGTGTCGCCCGTCGCAATGTCCGCATTACACGCACGCACATTATACAAGTTGTCTCTGTAAGAAAAGACATGAAATAAAAACGCTGATAATGGCAAATAAACCTCCGCAGCGCGCGCCCCCCCGGTGTAATCTTTTGTAACTGAGTGTTCCTCCATATCGACAGCTCCGAGGCGCGAGAGGAATAAAATATGAAAGAGGCGAGGTGGATCATTACTCCCCGAGAAGCCGCACGCTAAACAAGCACAGATTAAACGCCATTGATTTGCCCCTCATTAAAAGTTCTCCTTCAGACCCGGGAGAGCTCAGGATGTCTACCTGAGATGATCTCACGAGAACGTGTGCAACAACCGCCCGTCCCCAGTGACTCGACCTGCGCAAAGCCCTCCAACCCACTGAATCCTATTACCGCCAATCGCTAATGATAAAATGTCCGCATTTTAAAAGAGCCGGGCGCGTCGCCTCCTGGAACAGAGATTTACCAAAACCCCTTGAAATAACAGTCATTCTAAGGATTCCAGTGCTGGAAGTGACATAATTACCCAAGTGGACAGAAGCTGGGAAATCTCCTCGGCTGCCATTCAATGAGCCGCGCATGGTTCTCATAGGGCTTGCGCCATTACAGAGGAAACCTACACATTGTGTGCGTCCGTCTGTCCCCTCAAACTGTGCAATCCGGAAGCAGACGGTCAGGCAAGTCTCAGCGACCTCGATAACAGTTTCCATTTTAGATGAGCCACATCGGAGAGGCTGTTCAAGGTGAGGTCTCTGACCCAGTTACTGCCCATTGGTTGGACGATGTTGAGGTCTCGTTAGCAGGCATTCTTGCTAGATGTCCTCAATGTAAGGGCCGCATAATGATGTCCAGATCAGTCCATGATTGGGAATCGGTTCCTCAGACGGCCACCATACCAATATACCAGAAAAACCATCAGGAATCAAATATGAGCGATATGGGAACTTTCACTGGAGATCCATGTGAGGTGAGCAGTGACTGTTGCCTTTCCATCGATCCCAACCATCGCAATATCATAACTCCTGCTGCAAATGATGGAAAATGCGTCCGCCAATAATGGGTTTAGAGGGCGAGAGACGGCTGTATGTGAAAACCCATATTTTTAGGTATATCTGTAATGATTGCCTGTAACCTACACCAATATGCGACATATCCACCGGCTTACCTGGTCCATTACCAGTCAGAATTGGGTGAATCTGTGTCCCCCCCACCAGCTCCCATAATACGGGCTCCCTAACCTTTGGGCGCCATCTTGCAATTTATTTTTTTTGTGAAATTTCTCTGGTTTTCAGTATGTCCTGGGTGGCGAGTCTGTACCGTTAGGTGTTTTGCACAAGGACACTTACTGGAGAGGTGCTCTTGCCGGGATCGAACCTGTGTCTCCACAGGCTCTCTCCACAGTCATAGAGCAGTGATGTTACCTCTACTCCCCCCAGTCGGTGAGCCGGTGATTCTAGATTATCCTCTGACGATGGGTCTTGCCTCTCCTGTTTATCCCTACTTCACCAAATGCTCTTACCCCACTGGTCACCCAGGGAGGCACCATTTTGGGAGTTTAGATGGTCGGGGTCACTAGACGTCCGCTCATGCTTATCCTGGAAGAGACTCGATGACCCATTGCAGCAAAACATCTCCTGCTTTTCCCGTGTCTTCCTTGTTTTCTCCCCTTGACACTTTCATCCAACATTGTCTAAGCCTGAACCACCAATGTTGAACATAATATTTATTTATTTATTTATAAAGGATTTTACCAGGAAGGATACATTGAGATTTCTCTCGTTTTCAAGGTCTTTCTCCGTGACCCCATCACGCGGTATACAACCAACAGAGGCACAAATCGTAAGATCCCCCAGGGACGGGAAGTTACCATTCAGGCAGATCCACCATGATCTCCTGCAAATGGATAATCAGCATTAGTGAGGCCAAATGTCTCTTATCAGCCCCAACGTGGCTCGGAGGAGCCATTTCATGATAATACTATCCTAATATTACCCAAAATAAGTGGTTTTCCTGTAAAAGACCCTCCAGGATCAGTATTATCCTCTTTAATATTTATACCAATGTTCTCCTGCGTCTCAGATCCATTAATATCACCTTTTAAGGGTGAGCAAAAAAAGCAAAACTCTTTCTCGGCGCCCAATATTTCTATGTATATTTTGAGGTAATAACCCGGCGGACGTGCCGTGATTGGAGATTTTGGAAAGGGTTAAGTGTCTGCGTTGGGTCAATGTGCGCGTCAAGGACGTGGTGCCAAACTCCGGCACCTCTGCCCTTTTCACCCACCAGCCGCAGAAGGAAATCATTTACTGATTCACCTGGCTTTGTGTAACATCCAGTATCGATCCTTCACGCCATGTATCTAACCGCGCTTAAACTCCATCTGACAAGTTGGTATATTTCCTGCAGGATTAATTATACGTATTGACAGGTCCGAGGCCCATTTGCATGGGGACCGATAATGAGAAGGAATCGAGCTTCTCCGTGCAAAGAAAATCCAAAAGAGGAGAATAAAAGCCGGGCTCCAGAAATCAATTCTGATTTGCACTGTAGAGATTCTGGCATCTGAGAGACTGCGCCGAGCCCCATCAATCCAGGTGACCCCATTTTATTGTCGGCGCACTCGCCCCGGCCTCGCTCGTTGGGACCCGCTCCCGGATATCGCCGCTTTCAAGCCACAATGACATTTGAACAATTTTTTTTTTTTTTTAAAACAAAGGACAAAGCATTTGCTGCGGCAGCGACTTTGCCAACGACCTGCGTGATAATGAATAATAAACGGCTGTAAATTCAGTGACAGCGAGCACAACGCTCCCTGTCCCATCCGTTTTATAAAGTGGCGTGGGGTGACCTGACTCCGCGTCCTCATCGGTATTCTCATTATGGGGGGATTTGCAGCCTGGCTCGCTGCCGTCATTATGAAGCGCCCAGGAGACAGTCCCCCTTATCTGAGGGTTTGTGTATATTGTTACTAAAACATACAGCATTCCACCCGCACGGGGTCTATTCACTAAATAGCGAGATGACACGAGTCAGGGAGGTTACATCCCAGGTGCATTAACGTTTGATTCAACACACAATAATAATAGTCTGATCATTTTGCCAAGATGAAGAAGAGGTAATGAGTGAAATCAAGAAAAAGAGGTGTCATCTGCGCTCATTCCTGTAGCTCCATGTGAAACGAAACACAATCAGAGGTTTTGGTTTACTTGAATGGCCATTGAAGTGTAAGCTCACCTGCCGCATCACGGCACCTCTGATAAGCCAAGTCCTACCTAAAGAAACCCGAAACCGCTTCTCTACGTAAACGCACACTCTCAGCTACGAGGCAGAATAATGGGTTTTATTTATACCCTCACCAAATACTTCCAGTTTGGGATTAAAAACAAACACACGAAAAGGAACAGCAGCAAAAATGACCTGGCTGGGGTTACAGCAAAATATACATACATACAGAAAAAAGCAGTGTCACGCCTATTCCCACCAGGGCGGCTGCAACAACCAGGAGCTCTTGGCTTCATTAGGTAGGACTTGCCTTGCCACAGGTGCCTTGACACGGCAGGTGAGCTTACACTTCAATGGCCATTCAAGTAAACTAAACCTCTGAGTGTGTTTTGTTTCGCATGGAGCTATATAAGAATGAGCGCAGATGACACCTTTTTTTCTTGTTATGTTTTATGCATGAACTGTGTTACTCCTGGTTGTTGCAGCCGCCCTGGTGGGAATAGGTGCGACACGTCTTTTTCTATGAGTGAAATCAGACTCTTCCTTTTACAACCATGTCAAGCAGGAGAGGTGACGCAAGAGGCGAAATGAGACCAGGCAGGAGAGGTGACGCAAGAGGCGAAATGAGACCAGGCAGGAGAAGTGACGCAAGAGGCGAAATGAGACCAGGCAGGAGAAGTGACGCAAGAGGCGAAATGAGACAAGGCAGGAGAGGTGACGCAAGAGGCGAAATGAGACCAGGCAGGAGAGGTGACGCAAGAGGCGAAATGAGACCAGGCAGGAGAAGTGACGCAAGAGGCGAAATGAGACCAGGCAGGAGAAGTGACGCAAGAGGCGAAATGAGACCAGGCAGGAGAAGTGACGCAAGAGGCGAAATGAGACCAGGCAGGAGAAGTGACGCAAGAGGCGAAATGAGACCAGGCAGGAGAAGTGACGCAAGAGGCGAAATGAAACAAGGCAGGAGAGGTGACGCAAGAGGCGAAATGAGACCAGGCAGGAGAGGTGACGCAAGGCAAAACGAGACAAGACAGGAGAGGTGACACAAGGCGAAACAACACAAGACAGGAGAGGTGACGCAAGAGGCGAAATGAGACAAGACAGGAGAGGTGACGCAAAAGGCGAAAAGAGACAAGGCAGGAGAGGGGACGCAAGAGACGAAACAACACAAGACAGGAGAGACACCACAAGAGGTGAAAAGAGACAAGGCACCTCTCCTAGGTGACACAAGGCAAAACGACACAAGACAGGAGAGGTGACACAAGAGGCGAAACGAGACAAGACAGGAGAGGTGACACAAGAGGCAAAACGAGACAAGACAGGAGAGGTGACACAAGAGGCAAAACGAGACAAGACAGGAGAGGTGACACAAGAGGCAAAACGAGACAAGACAGGAGAGGTGACACAAGAGGCAAAACGAGACAAGACAGGAGAGGTGACACAAGAGGCAAAATGAGACAAGACAGGAGAGGTGACGCAAGAGGTGAAACGAGACAAGACAGGAGAGGTGACACAAGAGGCAAAACGAGACAAGACAGGAGAGGTGACACAAGAGGCAAAACGTGACAAGACAGGAGAGGTGACACAAGAGGCAAAACGAGACAAGACAGGAGAGGTGACACAAGGCAAAACAAGACAGGAGAGGTGACACAAGAGGCAAAAGGAGACAAGACAAGAGAGGTGACACAAAAGGCGAGACAAGACAGGAAAGATGACGCAAGAGGCGAAACGAGAAGACAGGAGAGGTGACGCAAGAGGTGATACAAGACAGGAGATGGGACACAAGGTGAAACGAGACAAGACAGGAGAGGGGACACAAGAGGCGAAACGAGACAAGACAGGAGAGGTGACACAAGAGGTGAAAAGAGACAAGGCAGAGGAGGTGACACAAGAGGCAAAACGAGACAAGACAGGAGAGGTGACACAAGAGGCGAAATGAGACAAAGCAGGAGAGGTGACACAAGAGGCGAAATGAGACAAGACAGGGGAGGTGACACTAGAGGGAAAACGAGACAAGACAGGAGACAGAAGAGGTGACAGAAGAAACAACGTCAGAAAAGAGAGGAAATACGACATGAGACATCACGGGACATGAGACACTTGAGGCGAACAAGACATGACAGAAGAAGTGTCATAAAAGACGACATGACAGGAGAAATGAGATGTGACAGGTGAGGCGACATGAGTCAAGACAGGAGAAGTGACGCAAAATATGACAGAAGAAGAAATATGAGACATGCCAGGTAAGAGGCCCAGTTTACTGAGAGTCAGCAGAAGCAGGGGCTGGTCCATGAGTGTCGGTGGTGGCTACAAGGTCTGGCTGGAGACGTACCGAGACGTGTGCTTTGGATTTAGCTAAAGTTACACCATTACAAACTTTAGAGAGCAGATTCAGAGACGCGAAGGGGATGGAAACCGGATTGCAGAGGGCACAGGCCGGTATAGTCAGGTGTTGAAGGAAAGTTAGTTGGACGTGTCGAAGAGCGTTGAGGTGATGATATAGAGTGCTACATATCAGGAGAGTTTGTTTGGATGTTGGACGCCCCCAGTACGAGACAAGATAAGGGGAAACGGGATAATGCGGGGAGTCCGGCACAGGCGTCACTTCCAGCAGCCGAGAGAATGTGCGGGGGACACGTTACACCACTAAATCAGAGGGCTACATGTAAATGAGAGGAAACCTGCATTCTACACCACACTGTAACAAGATGTGTGGAATATGGTGTATATTTATGAATCTATTCCAGGAAGGATCCGGGAGCACAGTGTGCCGGACAGAATAAATACACATAACATAATCCCGGCATGTAGAGGTGACGCGGCGGCAGACACCTCTGAGATCAGGCTGTAAGCAGAGATTTCATCTTATTTATAACCATATTACGGCTGCGTAGAACAGACGCTGATAGCAGTAACTGCCCATTAGCCGCCACAATCAGAATGATCCCACTGATTCACTGTGACAGCAGCGCAGCACACAAAGGCCTCAATGTAACCCAGAGAATATAAAAAACAATGCTGGATTGTGCGCGAACCAAAGACGCAGAACATGCTGGCACAAGACACTGTGCTGCCTGGGTCCAAGGATGAAATGCCCCCCCCCAAAAAAAACACCAACAAAAAATGCGCCGTGTTTCAGCGTATCACAAAGTTCAGAGGAGCAGCTTCTGGTTTCATTAGGTAGGACTCACCTTACTAGAGGTGCCTTGACGTGGCAGGTGAGCTTACACTTCAATGGCCATTCAAGTAAACCTAACGCTCCGATTGTGTTTTGTTTCACATGGTATATACAGTATAGGCTTTAGCTATATAGGAACGAGCACAGATAACACTTTTTTTCTTGTTATGTTTTATACATGAACTGGGTGGTTACTCCTGGTCATTTCAGTCGCCCTGGTGGGCACGGGCGCAACACCACTATTTCTGTATGAGTGTATCACAAAGTCCCACAGCAATAAAACTCACAGCAGTGTGCGGTGTGTATGAGCGAATCACAGAGCTCCACAGCTATAAAACTCACAGTAATGTGCGGTGTGTATGAGTGTATCAGAGCTCCACAGCAGTAAAACTCACAGTAATGTGTGGTGAGTATGAGTGTATCACAGAGCTCCACAGCAATAAAACTCACAGTAATGTGCGGTGTGTATGAGCGTATCACAGAGCTCCACAGCAATAAACCTCACAGTAATGTGCAGTGTGTATGAGTGTATCACAGAGCTCCACAGCAATAAAACTCACAGTAATGTGCAGTGTGTATGAGTGTATCGCAGAGCTCCACAGCAGTAAAACTCACAGCAGAGTGCGGTGTGTATGAGCGAATCACAGAGCTCCACAGCTATAAAACTCACAGTAAAGTGCGGTGTGTATGAGTGTTTCAGAGCTCCACAGCAGTAAAACTCACAGTAATGTGCAGTGTGTTTGAGCATATCACAGAGCCCCACAGCAATAAAACTCACAGTAATGCAGTGTGTATGAGCATATCACAGAGCTCCACAGCAATAAAACTCACAGTAATGTGCGGTGTGTATGAGCGTATCACATAGCTCCACAGCAATAACACTCACAGTAATGTGCAGTGTGTATCAGCGCATCACAGAGCTCCACAGCAATAACACTCACAGAAATGCGCGGTATCTATGAGCTGTGACTGAACCTACCATCACTGGGGCATCTGGAGGCGGCTGTGCGCTAGCCTCCTGCCTAGAGACTATGGCCTGTGAAAGAGACTAATGGGGAAACTGGTGGACCGTTTAAATATATTTCGCTTTTCACGGTTTTAAACATTCCCCAGCAAACTAAAGATGACTGATGTCTGTGTGTTATTCCCTTATATAGTTATTATAGTCTCTTGTTGTGTATTTTACGTACATTCCCTAAATTATCCAACCCATCTCTGTATAGCATAGACCTCTGTATTAGTACCTGCTCTCTCTATTGTGGACATTCTTTCTATAAGATATTCCTTTTCTTTTAACTGCTTTCCCCCTCCCCCTTCTCCTCCCAGGAAATCCCATTGTCCATTGTTAGAAGGTCCTGTGCAGTTATTTGATCTGTGATGTTATCTGTTTGTTAGATTTTAATTTTCTGTATGAATATAAAAATCCTGTATTGAAAAGCCTGTTCTGATAAAATGGGCTGTGACTCCCCCCTCCTTTTCTAAGTGTCAATTCTGCATGTAGACAGTTGCTCCTTCTTTAGGATATGGTCTGTGGAATTTGTAGCCGATTTCCTGTTACTGTATGTTCAGTGCAGAAAAAGTGCGCAAAAGCGGGAAGATAGAAAAACGATTTCTTGTGATCCATATATGGTAATAAGTACCTATGCTTGACTGTTGGTTAAACTCTAACGTAGAAATGATCTGTATGCTGATTGGCTATAAGTTCTTTGAAAGCTAATAGATTGGGCTGTCTAACAATGGAATATTCAGACATGATGCAGCCATATTTTGTGTGTGGGTGATATTACTGTCTCCGCTAGCGTCAGCACGTATTTTATTTTTAATATTTTGATATATGAGAAAGAAACTTGCAGACTTTTTGGGATTCCAATATATGGTAATTATAAACAGGACATTGATTTGATTAGCTAAATAATTTATTATTTATCAGCTGGTGTCACAGAGAAGTGGAATTTGCCATTCAAATGTACCTTGTTTACATTTGATTGTTCAGATTTTGCGAAATTGCCTCCAGGCTTGATTTTTGTTTATTTTCCTTGAAGTTTTAAAGCTACGGTTGAGAGCTTGTTTGTGTTTTTGTAGCAAGGATGGACACTCTCTTTGTCTTGGTTTGTTTTTGTTATTTTGTATTTATTGTAGTAAAGAAAAAATTGTTTGAGGACCTCACGTGTGTATTGTCTTAAACTCGCTCGCTATGCTGGAGTATTCGTTTGTTTATATGTCACTCACCTGGGATATTGAAGTTGTAAAAAAAAAAGAGACGTTTCTAGTTGAGTGTGTATATCGGTCTATTTGTATTGTAGCTCAGTTGTGTTTTGGAGTTTCTGAGTCGTCCATGCCTGCTTGTAATTCAAGTATTTTATTTTATTTAAATTTATTAGATCTGTAAGTATTGGATCTGTCTGGTTTCTTCTCATGTAACAAAATAGAAAACAAAATGGTTTCCTTTGTCTCCCATTGAGAGCCACTCCCTTTTGCGCTATTACAATTTTTTGTGATGCTGTATGTTTGTGCCGCTGTCTTATTTTATAACCTAACTGACTCTAAAGGATTTGCAAACTGTTTTTCTTTCAGATTTCACATTTGTCTTTGTATTTTTTTTTATTGTTTCTTGCCATTGATTACGTTTGTTTATTTCAATGTTTGTCTTTACTAATTATTAATGTATGTGTTTATCTTTGATGTTTGGTATTTCCTAGTTCTGATATTGTGTTTTTCCATGCGTGATCTATGTATAGGGACTGCCTCTCTTACTACATGTTGCTTTGTTTCTATGTTTTTTTTTACTGCTTTGCCTCGAGTAAAAGAAAAGAGGAAATGGACAAACAATGGCAGCTTTGCTTTCAAACGCGCCTGCTAACTAATTTTTTTTCTCTCATAAATTCTTGTAGGAAAAGTTTTGTTTCTTTGTTTTTTATTAATAGTTCTTTCTATTTGCAATATGTAGTAGTTAATATGATGTAAAAGGTAAGATGTATTTAGCTGTGAGTTCTGGAATGTGTCTTATTTTCATGCTATAATGGGATTTTGTTTATATGCTGTGAGTATCTATTAGGGATAATTAGACAGTATATTACAAATAGTTAGATATTGATAAGAACACATGTCTAATGCCTTAAATAGATAAATATATATATAGTGGTGGTTAGGTCATTGCACTTTGTTAGTGCCTTGTAGGAGCTGTGGTTGCAGCTGTTTGTGGAGTTGGGTATTTTCTTCTTTTTTTTTTTTTATTCAGCAAAAGAAAAAAAAATTAACAAGCCATACAGCAGAAAGACAAAGGGTATTCGAGCAAAAAGGCATGTACAGTATGGTTCTGATTAATCTTGCGCTACATATTAACAAATACGTATAGTAACATCTCGGGTGTAACTTAATACAGAAGGCGTAACAATGCAGTATGATCTATAGAAGAAAAAAAAAATTGTGTTAGGATCAGTGGAGTTGGGTATTTTCATGTGATTTATAAGGGTGTATTTTGGTTGGTATATAGCGTGTTGGATGGCTGGGATGATTCCATGATTTTATTGAGGCAGTTGTGATTGAGAACAAGTAATGAGTTATGGTCTTGCTTGGGCGCGGTCTGGGCACACTCGGCGTGCGTGTGGCGTGGATGTGGAACAGACAAAGGAATTGTGGGAGCTGGACTTAGTGTGAAGGGATGATACAAGTTGTATGATCTAAAAAAACTATTTTGTGTATCAAGGTGCTGGGCGTCGTCCATCTGCCACCAGCTTTAATATAAGCTATAAGTTTTCCCAAAAGAGGCATGGTCGGTTATTTTTCTTTGGTCTTTATTTGAGTCCAGCACAAAGGATTGACCATGCCTTAATATAAGTTATATATTTTGCATAAGGGACGTGCATGCCTGTGTAGTCTTCTTTGTTACTGAACGAATGATAATCTCTATTAAAGACATAATAATATTTGAATCCCCTATTAAATAATTGCCAAAATAACTGACTGAAGTCATTTACAGGTTTTGTAACCTGTACAATGGAATATATATAGGTTTATCATAAAACAGTAGGCAAAGAGGTCCTGTTTAAGAGCTTACAATCTAAAAGGATAGAGTGATATTGAAGGATTAAAGTTTACATAGATTGTGTGGAAGGCGCCTACAGGTTCTGTGGCGTTGTACAAAGGAATGTTGAAGTATGTTGCTACCGAGAAGAGATAAGAGGGAAAGGAGATCAGATAGATTTGTTTGGTATTCAGGTGGGGATAGAAGGTTTTTTGTTGACAAAAGGAGATGAAGGATTGTAATTTAATATCCTAACCATTGTTTGTTTTCTTTTCAGAAGGCATTTCATTGATTGGGTCGTATTGCTAATTGGGAATTTGTGTAAATAAATATTTGATAATTATTTTTAATATGCCCTTCTTTACGTTTTTTTTCCAGTTTATGATATCTGTGTTATGTTTTTTTTTTAGTTGAATATACTGGAGAATGTAAGATAATGGTGACCGTTGCAAAAGAAAAAAAAAAGTTTTCACATTGTTCTCGTAGTCCCCTCCATCTTGTCTCTCTCATGACCCCTCCTTTTTTCTTTGTGTCCAAAATTTGGATTCCTGATTTCTTTAAAAGTATTTATTGCTGAACGTTACAAGTTTAAATGGTTTTCTTTACAGTTTTTTTTTTTTTTAAATTCTTTTAGAATTTTGCATAGTCATCAATAAGTCAGCAGTAGGGGATGGCCACGCAGGGCCACAAGTCATCAAAATAGTGACATATCAAGAAAATACAAAGGGCGCATAGGTAATATGGTCAACATAAACGACATGAGAAATAAGAACTAAAGTCAACACAAGAGGTGTCTCATAAAAATCGAGGGAAAAAAAAAAAGGGGGGGAACAAAAACATGCCCGCATCTCGGAAAAGAATTCCTCGTGAAGCAGGTAGGGTGCAGCATGCCAGGCCAGATCCGGCAGCCCACAGAGGACCAACAACAAAGTGCAAGGCCCGCAACCCCAGCAGCAGCGTTAATGCGTATCGGTCACCCTCACCAGGATCTCGGAGGATAACCAGCGGCAACCGCAAAGCGAAAGGTGGAGAGTCAGTTTAAGGCTGTTTCTTCTGCCCAGTCGACAAGGGGGGGTGCATCTCCACTTCCGAGCAGCGACCTCTGTCTGCAGGCTCCTCCAGCACTTCAGCCGACTCCACGCAGCTCGACAATAAGTTGTCATCAGGCACAGTAGCCCTGCACGGCAGCGTCACCTCCGCTGCCGTGATAGACCGCAACAGTCAGCGTACAGGGTTCCCGCTCACACTCCGCTCCGCCTCGTGGTCCCCCAAGGTTGCGCAGCTGCGCACGCCTGGTCCCCGTTGGAGACCGCCAAAATCACCTCCGTTCGGGGAAGCCGTTCCTCCATTGCCTCGCAGGACCTCCATAAATCATCGCCAGTCGCCCCATGTCAGCAGGCGGTCATCTTCTCCCATCTCCTGCAGCAGGTCTTCCAGGCCTGTAAGCACAACCTCCATTCCAATCACTGGAGGAAACAGTGAAACAACCGTCCCCCTCCCCGCACATGCTCCAGCCGTCTCCAGCATTCAGGTGGCCGGGAGATGATGGCCCTCCATCATCCCGGCTCTCAGCAATAAAAATCGGCGGGGAGGCACAGCAAGCAGGTGGTAGGAGCTGGAAGGGTAGGCCTCAAGATGGCCGCCAGCAGCGCGGACCCGCCAAAAACACCGCTGGCAATCTCCAGTCTCTGGTCCAGTGGGGGGGCAGAACGGGCCCCGGACAGCTCCTTCCCGGTGGCTGACCTCTCCTGGTCTTTACAGTTTTTAACCATGTAAGTTTAAAGTTTCACAGGTTATTAACATTTTTTTTCCCCAAGTTTTTTGATTTAGGTGAAAATTACCTGAGTAACACATGCCAACGTATATTGCAAGTAATGCTGATCAAGCTAGATGGAAAATCATTCATTTGATACCAATATCGATATAGCTATTGAAATTGAAGGAAATTTACTCAAACACACATCATCATTTCACATTGCAATGTTACGTTTCCTTTACCAGATACCAAAGATCAATAAAGGAATTATTAGACACTGGGCAATAAAACATTCTAACAAAAGGAGTTGTATTTCATTTTAAATAATATGAAGGAATAAGAAATTTTATCAACAACTCATCAATTACTTATACGATTAAAGAAGATCATTGATTTGGAAATAAAACTTAACCCCTTCACTGCTGAGCCATTTCACCGCTGTATGCTGAGCTCATTTTTACCGCTTTTACTCATCATGTTTAAAAGCGTTTAGAAGCCACGGTTTATTACATGACCCGGACAAATTATATATCGTTCTTTCCGGTAGACTCCGCAGATTCATAATATATAATTTTTATATGTATATGTCATGTCCTGCCTGTATATTATAACACAAATGTAATGAAATTTGAATTTTCAATCATTTACAGTGTGTAAAGTGTTTTTTTTCCACATGAGCGTTTGCGGTTATATTTTCTATGGGGTGCACTTGTACAAAAATTAGAAATGGGGACTCTGTTTGAGACCCATTTGCGACAGTCACCCGGCTGGGGACTTAACTTTTTCTCCAGAGACTCTTATTTTGCGATGTATACTGAGGACTTAGATTCATGCTTTGTCTTTTTATTTTTTCCCCTACCCCTTTTTTTATTTATTTTTTTATTTTCTATTTACTCCCCCTTGTTAATTATTATCGGTGCTCTACCTGCTGTGATGGTGTCCCTCCCTTAACTCCCCTCTCTCTCCCCCTTTTTTTTTTTTTTTTTTTTGGCAATTTCTGGGTTGCTATGGGGCGCGCCACCACGGCTTTATTTGTCGTGATTGGCCCTCAGTCTCCCGGGCCTCGTGACACTACCCCTCCATGGCCTCCCTCGGGAGCGTGCCAGGAGAGTCACGGAAATGGTCTTTGCCATTCCCCTCTCCCTCCCTTTCTCTCATCTTCCCACCCCTCTCGTGTTTTTTTTTTTTTTTTTTTTGGCAATCTCTCGGTTGCCAAGAGGTGTGCCACCGCGGCTTTTCCTGTCGTGTTTGGCCCTCGGGCTCCCGAACTTTGTGTCTCTGTCCCTCCATGGCCTCCTTTGGGAGTGTGCCAGAAGTGTCACAGCGATGGTAGCTGTCACCCCCCCTTCTCTTCCCCCACCATCTTCTCGTTTGAGTTGCATATAGCACCACCCCCTTACTTTTTTCTTTATTTTTTATATTTGACAGTCTTGTTACACTGTGTTTTACACAATGTTACTGCATGGCCCTGCGAGGCCCTTCTCACATGCTTGATTACTTGATGACCATATTGCAAAATAAAAAATTTGAAATATAAAAAAAGAAATGGGGACTCATTAAATTTTTGGGGGGGAATTACGTGATTTTTGCAACCGCACCCCATAGAAAAAAATCATTAGTGCAGCATCATTGTTCACTTTATAATTGAAATGTGAACAATATTGCTGCATTATTAAAAACAACACAAAAAACAAACATGTTTTTATTTATTTTTTACATTATTATTTATTTTAATTTTTTAAAGTTTTTTTTACCATGCTCAGGCCTTTCGAATGACACCATGCATGACTCCCTAGCTGCTACGGTTCTGGAGATATCGAGGTTCAAATGAACCCCGTATCTCCACCAGGGGATTTCCTTGGGAAATCCCCAGGCAGCTAGGGGTTCTCCGGCTATCTGACATCATCGTGCTATGCACGACACGTTAGGAGCCGAGGGGGAACCCGGAGGTGGAGCCGCTATCCAAGATGGCAGCCCCCACCAGAACCAAATTACGATCGGCTGCCGAGATGCACGGATCACGATCTGGCAATTATAGGGTTAAAAACCAGGCACCGCTTTAAAGGGCAGACACTGCCCTTCAAAGCGGTGCCTGGTTTTCAGCTGAAAACCCTCTCGATCGGGAGGGAGAGGGATCCAAAAGTATCCCCCTCCCTTTCAGGCGATCTCCTGGCTTTGCCGGGGGTCGTCTGAAAATGACGTCATCGCGCAAGCGCGATGACGTCATTTACGTCGGGGCCGGCCTATCTTCGGCGCCTGGCTTCCCTGAAGAGAGGTAAGTATCTCTGCCGGGGCTCCTGCTGGCGGATGACGTGTGGGGCACGTCCTCCGCATATAGCGGGAGTCAATCAGGACGTGCCCCACACGTCATCCGCAGCGAAAGGGTTAAAACACATCAATTACTGACATGTCAGTTTCACAAAACAGTTATTTTGAACCAATAAGACAGAAGACAAAAAAAGAAGAAAAATTATGTATTTTTATATGTTGATGGATTATCATTGTGTTGTCTAAGTGATAATTATTCTGCATGTTTTATTATTTTGTTGTTTGGTTACAATCAATATTGTTCAAATTCCCTGACGCATTTAGGATTATTGGAGATCACATCCAATTAAAATTAGAGTTATTTAATGTATTTAGGAACATATAATTTAAAGCATTTGCATAAATACGTTTCATGACATATTAAGGCCCCTATTACATTCTTCGCGCAATTTCGTTCGCACAGTGCAAATTTTTTTGCACGCATCGTCCAGCGTTATCGCGCGAAAATTAACGTGATATAGTGATCCGAACGCATTTTCTCATCCGTCAAAAAATAACGTTCGTAAAAACGACGCGCAAAATGAAGTGTAATACGCGCGCAGTGACGTTGTGCGTGTAAATCAGTGTGCGGACTGTTTTTTTCACGGGATTCAGCCAATCAGGATTAAGAACCTTGATTGACATCAATTTACCTTAATTGACTCACTTAAGTTTTTGCGCCTGTTAAAGTAAATCTGAGTATACATGCTGCAGCAATAAAAAAAATATGCACGAATTCACAATTTTATTGTTTGGGTATGTGTAGAATGTGTAACTATACTGTGCTGTATTTTTTTTTGGTGCTGGTGTTTTTCGTTTCGGACAGAACGTTCCGATTTGCAGTTACCACCAGCTTTTCAAAGACGTTAAAATTATGCGCGCAAATGTCGTTCATAAAAAGATGCGCATCGATTGAAATACCATCCGCGTTCCAGCGCACGAACGAATTTGCGCTCACAATGTTAAGTATAGGACGCGCACAGTTCATCATGCTCGCGCAGGTCCATCCTCGTTAAACGTTAACGCGCATCGTTTTTCGCAAATGTTGTAATACGACGTTCAGGGCAAAGGGTTATGCCCCTCTTGCAAATGCGCATTTGCGCACGCAAAACGCACTACGTGAATAATGTAATAGGGGCCATAGTGTTAAATGGAATATAGTTTAATTCAGGTCTAAATGATTGTAGGAAAGTTTTAATTAGGTAAAATTAATTCGGTAAAATTAAGTTGTTTTTGATTTTTTGATTTTATTGGGATTGGTGTATTTTATAAACAGTGAACACCAGTTTTGTTTTAAAACATCAAACAAGAATGGGAGGAGTATGTACTTCGTCTATTTCCCTTTTGAGCCAAAGTTGCGTATAAATATATATATGTATATTTTTCTCTAATGCAATGAGTCAAAAGTAGTATGATTTTCCTTTTTTTGTTGCGTGAGGCCCATAGGCTTTGTGGGGAAATTTTAAAATGTATTATCTGTGTTTCTTCTTGTGTAATTAACATATTTTTATTGTTTTCGTGCACTTGAGAGTGACAATCAATGAATGGATATATATATGTCACGGGACTGGCCTAGCATGTGTGTAGAAGTGTGGGTGTGAGCCCAAGATGCAGTAGTTATAGCAGAAGGCAGGATACAAGGTAACAGGGTTTATTTGTAAATACAAATAAACAGACAACAGACTAGGAATACAAACAATGGATACATATAACATAGAAATCAGGCGGAGGTACAGTGGGAGCAGCAAAAGAGTGGTCAATATATGCAAGGGTCTGGTACACAGGTAGCAGTATATAACAGAGGGGTACAGGGGGGACAAGGAGGAGACCAGTAATGAATGTCCAGGAATAGCAGAGGGTGTTAGGAATGTCAATGGATCTAGAGCAGGACGGGTTCCAGGCAAGGATCTATGGGAGGCAGGTCTGCACATGCTAGGCTCGGAAACTTCAATGAGGAAGCATGGGATAAGGGGCGTAGCTTCCTCTTAAGCAGGATTATTCAGGCTGGATAAGCTGCAGGTGATGTATAAGGTTCTGAATGCAAATCAGATCAGAGTCCAGAACTGAGCATAGGAAAACAAAGTCCTGGAAACTGCATAAATCAAGCAGAATATGGCAAAAGAAAGAAAAACAAGGGGGCGCCAGAGGGTCTGGGGGTTCGGACCGTGACAGCACCCCCCCAACAAGGGGCAACCTCCGGGTGCCCCAGAGGTGGTCAAAGACTGGCAGGCACAATGTTCAGGGTCCAAAGTCACACAGGTGGATGACGGGCCATATAAGCGTTGCACCACTGGAGGGTGGATAAAAAGTAATGATGACCAGGGGTTCCTATGGGGCATAGAGTCTGTGGGACCGACTGGCACAGGTCAATAGCCAGATGCAACACAGCATCAGTAGTGGCAGTAGCGGCACGGCTCCGTGGTACTCAGCTGGCACGACTGTTGGGCTCTGCAGTGACAGCGACACCATGGCGGGGCTCAATGGGGCAGCGCCCTTGGCACGGCTCAGCGGTGACAACTTGACTGCCGGGCTCGGTGGGGCAGTGCCCTTGACAAGGCTGGGTGGGGCAGCGCCCTCAGCGAAGACCGGTGGGGCAGCGCCCTTGGCGATGACCAGTGGGGCAGCGCCCTTGGCGATGACCAGTGGGGCAGCACCCTTGGCACGGCTCGGCGGGGCAGCGCCCTCGGCGATGACCGGTGGGGCAGCGCCCTTGGCAAGGCTCGATGGGACAGTACCCCTGGCAAGGCTCGATGGGGCATGGATCTCGGTACGGCACGGCTCTTGGGCGACCTGGGTATGGCACGGCTCTTGAGTGACCTGGATACAGCACGGCTCTTGAGTGACCTGGGTACAGCACGGCTCTTGAGCGACCTGGGTACAGCACAGCTCTTGAGCGACCTGGGTACAGCACAGCTCTTGAGCGACCTGGGTATCATCCTTCTGCTGGGCAGTGAGCGGCTTGGCTTTACGGTGGTGGCGACGGCCCCGTGGTGGTGACAGCTCTGGAGATCCTGCAGGACAGAGGACTCCGGAGATCCTGCGGGATGCAGGGCAGCGGACTCTGGAGATCCTGCGGGATGCAGGGCAGCGGAATCTGGAGATCCTGCGGGATGCAGGGCAGTGGACTCTGGAGATCCTGCGGGATGCAGGGCAGTGACCTCCGACGGTTCTGCGACGTGCAGGGCAGCGACCTCTGACAGTTCTGCGATGTGCAGGGCAGCAACCTCTGACGGTTCTGCGACATGCAGGGCAGCGGACTCGGGGGAGTCCTAACGCTGCAGGGCAGCGGACACGGAGGAGTCCTTACGCTGCAGGGCAGCGGACACGGAGGAGTCCTTATGCTGCAGGGCAGCGGACACGGATTCTGCAGCCTGGCATGGCTTGGTCAAGGAGGTCTGGTAAGGCTGGAACATGGAGGAGATCTTCTGCAGGCGCTCTTGGCAGTTCACTCGTTTGTGCAGGGGAGAACCGCAATAAAAGCACAATCCCTGAGTTCTTCTCCATACCTTCTCCTCCAGGGTTAGGGGTCCTCTGAAACCTTTCATTGGCATAGGGGTTTTCTCTGCAATCAAGGTGCCTTGGAATTCTGCAGCATGACGGAGAGCACCAAGTCCAGGTGCTGCATGAACATAGTGAGGGCCCCTCTCAAGTTCTTTAGTAAGGCTATAATCACTGCGGGCTCACTAGTGTTTGGCTTCCTCATTCTGTCACGTCTGTCAGGGTGGCACCTGGCATACGCCGTGGTGGGACCCATGTTCAGGTGGTTAGAGCCCTTTAGGCAGGGATATACTGGAGGTACCTGGGAATAAGTTGACTGAGGCAAGTCTGAGTCCGTGGCGAGGTACAAAGGGAGCAGGCAAAAGAGTAGTCAGGACGGTCTGTGATCAGTGGCTGGCAGCAATGAGGCAAGGTCGGTGGGTCAAGCAGGGTCTGGTACACGGTTATCAACATAGACAGGAAGGCAGGTCTGACTAAGACAAGGCTTTGCATTGTCAAGTCTGACCAAGTTGCACAGGGGGAGGTTTCTCTTATTGATAGACAAGCAGAAGGGTGTGGTGTGTGTTTGGTGTTACACTTTGGTTTTAACCCCTATCAGTGCTGGATAGGTCTGAGGCAGCACTTTTCATGGATAGCACTGATTGTTGCACACACACGGGTGCTGATCCCTGACAGAATACCCTCCCGAAGGAGCGGCCTCTGGACGATCCTCACTTGACTGGAAGCTGGGCACCGGTGGGCAAGAGGAATAAGTTCATGTCGCTGTCACCTGGTCCCAGGTGGGTAAGACAAAGGATCCCTGGATTGTATAGGGTCCTGGTTCTTCATGTAGAAGGCCTGAGCACATAGAATTATCAAAATCACGGAGAGGCCTGGACACAGATGGGCACAGAGAGGAGTCAAGGGCACCAGATTACCTTGTGTTCACGTAGGCAGAGGGTAGTGGGGCAAGCTGCACCATGTCTTCAGACTCTTCAGCCAGGGGTCTAGTGTGATTAGATTGACTGTGTTTCTTCCTCTGGCGTCTCCGAGTCTTGGCTTTGAATGTGGTACCGGTCTCGCCCTCCAGGGTGTTCTGGACAGTACAATTGTCCGTCATAGCAGTACCCACACGATGAGGTGGTACTGCTGCAGGACGTTCTTTTTCTTCAGGTTTGTCGTCACAGGGGAAGTCACTGAGCTGTATGGAGTTCTTATGGGGAAGAGAGGTGGTAGCCACCACATACTTGGTGCCTTGAGCCGGTGGTCCCCTGGAACGCCGAGCGGTCTGCAGTTGGAGCTCACCATCCGAGTCCACAGTATCCCAATCCTCTGACTCAGGATCTTGTGGGTAGTATTGCCAGGGAAATGGAGATGGTACTTGCTGGCTGGGAGTGATGGGAGTCACAGTCAGCGTTACTGTAGCAGTCTTGGGTAGCTTGACTGTTTCCCCGAGGTGTAGAGCTTCCTCAAACCTTACTAGATCTTCTTTCCGCACTATAGTCCCAATGGAGGCGTATACACAATCCTGGTTTAGGGGTTCCATCGCCAGGGGAGTGTGGATGATTGTAGCTGCAGTGGATTTTGGATAGGAGTGGGTCCCTTGTATACAGTAGGGACCCTGATCTTCTGGTACAGGTTCATATCTAGGTATAGGGTTCAGGGCAACAGCAGCACCAGTCATTAGCTGCTGTCTGGGAGCACTACCCGGAATCTGGGTGGTCATAACATTCATAGGAGTTGACTGGTCTAGCTCCTCAGGTACTGTGGTTTCGTAGTCCATCAGTACTTCTGGATCTGAAGCCACAGTGACGAGGTTTTCTGTCTCTCTTGGGATGAAAGACCCGTCCTCCTCCTCGGAGTTGATCTTCTCCAGTATCCTACCCCTGGATTTGGCAGACCAGACTTTCCTGGGGGTAGGTATAGAAGTAGGCCGGGACGCAGCCTTAGAGACCGGAGCCTTTCTGGCTTCATGCTTGGTCCGGGGTTCTTCCTCCTCGTCTGTATAATTCACCAGAGACTCCCTACCCCTGGGTACAGTGGGCTTGAGTCGTCTGGGCGCAAGCTTCGGTGTAGGAGGCTTTCTGGGTGCCGGCTTGGGAACCTGTGGTGCAGAGACAGGAGCGTGGGGTGCATCTTTAAACACCAGAGTCTCTTCACACACGGCCTTTTCATAGGGGTTCGTCCTGACAGCATAGCCGGCTCAGGTGTGGGAGCTGGCCTTTTTGGGGGTCTTGCGGGACAGGTTGCGAGCCAGTGGTCTCTTGAGGCACAGTAGATACAGAGACCCTCGGCTATCCTCCTGGCGCGCTCCTCTGGAGCTAGTGGGCCTTTCGCTCTTTTTGCTGGGGAAACCCACATTTTGGGAGAGGTGCTTCTTAGGGAGTCCATTAAGGCCCAGACCTCATCCAGGACCATACATAGCCAGTACGCCATATCATCCAGGGCAGGTAGCATCCCTGCGGGCTCAGTAGGTGGGCTTTGCATTCTGTCAGGGTGGTACCTGGCATACGCCGTGGTGGGACCCATGTTCAGGTGGTTAGAGCCCTTTAGGCAGGGATATACTGGAGGTACCTGAGAATAAGTTGACTGAGGCAGGTCTGAGTCCGTGGCAAGGTACAAAGGGAGCAGGCAAAAGAGTAGTCAGGACGGTCTGTGATCAGTGGCTGGCAGCAATGAGGCAAGGTCGGTGGGTCAAGCAGGGTCTGGTACACGGTTATCAACATAGACAGGAAGGCAGGTCTGAATAGGACAAGGTCAGACTTGACAATGCAAAGCCAAGTTGCACAGGGGGAGGTTTTTCTTTTATTGATAGACAAGCAGAAGGGTGTGGTGTGTGTTTGGTGTTACACTTTGGTTTTAACCCCTATCAGTGCTGGATACTAGGTCTGAGGCAGCACTTTTCATGGATAGCACTGATTGTTGCGCACACACAGGTGCTGATCCCTGACAATATATGATTAGTAAGTATACCGTATTTTTTATTTTATTTCTTTATTGTTGGTAAAACCGTATCACATCTTCATCATCTCAAGAAATCTGACATCTCAAGTCATAATGACTGCATATGGAACAAATCATGGACATTTTGTGTCAAGGTCAAAGGTCACAGGTAATAAGCAACCAGTGCAAAGAGATAGCTGTAACGGTGGGCCCCTTATAGGGTGATGGGGAGCCCCCAGGCTGTGTAGATTGAAGCCTTTAGGGCAGGTATATGGGTAATTAGTAGTGATGGGCCGAACACCCCCGTGTTCAGTTCGCATTCGAACACGAACATTTGAAAAAGTTTGGATTCGAACATGAATACGATTCGAACTCAATGTAAGTCAATGGGACTCGAACGTTCGATTTTTAGAGTGCCCTCCAAGAGGGCATATATGCAAGATATTTGCCATAAAAGGTGTATGGGGGTCCGGGTAGTGCCCTGGGGGACAGGAAACAAGGGGAAAAATTTTTTTTTTTTTTTTTTTAAAGGAACAGTGATTTTTCCATGAAATAAAGGTTAAGAAGAAAAAACAAAAAATTCCTTCAAATATCGTGCCTAGGAGGTCTCATAACCTGCCCGTGAAGAGGCGGATTTGTAAGATGTATAGAGACATTTAAAAAGAAAAAAATTACATTTCAAATGACGGTAAATGTTTTTCCTTTAATCTATTAATAAACAACTGCTTGGGGCGGCAGTCTGTATGAAAAGAGGAAACGTTTTAGGACACGCAGTACATGTTTAGTGATTTTTTGGCTACATTATGGTGAAACTTATGCAGGCTTTGGATGAAAGTAACAACAGGTGCATTAAAATTGGACCGTTGGTGCCAGCTAGTGCCTTCACACCGTAACCCCTCTGAGGTATTGTGGAAGAGTGCAGTGGTGGAAGTTTTGGTAATGCAGAAGACATCCCCGATCTATTCAGTTACATCAACATCAGGAGAGTGATAGCTGCTGATCCAGGACTGATTCATTTTTATAAATGTCAGCTGGTCTACAGAGTGGGTGGACAGACACACTCTTTTGTCTGTGACAAAACCTCCAGCGGCACTGAACGTCCTTTCAGAAAGCACGCTGGATGAAGGGCAACCTAGTAGCTGCATAGCATATTGGCTAAATTCTGGCCAGTGATCCAATCTCAACACCCAGTAAGCCAGTCGATCATCTGCTGTAAAGGTATCCAGGTCGGCCCTTGCCCCTAGGTAGTCCTGCACATACGGTGAAGACGCTGGCAATGGGTGCCTACATTTGACGTCCCTGGGCGTCGTGGACTAAAAAAATTGCAAAAGGCATCAGTCAAGTGGCCCCCTTCACCGCTCTTCCTCTGATAAACCGCAGCCTCAGAAGCACCTGTGTCATCAATTGGTAACCTACCAGTGCCTGGAAAGGTGTTACACAAGTGTCACTTTAGAGCGTCCTCAAGTTGTTTCATCCTGTCCTCCGTCTCTGAGGGCAGGATGAGCTCTGCAACCTTACCCTTGTATCGTGGATCAAGAAGGGTTGCCAACCAGTAATGATCCCTCTCCTTGATAGCACGAATCCTGGGGTCCTTTAGCAGGCTTTGCAGGATAAGGGAGCCCATGCAGCGTAGGTTGGAGGTGGCATTAGCTTAAGAGTGTTCCTGGTCACTGAGGATGACCGTATCGTGCACTACCTCCTCCCAGCCACGTACTAGTCCTTGGGTTTCTGGGGACACAAAACCCTCCCTTGAGGAATCCCCACCTTCAATGCCCCACAACTTAAATATTCCTCCTCCTCCTCCTCATCCTCCTCCTGTCTGATATGAGGACCCGCAGGAATGCTGTCTGCGTAAAGACTGGGGCCTTGAGAGCTAGGGAAGTCCTCCTCTTCCACCTGGTGGGCATGTCACAGATCAGACGGTTTGTGGGAAGGTGGAATTCTCTTTGAATTTCTGCCAGGCGAACACTTGCTGGGAATGACCGTCTGAAGTGGCTTCAGACTTTTCTGGCCTGGCTGAGAAGCTCTGCCAGCCCTGGGTACCTGGTTAGGAAACGCTGTACCACCAGATTTAGGACGTGTGCTAGGCATGGTACATGTGTCAACTTACCCAGGCGTAGGGCGGAGAGAAGGTTGCTGCCATTATCACAGACGACCATTCCCAGCTCAAGCTGGCATGGTGTTAACCATCTCTGCACCTGCCCCTGCAGAGCTGACAGAATTTCTGGCCCGGTGTGGCTCCTGTCCCCTAAACAAACCAGCTCAAGCACAGTATGGTATCTTTTTGCTTGAGCTATTGCGTAGCCCCTGCCACGCATCGGTTTAACTGCCACTTCGCCAGAGACAGAGAAGGAGGAGGAGGAGGAAGAGGTGGTGGAGCAGACAGACCTCATATAAGCAGCTTTCTGGAGGCGTGGTGGATGAACAAGTTCCACCACAGAGCCCCATCCTGGATCCCTCCCAGCTGCAAGCAGAGTTACCCAATTTGCCGTGAAGGAAATGTAACGGCCCTGTCCATGCTTGCTGGACCACGTATCTAAAGTAATGTGCACCTTGCTGCTGACTGCCTTTCCCAATGACTCCATAACATTGTCTTCCACGTGCTGGTATAGTGCTGGAATGGCCTTCCGTGAAAAGAACTGGCGTTTTGGAACCTGCCACTGTGGTACAGCACATTTGGAAAATCCACGGAAGGAGGCAGAGTCCACAGCTGGAAAGGCAGCAGCTGTAATGCGAGTAATTTTGCCAAGCTGGCATTTAGATGCTGTGCAAGGGGATGGTTGGGACTATATTTTTTATTACGCTGCAGCAGCTCGGGCAATGAAATCTGACTGCGTAAATCTGCAGCTGATGGGATGCTGTCACATTCTGAGGAAGGACCTGGTACACCCATTACTGTAGCATCATCCCTGTCAGTGGAGGTTTTAGGCAATGACATGGCAGGACATAAAGTGGGGGTAGAGACAGATGAGGATGAGGAGGAGGACCTATGCAAAGTGTTGTGCCAACGGGATGCATGGCAGGTGGCCATATGTCTTATCAAGCACGTGGTACCCAAGTGTGTGATGTTTTTCCCACACTTGATCCTCTTCGGACATAGCTTACAAATAGCAATGCTGCAGTCTGCTGCACATTTTGTGAAGAACTCCCAGACAGCAGAGTTCCTGCACGTGTGCTTTGAGACAACAGCACTCTGCACCTGAGCAGCTCTGACTTCTGATGCCTTGGACTGGCTACGGTTGGTCATAGAGGACGTTGTGCCTCATTTTTTCTGCACCTCCTCACTTGACTCCTCTGTTCGATCAGGCACCCAGGTGGAGTCAGTGACCTCATCATCATTGTCATTGCCCCCTATCTCTTTGTCACTGGAGCCAACCTGGCAATATGCTGCAGCTGCTGGGGGAACATGAGTGCCAGTTCTTTGTGTGTCGCTGGCACCCCCTCCCTCTAGGCTGATTTTACTCCCTTCCTCAACCTCAGAGTTTGAATCAGTGCACTGGAGTTGCTGCGCATCCTCAAGCAGCATGTCACTGTCATTGTAGTCAAACAATTCAGCTGACTCCTCCGTGTATGATGTGAGGCTACGGCAGGAGTAACTGTGGACATGGAGGCTGAATTATATGTTTTGGCAGCTGAGGTGGACTGTAAACCACTACAAGCCTGGCTGGCAGAGTACTCGGAGGATGAGGATGGCCTGGTTAGCCAATCCTGCAAATCCTCTGTATGTTGCTGCTGCTTAAGACGGCCAGCACCAGTTAGAAAGGACAAGGGTGCCCTTGCAGAGGATGCACCACATCCACATCGAACAGGGGCACAGCCTTCCGACACAGAGGCTGCTTGCCCTCTTATCTGTGTCTGGGAGCGTCTGCCTGTCCTTTTTGGTCTTTCTGACATGGTGAGTGATATATAGATTAAAGATATACAGAACTCTGATTTCAACTCTGGTATATACAGTTGTGTTCAAAATTATTCAACACCCAATGCTGTAAAGGGTTTTAGGGAATTTAGTGTACATTTGTAATTGTATTCAGAATGAAATCCTACAAGGACATTTTAAAGAACCATATGCAACTAAAATGACATCAATTGGTTTTGTAATACAGTAGTAAATGTTTCTTTTGTGAATTCTTCATTGACACAATTATTCAACACCTTAAAGACTACCACTCTGAAGAACAGAGGTTCATTCAAGTGTTTTCAATCAGGTATTGAAAACACCTGTGGATGTCACGGAGCAGCAATAAAGCATAATAATTACCAATTAGGCAGCTTTAAAATGACTGTGATACTCAGCTCCTTCTAGACATTTACTGGTGTGGTTACAAACATGGTGAAGTCAAGAGAATGGTCCAGGAAGACAAGAGAAGAGGTGATTACTCTTCACAGGAAGGGCAATGGCTATAAGAAGATTGCAAAGATGTTAAACATACCAAGAGAGACCATAGGAAGCATCATTCGCAAATTCAAGGCAAAGGGCACTGTTGAAACGCTACCTGGTCGTGGCAGAAAGAAGATGCTGACTTCGACTGCTGTGCGCTACCTGAAGCGTAGAGTGGAGAAAAGTCCCTGTGTGACTGCTGAGGAACTGAGAAAAGATTTGTCAGATGTGGGTACTGAAGTTTCAGCTCAGACAATACGGCGCACACTGTAATGAAGGCCTCCATGTCAGAACTCCCAGGCGCACCCCCTTGCTGTCTCCAAAGAATAAGAAGAGTCGACTGCAGTATGCCAAAAGTCATGTGGACAAACCACAGAAGTTTTGGGATAGTGTTCTGTGGACTGATGAAACAAAATTAGAAGGTTTGGGCCCATGGATCAACGCTATGTTTGGAGGAGGAAGAACAAGGCCTATGAAGAAAAGAACACCTTGCCTACTGTGAAGCATGGCGGGGGGTCAATCATGCTTTGGGGCTGTTTTGCTTCTGCAGGTACAGGGAAGCTTCAGCGTGTGCAAGGTACCATGAATTCTCTTCAGTACCAGGAGATATTGGATGACAATGTGATGCAGTCCGTCACAAACCTGAGGCTTGGGAGACGTTGGAGGTATGCTTGGGATCATTGTCCTGTTGAAAGGTCCAAGTCCACTAGAGCATGGTTGCAGATTAAAGGCTGGAACATTTTGGAGTGGCCATCGCAGTCACCTGACTTAAATCCGATTGAGAACTCTGGTGGGACTTAAAGAAAGCAGTTGCAGTGCGCAAGCCTAAGAATGTGACTGAACTGGAGGCTCTTGCCTATGACGAATGGGCGAAGATACCCGTAGATCGCTGCAAGACACTTGTGTCAAGCTATGCTTCACGTTTAAAAGTTGTTAGTAAACACCTTTTACAGTTATAAGTACTAAGATTGAATGTCACTTGGGGGTTGAATAAAACTGATAATGATGTGAGCACAGAAAAGACATTTGTGGTTATTTCATTATAAATGTTATGTTATATTTGTCTGACCTACACGTGCCTCTTTGATTTAATTGTAAGCAAGATGACTGAATGATCAAAATCAATGTCAAACTGGCCAAAACACTCAATTTCAGTGGGGGTTGAATAATTTTGAACACAACTGTATATTAAAGATATTCAGAACTCTGCTATAAGTCAGCGATTGTACTGATATTTTCCCTGCAAGGCTGCCAATGTCCTCTACTCTCTCTCTGATTCACTTCCTCTCCTGCAGGCTGCAACACCCTGATACCTGGCAAGACACAGATTCAACTCTCAATAGATAAACATATGAACTCTGATTAAACTGTGTTATTGTATGGTATCTAGAATTAGATTAAAGATATACAGATTTTCCAGAACAATGCTATAAATCAGTGATACAGCCTGATAGCCTTTGCAGTGCCAACACACAGATTCTTCCAATTTCCAGAAATCAGATATAACTCAGTGATACAGCCTCTCTCTGATAGCTAAAAGTGCCAACACACAGATTCCAATTTCCAGAACTCTGGTATAAGTCAGTGATACAGCCTGATATGCAACAATCTCCTCTCCTCTCTGATTCACTCCTACAACAAACACACGCTGGGGCTGCGGGGAAGCCTTATATAGTGTGCTGCTGGACTTAGCTCTGTGAGCTCATGATTGGGCAAAATTTGTCCAATCAGGATTCTGAGCCCTGATTGGCATAGTCTTGCACCTGTCTTGCACCTGACCTGTGGACACTGAGGAGAATAAGGGGTGGCCGATGATCCCAAAGAAAAGAGGTTTGGGATCTGGGCCAACTGCCAAGCATTCTGGGGGCACACAGGTGGAGAACACGGTCCCATACACCCTCGCAAGGCAAATTCCCCTGGTTCTTGGGATCAGAAGCCAGCAATACTCTGTCCTGATGCCACTGCTACAGGTGGGAGAACAGTGCACTCTTTGGGAATCACCAGCTCCAAAAGATTGTCCACCTTGCTCTGGCGTTGCTGGACATTGTTCCCACTGCCAGCACTACAGTTGGTTGAGCTCATGAGGAAGTCGTAAGACGAAACACGTCGAGCTGACTTGCCTGGTTGCTTTTATTTCCCTGAAATTTCACCGTCCGAACCGGATGTGCAAGAGTCGAGTCTCGTAAGCGGATCCGAAGGCATCTTATCACCTGAGAGCTGGACCGCTCAAGTACTACGGAGGTTATCCTTTCCTGGCCAGTTCCTCCAATGAGACCTTTCCATCGACACATCCTTCCAGAAACGCGGTGATTAAGAATTATACCCTTATTTTCTTACAACTTTTTCCCATGTAAGTTACCTTCTTGAAACCAAGTAACCACCCCTCACCCCCACCCCTCTCGCCCCCTTTCCTTCCCCATAAATGAACACACAACAAGGTATTGGCGGTTTGAAAAGGTCACGTCTTTTATTAATTAAGGCCAGATTCTTTGCCTCTAAGGCAGAATTATTATTATCGATCCTCGTATGCCAAATACTTTACACCAGATAACACTGGCAACATAGATAACACTGGCAACTGCAATGCACTACAAGCATTGCCCAGAAATAGCGGCCCCACGTAGCTAAGCAGCGTGACCACGCGTCTGCTCTGGGTATCTTTTATGGCAAATAGCAGGCCGAAAGGATCTGCAAACCAGGAAGGCACCTGAGCTTGGCCGCACCAAACCACCACTCAGCCCGTACCCTACAGACCCTCCCCCCCCACTATCGACTCTCCACGTGCCAGGCCGCCTATTTCACCGCTCATCCCTAACCTAACCATGTCCATACTTAACACAATCCCCCAGCTCTGGCCGTAAAAAACACCAGCTGGCTTCATGCAACATGGCAAAATTTATCTGAGTGACATAGTTAACTGTCTCCATGCCCAAATTAAACGCAATCCCCCAGTTCTGGTTTCAAAAAACAAATAACGGATTCCGCTTCTGCAGAATCTGTTAACACCAAGTCCTGGCTCTGGTTAACTTTCCGCTAACCAGAGCCAAGAGTTAATCAGCGCTGGGACTTTGTAATCCAGCGCTGATTAGTACTGATGAGAGACTGAATGGGAGCGAAAAAGCTTAAGCAATTTCCCTGTTTAAAGAAAAGAGTAGAAAGTTGGGAGGAGTTACAATGGTTCACCCTTTTGTTTCAGGGTATCGCTGGGATTGGGTCTCGGGGGCAGATAACAGAAAGGGGAGGGGCAGGGGTAATAGAAAAGGGTAAGCAAAGGACAGAAGAAATCAATCTAACTTTTGTCTTTTGAGAAAGGAGCGGCAGAGACAGAGTGGTGGCTAGCTCCATTTTGCCATCACCATCATCGTATGAAAACCAATGACTGGATGAGTATTACTTGCTGTATCAATCTGTTATGTATACTCTATTATCATAAGTCTGCTACATACAGTATATATTCCTAGTTCCATTATTTATTGGAAGGATAGGTGTGGGTTTCCCATTGTATGGATTTGTAGGTTTTATTTAGTGGATGCTTATTTATATTTGTTTCAATTTCAATACTGTATTCCTTGTTCATTTGGTGTAGAGCTGCGTGATAGTAATTTCTAATGGGTGTTGTTCTGGGATAACTCTGCCAGAATTCAGTGATTTGTTGTTTTGTATGTTATTAGGGGCATTGGGGTTTCCAGTAATTTTGCCTTTGGCTGTCTGTGGACTGCTGTGCCTTATTAGTTTAAGTGCTCAGTATAGCACATGACTGACTGTCCAATTTTAGTATCATCCATGGCTGCAGTCAATTTGTAGTGTACTGTACAGGCCAAAATAATACTAAGCAACCCATACAAACACAGTAAATCAAACAAAGGGCCTCCCTATACACGCATGTGCTCTCACCATACACACAGAAGGAACTCACTATACATAGTGAAATCACACGTAGGACCTCGGTATAACACACAAAGTCACGCTAATGATGTAGCTATCATACACCCTGAAATCACAAAATACCTCTCTATAACACACTGAAATCACTAATGAAGAATAACACTAAAATAAATAAAAAATAAATAAATTAACCCCTTAAGGACCCCTGACGTACCCTGTACGTCCTGTCCACAGGTCTCCCTTAGACCCGCGGACGTACAGGGTACGTCAGCGGCGCCAAATCCCCCTCCCGCCCGATACTCACCTCCCTCTCTGCATCCCTCGGTGATCTGGCAGGGAGGAAGCCTGCCCATGTGATTTACATGGGCAGACGAGGCTGATGACGTCGCCACGCTGCGTGGTGACGTCATCAGCAGGTGCCCCCATTCAAATCAATGGAGGGGAGGGGGGGCTCCTTCGGAGCCCTCTATCTCCCCAACCATTGAAGCTGGGGAGATGCTTTTTTGCATCGCTAAAAAGGGGAGAGTCTCCCCTTTTCAGTGGTGTATAGCAGTAACCGTTTCGGCGCCGGATCGCGTTTTAGCGCGAATTGGCGCCAAAACGCGATTCGAACCTGGAGGGGGGCTGACATCTTGGATGCCAGCCTAGCCTCCAGGTCCCCCCCACCCACTGACAACCTCACCATATGTGTGAGGATGTCAGTGGGCCAGTTAACCATCTAGCTGCCATGTAGAGATAAGGGGATCCTAAGGATCCCTTTATCTCCCGATCCATGGCAGCTAGATGGTCATATTTGACATCATTTGAAAGGCCTGATCATGGCCTTTCCAATGATACCAAACATGACCAGGTTTGGTTTAAAACAAAAAATCAAAAAATAAAATAAAATAATAATAATAAAAAAATTAAATAAAATAACACACACATAGGTGAACTGGCTCAGCAGTGAAGGGGTTAAAAGGCAAAAACATGTAAAAATTGGGTATTTCTATTCTCGGGATAAAATTTTGAAACTATTTAGCCGGGGTCTTTATTGGTGGTTGTAGCTTTTGGGGATTAAATTACGAAAAAGTGTGTTTTTACCATTTTTTTCATCATATTTCATATTTTTTTTATAGTAAATTATTCAATATGATGGAAATAATGGTATTTCTAGAAAGTCCATTTAATGGCGGGAAAAAGGGTGTATAATATGTGTGGGTTGAATAAACGAGTAAGAGGAAAATTTCACCTAAACACTAACAGCGCAGAAACGTAAAAACAGCAGCGGTCACTAAAGGACGGATTTGTGTAAAACCGCCCGGTCACTAAGGGGTTAAATAAATATAAAATAAAAACTTGCTATAACACGCCGTAATCACACAATAGAAACACACAGAAACCTAGCCATAGCACACGGAGATCCCACAAGGACCTAGCCATAGCACACGGAGACAACACAAAGGGAATGTAATCACACATAGGAACTTGATATAACAGACTGAATCACTGGACATTACTCACTATAACTCTATAGTGTGCCGAATGAGAAAAGCACCATACGTGCATTACTGAGTAACACCTTTAGGCTAGGGTCAGACTAACGCATTTTTCACGTTGTCCGTGAAAATGTGCGTTCGAAGAATGGACGTATTTTTTCACGGAATACGCAATAGCGGTCATACGATGCGCAGTTTCATCCGTGATTTTGTACGGATCATCAATAAAACACTTCTTGCGTCTGGACGTTATGTTGGCCGGACATTAGCAGCGTCTGATGTCTCCAATTCACGCACACACGCCGCTAGCGGGCGCAGCGCACTCTGTACGTCAGTACTAGTGGTTTAACGTTCTCGAAAAAATGCGTTCATTTTCCACTTGCGTTGCGCAGCCGGACTTTTGTGCGACCGTACTTCGTATATTGGCCGTCATTGCCCGGCATCTGCTGCTAGTGCGGCCGTGATTAAGTGCGCCAGAACGCGCGTTCGCACTGCCTCAGTCTGACCCTAGCCTTAGTGGATTCTCAAGCAGCTTCACATGCTGGCCTTTTATGTGGGTTATGATTTACAGGGTTATTCAAAGAGCTGTGTGTTTTAAATAATGTTGGAGTAACCCCAAGGGCTAAGCAATAAGTTGATGAACAAATTAATTTGTATACTGTATTTAAGTTCACTATTCTAATTGTTGCAATTTTTGAAGTGACACAGCAGTAATGTCCAATTTTTTGTTTTGCGCATTTGCTACAGTTGAGTAAATAATTATTTAGAACGGTAACTCGTCTTTATTGAGGGAGAGGAGAGACTTATTTCAGAAATAGAGGAAACATGAGCAGCAACTCCCTCATATTTCCCACTTGTACCATCATCATAATAAAGCCTGGGAGTGAGTAAGTATTAAGTGTATTAATTCTGTGAATTTGTCGCTATGTTGATAATATACTATATGTGTGTGTGTAATCTATTGGGTTAAATACGCGCTAATTTACCCGTTCTAGTGATTTGCATTTTTAGCTAGAATATGCTCGTTGATATTTGCTTCACTTTGTAATACTTGATCAAACCTTGTTATTGGTATAGACTGTATGATCTTATAAACATAGGTAATCAGTGACCGCATGGCTGGCAGCCATCTTAAACCTCAAAAAGTCACATGTTCTGCTGTCAATCTGTTTAAGCATACATTTGCGCAACTAAATTAATCCAGATTGTTTCTGCCAGATTTATGAATATATAACAATTACTAACTAAATACACATCTAAATGTGTCTGTTATAATTTCTGAAGAGGCTTATCAACTAAACAGTGATTTTGTATGTTAGCAAATGCTGTGTCATTAGGTTAGTTCGGTTGATTTAACTTCGGGCCTATAGATTAATATACTAAGCAAGAATCCGTTTCATTGTGGACGGAGGTTAAAGACTTTCACATGTGCAGCTTGGTACTATTGATTAAGGATTCCAGGGCTGAGGACTCATAAGACGGATGACAATGCAGCCACTAATGTACAGAACATCCTTGCTGTTTTTCACCTCAAAATGGAGACTGCGTTTATTTACATTTCGCAAGGGGACACACACACGGAGGGGGAAGGTGCAGAAACAATAGAGTCACTCTCAGATAGGAACAATGGATCAGATAACAGTGAGCTGGTGACCTTAGTTGCTGGGGGGAGGGGAGGGGCTGATGGAAGCATGTGAAAACAAAAGGAATTCATTCTTACAGGGGGGTGTACACTATACAAAGACTGGTTCGTAATACAGAGGTTACGCTATACAGAGGGAATACAATACTCTACATGATACACAGAGCAAGGGAATGTAAGGAAAATACGTACAAATAAACATTGGGGCGGCCCTTGCTTTGCAGAGGCAATAAGTAAGGAAGATGTTTCTGTTAGCTACCATTCAATCAGGTGGTGAATTTGATAAGGGTAGCTGGCGAGGGGACAGCGTTAGCTAAGCTCGATCTAGAGTCAGCCTTCAGGCCGTACCACTGTGTCCAGGGGGGTTTTCTTTTAATGGGGTGCAGATTCGATGGGTAATTGCCGTTGCATCCAGTGCTGCTATCAATTACAGTACTACACATGTATTCTGATGTTGATATGCCTACAGAACTGATTTATTTAATATTAAAGTCCGCAGACTAATGCATGATCGCCATTTATATGGACAGTGTTGATGTCACATGTGTAGTACTGTAATTGATAGCAGCACTGATTGTGCCTGTAAATCCCCCGTATGAGATAAAATTGGGGAGGATAAAGAGATCTTTGTACAGTATTGTTGATATTTTTTATACATCTTTCTTCCATTGAATTTTAATTTGCCCGGTGGTCATAGATGGCGTCTGTATAAAGTATCCTGTGAGGAAGGAGGCAATAAAGAATTTGCGCCACCAGAGGCTGAACGAGATATCCACAGTGAAACGCACGCTACATCCGGGTATATGGCGTGACACGCGGAGTGGAACGCAGGAGAGGAGGAAGGCACATGCGCAAGATGGCGGCGCCCGTCGCAAACCTAAGATAAAGTGGTTTTGAAGTGGAAATAGGCTGGAAGACGGCCGCCATTGTACACAGGCGGCCATCTTGTTCAGAATATTGGTTCACTTGTATATAACTAGGCAGGTTTGTAGCTGAGACTAGAATGAGGTATACGTAGAAATTTAGGAATGCGTTTAGATTAGCAGAAAAGCAATTAAACGCATTATGAAAGATCTTTGCTGTTTCTGGAAGCGGAGGAGAAAAGCGCCAAGGTCG